>RDPX01000183.1:374989-390273 GCA_003991215.1 Morbakka virulenta | reverse complement strand
TGATATAGATATGAGTATAGACATGGATATAAATATAAATATGAATATTTTCATTGATTTGGATATTGATATTGAAATGGATATAGAGATATATATGTATATGAATATAGTTATGGTTATGGATATATATTTAGTTATGGATATAGATATAGATATGGATATGTATATGGAAATAGATATAGATATGGATATAGATATTGATATAGATATAGATATGGATATCGATATAGATATGGAAATAGATATAGATATGGATATCGATATAGATATGGAAATAGATATAGATATGGATATAGATATAGATATAGAGAGTGCTCAACGTTTCAAGAAGAGAGCTATCAAAATTAGGTACATGAAAAATAACTGCTGTTTTGTGTTAGTACGAATTTCACACATCCCTTGTGATCTTTAAGCATATATACACAAAATAATATTCATTATACATAGCAAGCTATTGTACAAGTAGATTCAGAGCAAAACTGTATTTATATTTTGAAATTGCTTAAAAAGGTATCATTGGCACAGAAAAGTAAAGAAAATGGTCATTATTTTTATATTGGCTTACAACATTTCCTATTAAGTGGGGAAGCTAAGTTTTCATTTGAGACCTAGGAAATCGATATTTCAGTTCCATCTAATAATGATCAGCTTCGTATTTCTGTTCCACCAAATGGCGCTGCTATGTGGAATATTAGCATTTTCCTTATAAATTATTGAGTAAAAAATAGACATGATGGATGATGTAGAAACCGCAGTGGGCGCTATAAAAAGTCTATTAGATACGAAAATGGATTAAACAGGAAGGTAAATGCTTTTCCCTACATAAAGACGCTCCGTATGGTGATTGGTTGTTGTATCTTTCATCATCAGATCTTTTATGTTTTTCGTGCACTGTTTGCTAGCTTTTGAAAACAAGTGTACTTTAGCCAGTAATAGTTTTAGGGTGTGAAATTATGTAAACAATATCTGATCATGAACAGTTATTGGAGTATCGCACTTCCTTTACCAAGTATCGTGTTCATATTGCAAACAAGGAGACTGTTAATAGAATCTAACTTCACGAAATGGAGAAAGAAAGGCAAAACTGGAAGGAAGTACTAAAGGGAATTGTGACTACATTAAATGCTTTATCCGTTGGAGATTTGATATTTAAAAGCTGCAAGGAAAACTCTGGCAGTTTTGGCAATGGCAAGTTTCTACATTGCATGCAATTACTGCAAGAATATAATACATTTCTTCGTCCACACATAACTATGAGAACGGTGGTCATGATTAAGCTCCTATCGGTTATTAACAATTAGCGACAAATTTATAGGGAATTACCCCTACAGCTTCGCCAAATTTGTTGCGCCAGGGAATTTTTTTTTGGTTACTAATGATTTCAAGGAAAAACAAAACTGACAAAACGTCAATGATGGTGAAAAAAGCGCAGGGCATTTGTACCTTTTTGGTCATTTGATTACATAATTTCTGGGCGTCCAAGAAGGCAACCTCTACGTAGTGATGCCTGGATGCTGACTAGCCAGGTTTTCCTGACTGGTTGGTAACAAATAGCCTTCGTTTCAAGCTGTTCTTCCGTACCATGGAAGAAACCGATCTCGTCGTTCATGTGATTTCGAATCTGGTTCGTCGTCGATTTGGAGAATTTTTTTTGCTTCCAGCAGCTTACACACACACACACACACACACACACACACACACACACACACATAATTTCTATTTGAAAATAAATTTTCTACACTTATTTGATTTATTCATATTACCCTGGACCCTAAATTCNACACACACACACACACACACACACACACACACACACACACACACACACACACACACACATAATTTCTATTTGAAAATAAATTTTCTACACTTATTTGATTTATTCATATTACCCTGGACCCTAAATTCATAAGTGCCTAAGGCCTCATGAAGGCCTAATATGGCACTGCTCTTACATAATGAGCTTTTAAAAAATTGACCTTGAACTTTTTTTTCTAAGGAATTAATTTTTAAGGGACTTTATTTCTTCAGGTAACCTGCTCACGGAAACAGCTTGGAGTAAGGGATCTAATTATTGACGAAATCGGTTTTCTTTATTACTGAGTACCAGGGTAAACTCTTTAAATATGTTTTAGAAAATTATTAACATGACCAAATTAAAAGTTTTCCAAATTTTTTAACCCGCAAAAATCCCATTAGTCCAATAAGTGATTCGTAATTTAGTAGTTAAATGTTCAATTAAAATCAAATTAATTTTAATAAAAATCTTTTTCTGTGGCACCTTTCGTGATAAACCAAGACGTTCATAACGGAAAGGTAACAATTCAAATAGTGAAACAGAGGAACAAAAACATCCTGCTCCTTCTTTGATTGGGTCTCAAAATAGCTAGAGATAATATACGAATACCCATTTTTGAAGTCGAGGATATGAAACTGGATATAAATAGACTGTAGAGCTCTTGAGATGAATGGTTGTTGCTTTTACCAATTCCTTTAAATGATTTGATTTTGAAAGTTTTCATTCCTTCACATTTAAATGAATTACAATAAACAATTTTCAAGGTTTCCTGAACATAACAATAGATACTTTTACTTTACCATCCAGCAGTCTTTCCAATTCTAAACGTGTGTTTGAAGGATTTTGATTCAACATATGCCATTGATAATTCATTGTATCTGACCAGCCCACAATTCAATATACGGACTACATTTTTAAATTTCTCTTAACAGATTACATTTGAAGAGTTTGAGTAGTGCACCTCTTAAATTGCAGTGTGTCTTAAACATTTTACAGCATGCCCAACAAACATCGTAAGTCGGTTCTAATTACTCAAAGATGTCCAAAATAATTAATCAAACTTTTTGTGGTTAGAAGGATGACAGATAGTTTAGGCTCAGGCAATTTCAGCATTACAACTAATATTTTTCCTGAAAAAGGAGAGTTGTTTTCTGGAACACATTCCCAACAGTATATGTTCTTTTGATAGTATGATGCAAAAATAATATGTAGAATATTTTAGATTTTCCTTCCTTTTCTTTCATGCAATACATGAAATTTATTGTTTTCTATTTTGCATATGTGTCCAGGAGACAAACATTCTAGGAATTCCAAAAATTTTCATGATGGTGATATTTTTTAGTTTTTGTTGGTCGATTTTTCTCTGTCAAATGCTTCTACTGGCCTTTACATATGAAATAGGGTTTTTCTCATTGACTTCCTTTAATCTGTGAATTAATTAAGACCCATTTGCTTGCTGACCTGAGAGGCGATTCCACACTGACACTGTTTCTTTTGTATTGGCATAAAAGACGTAAGAAAAATTGATGTGATCTTCAACCTTCACGGTGCTCATTAATATTTCACTCCAAATGGTATGTTTTTAACACGTAATCACTGTCTGAAATCTTCCTGCTGTGTTTCGTAAACCCTAAATTGGAGTTCAACCTTTGTAGATTACTGTTATTGCCTTAAATTGATAATATCTTAAAATAATTTACTTGATCTATATATGTGTAAGCAATCTCTACTAAAAAATTCAATGAAAAATTAAGCTAATTTGTTAATTTGCTCCATCCATCAACCTTAAGTCGACTATCAAGTGGCACCGCTACCTTATGCATGTCTTTGCGAATAAATAAAGTACATTATTGGTGATATTAATTTCTTAACATTCTACATCTTTCTTTCGTCAAACAACACCAAAATATGTTTTTGCTCCTCGTTATTGATTGGTCCTTTCTTTCAGTGACTGTATTACAACGATATCCTTTGCTAAATTATCATCTTACATGTTCTTGTCTCCTTTAAATAGGTGATGCAAATTCTGTTATGGCACGTTAAATAAAGAAAATGAACTTTTACAGCTTGTTGATGAAAAGGTATATCGGGGAGGATCAAATAACTTTTGTATTTAAATTCTACCTAAACTTTGTGCATAGTAGTTTCTCTACCAGAGACGTTTTTTTAATTCTAAAATCTGGTACTTCAAAGCGTAAATCCAAGTTAACAAAATACGAAAAACACAATTAAATCATGGTAGAAAATGTAACAGTTTAAGATTCATTAGTATGCACCTTGCTAGAGTTTGCTATCAAACTTCTTTCTTCAGATATGAAAGTCTAGGGTTAAACTTACCATACGAAGAATTACTCAGACAAGAAAGGAAATGGCATTTATGTGGCAATCTTAAATGGTGCTTAAAAGAGAACGATGAAAATTAGAATAATTACGGTCGATGATACCCCTTCAGGTACAAGTTTTCTCTATGATTATCTTCACTGAACTTAAGAACTAATTATGAAGCTCATGTATACAACAGGTTTCTTAACTCATTCATAATTATTTTCAGGTTTCTCCAGTCTTTCCGTCATACACATCCCTCTTCTCTGAAATGGACTAAGGAAAGAGATCAGTACTCACGTCAAAACTTGGTATTTTATTGTCTTATTTGATATTCTATATGAAACAGCTTACAAGAACTCGATTCTGACATGACTAGGGAACAAATATATTACTGCCTGTAGACCCCATCAATGCCATGCACACAATCCACCGACTGCATGCACTGTGTAGCACACAGACCACAGAAAAACGGCCTGCATTTCAACCTGGGTATAGAGTAGGCTAAAGGCTAGGGTATCTCCTTTAATATATGTTTCTCCAACCCAGGCCAAAATTCTTTTTCGGTTTCCATTTTAATTGTCCTGAGTTTTACTGTATTGTTCTACATCTCGCTTCCCATTGGTTAATATCTATTCCGAGTCATGTTTCCTGACTTATTGTAACAAGAATTAAGAGATAACAATTACATTCATTTTGATTGGAAGTCTTTTCACTAGTACTCACTAGACACCAGAGTTGAAAATATACAAATCAAATGCTATTTTGTCAACGAGAGAACTCAAAGGAAGATTAGGACCAAAACATTTGCAGCATGTTTTTGAACGAACTCCTGGGAAAAAACTTTCCACAAAAAAACCTCTTTAATTTTTACTACGTTATCATCATAAAAAAGAGTAATAATATAACAGCTGATAAAGTTAACATAGATGGCGCTTTATTTAGCCTGAAATGTTTTACGGAACACCAATATGCCTATAAACTCAACCTATTAATTGTTTTCTATAAATTATTTACTTTCTATACTGTATATTTAGCTACCTGTGTGGTCAGTTGGTTCGCGGGCTAAGATATCGTTGTTCTTTTTATGAAAAAGGGATGGGAAAAGTTTATAAAAAGCTGAAAATAAATGGATATAAGATTTTACCTAAATGAAGCCAATTCCCTTGAATCAGCACTGTGACTTTTAATTAGAGAAACGCCTTTTCAATGTGGCGAAAACTTTGTTGTTGCTGCAAGCTGAAGTTTCAGTCCACAACACGAAACGCACACGATTTCTTCGTGATGGCTTCTTAAGGTTTCAGTTTTAGCTTGAAAAAGAGCAGACACAAAAATTTCTTTGTATGATCGAGGCAGAAAATTAAAAAATATGCAGAGCGAGAGCAAGACAATTTAATAATTTTTTATACGAAATATATTCGGTCTGAGTTGCATTATGGATTCTACATAGTTTTAAATTTGGAACGACGTAACATTCTTGGGCTTATATCGTTTATGGGGAAAAGGTTTTCCCTAACCTTAAGAGAGTCAGTAACTTTGTCATTTGCAACCCCCGTCCTGCAGTAATGTTACTCTTGGTACCTCACAGCACCTGTCAGGTATTCACAATGCAGCAATGCAAGATAGTCTCTGCTATTTAAATAACGAAAAACTTTAAGGAACACTCTTAAAAACCCTGTGTGCTAAGTCTGAAAACATCAAGGGAATGAAAAATGAAATCGAGCTTGAATTGTGATTATCATTTAATTCCATCTGTTGCCTGTTGCAGAATTGTTTTTCTTTCTGATGACCAGCTTACCTGGATTTTAACCACAACTTAAGACCGATGTAATGAAACCCAACTTTTGTATAATATGGGAAACTAATCTTAAGGAAAGATAAAATAAAACTGGTTGGTATTTTAAGTCTGAACTATTGTGTTATGCGTCTTGGTCATATTTCGCCAAACTCGTATGGATCCCAAGTGCACTGTTTTGTATTTTTGACTGCCTGAAAAGGTTTGAATTGATATTCAGATAACAAGAGTAGACAAAGTTTTCATCACTAAATTCCTATTATTTGAAAATGTATATATATATATTAGATATATTTTTTGTGTTAGTATAAAGTAAATAGGATACATGTTTGCGTGTGAGCCTTTTAAATGTAACGCTTGTTTAACTCTTAAGTTGGCAGTAAGTCCCAGTATTGTGAAAATCTGCTCTATTCTACATTTCTGCTTATAAGGGTATTATGGGCCTTTAAATAAGTACAACAAGATGAACTGATTATTAAATGCATTGTTGACAGATGACTGGAAAGCAGCGACAAAGTATAATTAGTTTTTCTTTGTGATCTCACAATAATTTGTTTGCATAAAAATGTTCCTATTAAATGGACGTTGTCATAAAGTANTATTTCGCCAAACTCGTATGGATCCCAAGTGCACTGTTTTGTATTTTTGACTGCCTGAAAAGGTTTGAATTGATATTCAGATAACAAGAGTAGACAAAGTTTTCATCACTAAATTCCTATTATTTGAAAATGTATATATATATATTAGATATATTTTTTGTGTTAGTATAAAGTAAATAGGATACATGTTTGCGTGTGAGCCTTTTAAATGTAACGCTTGTTTAACTCTTAAGTTGGCAGTAAGTCCCAGTATTGTGAAAATCTGCTCTATTCTACATTTCTGCTTATAAGGGTATTATGGGCCTTTAAATAAGTACAACAAGATGAACTGATTATTAAATGCATTGTTGACAGATGACTGGAAAGCAGCGACAAAGTATAATTAGTTTTTCTTTGTGATCTCACAATAATTTGTTTGCATAAAAATTGTTGTTGTTAGTTTGCCACATGTGAGAGGTTTTGTCGAAATATTTCACCCCTAAGAACAAAGAACTATTCGGCATTTGTGTACCAAAAGCTACACTAAACAACTTCTTTTCTAATATTTTTAACAGCTTTCTTATCAGCAGTTATATCAATAAGCAAAATGACTAAACTAGTACTTTAGGATAGACGCATAAGCACAAAATGCAAGCGTTTTATGACTTTAGTTATTTTCTAATGGGGAACTCATGAAACTAGACGATGTAAGCAAAAAGTGATTATACATAAGGCTAAAATTATCGTATTATAACAAAGAAGTTTATCTCAGCAGTTAACATAAAACTTGTTTTCCAACAACATCGATTTGTGTTAATTGAACTGTTCTACGCTGTACGATCAATAATAAGCGGATTCTTTCAATGGCAGGTGCAGTTAGTTTATTGTTAATAGTAAGGAAAGACATCGACAAAAAGACAAAGCTAGTTAATAGACATAAACTATCGACGAGAGACAGTTCTGATATGTTGTATTGTGGTAGGGCATATACTGTAAAAATGGTCTTGAAATTTCATCCATTTTCATTACTTTTCATACCTATAATCAACGTTTATTGACTTTGATCTACACAGGTGAGCATTTTCAAAGTTTGAATTTCACAGGGCCAGTTGTTTTACTGATTTAAGCAACGGAGTGGACATTCTGTTGTTCTTACTTTGATTTCGAGAAATCAATATCTGTTGAAAAACCTGCATAGGATTCCTATGAAAATTTGATAAGATAGTTTGTTTTCATAGAGAAGGGAAAATAATCATTGGTTAGAACATTGGTATAACTGTTCACTACAGAAGAAAATAATTGCTGATGAAGATATGTAAATTATTTTGAAACATGGAATAACTACAACACTAACTTAGTTATAACTATGTACTCTTTGTTTAAAGAAGAGATTAATCAGAGGACAGACGGAACAAGATTTTCATGTTGGTAACAATTCACACAAGTACAACTTCGTGTCTTTTTCTCTATACATATTGCAGATGTGAATTTCAGTACCAATAAACACAAGTGATGGGAAGAGATATTAAACTGGCTTGTTGCTGAAATGTTTTTAGGGTGCTTTTGGGACTTCTAAAGAGTACACTTCCTTCACTGATTTTCTCGTTTCGAAACAGTTCACAAAGAATATTATAAAAATGCCTGTACGAATAATTGGTGACGATTTTGATCGAGGAGCAGGGAAAATTGATAGGAAGCAACACACAACGCGTTTTTATGGAATTAAATTTCTTAAAGGTCAAGTGAGTGGAAGTTTCAATCAAAATGATAACAGTTATAGCGAATGCAGTGCGTTGTGTGCTCAAAATGATCCAGTAGTTGATCTTTATGGAGCAAGACAATGTGCATTCATGGTCTGTTCGATGTTTTTAATCATACTTGGAGTGTCATTCGTGTTGGCAGGTCATTTCACGCCACGAAAAACCTTTGCAGCTGCACTTAAGTCAAACGATACAACTTCTGACGATATAAAGAAAGCAAGAAACTTTAATTTAATGTTGAGTCGTTTTACCATTTCAGGAATGGTTATGCTATCAGTTGGTGGTGTGTTTTTCTCGTTACTACTGCTTCTTCCCTTTATTGAACTGAAATGGGAAACAAGTACGCGAAAGGGGAGGGGATACAGAGTTGCTCCAATGTACCAAGAGAGTGATTTTGGGTGCCACAATATACAAAAAAAGGGGAAAAATGTACTTTCAAGTCCAATTAGTATGGAAGCAAAAGATGATTCACCTGCGTTTTCATTTGCAGTACTACACCAGCAACTGCAACCACCAGCGGATACATCTGGTAGTAAAATAAAGCGGGTGAAATAAATTTTCTTTCTAATACTCAGTGGGAAATCTATCTGTGAAGGGAGTTCTATTACAATGAGCACTACCTGCAGTGTATATTTCAGATAAAAATCTGGTTAGAGCATTACCTAAACTATTAATGTTGACGTGGCTGGAAAGCTGGACATATTATACGAGTATATCTATATTTGTATGCCTATGGTATGTCTATTGAGGATTGGCTTTTATTACGTAGCTCAATATAATAAAAACAAAATGAAAATAAGAAAAGGTATCGAAAAATCAACCAAATATGAGATAGTGTATAAAGTATCACTAGCTATACGATTTATGTTATTGGTAATGAAGTTTACCGTAGGAAACTCTTATTTCTTCCGCCACACAATTTTTGCAGAAATAGTCGCAATATTTCATAAAACAGAATTTAAGTAATTTAACATTGCATTATTAGTCACATTGATTTTGTGGGTTTATTTCCTAAGATTAAAGGGAAGCTAAAAAGGGAAGTGTGAAATATTTCAAAGAACTATTGACCAGAAATAAGTTAGCTGCTGATGGATGGAAATTTGAGTATTTTCCGTCCTTTTATCAGGCGAGATATTTTCCTTTGGATGTTGAGAAAACAGTTTAACTTTAGCAAATTGAAAAATTTGGGTTAATGGTAAGAAAAGTTTAACTTTTCAGACTGCTTTAAGTACAAATTCTTTTTTTATATTTTTTGATAAAATTAATTTTAACCCAATTTATAGGGCACTTCTGAAAACCTTTGATTCCCGTATTTTTCAAAAACTTGGAAATGGTTGCATATCAACTTCAATAATAATTATTTAGAAAATATAACATTGTAGTTCTTAATTGAATAAAAAATCAACAAATAATTCCTTTCCTCCATAAAATTAAGCTATTAGATCTTGAGTAAACCTAATATATGATCCAAGGGTATTAATACTGGTTAAAATATACAGAACATTTGAATTAAGGACGGAAAAGAAATGATTATTGGAGGGATAAATAAAACAAAATATTATTACAAAAAGACCTGTTGGGGTACAAATAACATGTCAACAATTAACTTTAACTCGATAAAAATCGATTAAACAATGTAAATTTACCAAATGTAAACCATATTTTAGCGATACGAACAATATCCCAAACATTACTCTTTACTTTGTAATAAGGAAAATGCAGAATTTGGAAAGGCTGATGTTATTATTAATTCTCAATAAAGTGCATATCTTGGGAACTTTGGAATACATGTTAAAAATAAGGTAGTCACAAAATTGTGTTTTCTTTTGTGATATGCAATGAAAGTGCAGTAGGATTGCAACAAGAAAGACTGATTGCAAATGTAGCAAGGTTCTACTACTATAGATAGAGCACATAATTTATTACCAATAATCATGAGATTAAAGTAAAAAACATCTCAGTTGAATCCTGTATTTTTTATCTTAAAAAATCAGCAAAATGAGCTGATCTGTACCGGCTGTTTGAGTATAGTATATTTTATTACTATTGTTTGTTAAGGTCAACGGTCGTCAACCCACTGTTCTTACCCCTTAAGAACAGATATTAGGCTTGAGGCCCAGTAGCTTTTAACGTTTACCTCCAATGCTTTTGTGCAAATATGTGATAGGTTGTGTAGTGAAATTTTCAAGGAAATCTTCCTGTGTAAGAAAGCTCTATATAGCTGTTTACTGGACAGAAAGAGATGTTAAATATTCTGGTTCTTTTACTTTTTTAATTTAATGTGAAATGATGACTGGGAAGCTATCATTCTTGCGTTTACATTGGCAATAAAACGATTTTCGATAGCAAAAATCGTCACAAAGGAAAAATGTTTCAAATTAAAAAATTTGCAAAACACACATATCGTGCGTTTTGAAATGATTGCACTCATTTTTTCACTAAAAGTTTTCATTTACCTTGGCATCTAAACAGATTTTATTTCGTATTCACCCACTATACACTTTTTCACTTAAAAAAAATGATTTTCGAGTACAAAATTTGTGATAAAAATGAGAAAATTACAAATTATTACAATGTACGTTATATTGTGAGTTCTAAGTCTATAAGCATCCCGGTTATTGGCAAAGAATAGCTGAAATTTTTCTAAAAGTTTAAACTACTGACCTTGACTTTGCCTCATAGCTAGGCGAGAAATGCTTTACACTTGTTTGACAGTGACCAGCCAGCGATTTCAGCTTCTTCTTCTTCTCTCTTCCTCTCTCTTCCCTCTCCCCCTCTCTCTCCCTCGATCCCTCTGTCTCTGTCTCTGTCTCTCTGTCTCTGTCTCTGTCTCTGTCTGTCTCTCTCTCCCTCTCTCTCTCTCTCTCTCTCTCTCTCTCTCTCTCTCTCTTTCTCCATATAAATCCTTAAAACACTTAAGAATAAATTGTTTTGGAACATTTTTTGCAGAAATCTTGATTTTGGAGTTTGGCTTGTTTCTCAGAAAATATTCTAAAATTTTAAAATCACTTTGTTTTAGGAAAATTATTCATTTTAAAGCTCAATAACTGTTTAAGTTCAGGGGAAAAATTCTGGTACTTTAGATCTAACACTGGAAGTAACTACAGTTCAGACTTCTTTCTAAAAATTGCTCGATGGAAATGACAAAAAATAAACAGAGTTATTTAAAAGAACTTCGCTGAAAATGAAATATATAAAATATTTGTGAAATAAACTCACTTTCTTAAATTACAACATGCTTTTGTACATTTGAGTATTGATATTGAAACTTCTAATTGGAACATGCAATTCAAATAAGTTAAGTTCCGAGGAATAGAATTTTCACTATTGTTTTGGCTGAACAAGATTAGGAGACGTTTTATCCCAAGAGGCGAAATGTTCATGAATGGGTACTTTTACAAGCGTTGGTCTTTTTTGTTGTTGTTGTTGTTGGGTTTTTCTTGGTTTTAACGTCATTTTCTCCTCCCAGTAATTGAGGCTCAAACGGTGCCCTTGACAGTGACTTGGATTTGGCAGTGGGGAATTTCTCGGCCGGATGCCTTTCCTGACGCCAACTAATGGCTTTTTGTTTTGTAAAGTTCCAAAGTCGCGCGCTGGGGGAATCCAACACGGAATTCTTGATTATGGTGCAGTTGCACTAACCATTAAGCCACGGCTCCTCGGTACTTTTTACAAGAGTGATCTAGGTGTTTTATTGTTGTGTTGGTCTGAAGGAAATCAGAGTGAATAATGAAAACATAAACTATCAAGTTGATCGAAACTCGTTGTTATTGCTTTTAGATTTTCAAGAATCACAGATACATGGTGACACAATTAAATTTTACCTTTTAATTCCTTTGGACGATACCTAGCTATTATTTATTACTGCATTAACTTAACCTATCATAATAAGCTTTTGTGAGATTCAGTCACACCTGTACGATGACCACATGGCCAGTTTTCACCTAGTAATATGCATTTACAAACGTGTTAAAATTTCATGGTCGTGGCTACTTGTTACAGCACTTACAAAAAGAGTTAAGGAATAAGATTAGGGCTTTCAAGTATTTTTAAGAAAAATATTTGAAAAAGAACCAATGAGGGAAAAAAAGCAAAATACGGTCACTAATGTCGATGGCAAAATGAAACTTATGTGATGATAAGGTCCTTAATGTATTGCCAAAGGTTGAAACGACGTGCATTATGTATTACTATTTCAAGAATCAAGAATCAAAAATATCTGATGAGCTGGTCCTCATTTCACAACCTCTCATTTCAACAACATCCAGACGAAAGTTGATAAACTTCAGTTCTCATCAAAGCCCAAGTTTCATTATTTACAAAACCTTGATTATAATAAGCGATTGAATAGATTCTCTTTATTGCCATTGTGTTATTATTTCCAGTTGGTGATGTTTATTTAATAGAGGTGCTTTGAATCTTTTTGTAATGAAGCCATATTGTGCAATCATGATTATGATCATATGAGATTGTAAAACATTGAATCGTCTGATTAATAATTTTCTAAACTTGGTTCAACAGGACATGATCACTTGCTAGCAGTAGTGTCTTGTAGTCACAAATCTATCTATCTATCTATCTATCTATCTATCTATCTATCTATCTATCTATCTATCTATCTATCTATCTATCTATCTATCTATCTATTTATCTACTAACTAACTATCTATCTATCTATCAATCAATCTATCTATCTATCTGTCTATCTGTTTATCTACTATCTATCCATCTGTCTATCTATCTATCTATCTATCTGTATGTATGTACGTATACATCTACAGTATATATACATATATAGTATATATACATATATAGTATATATACATATATAGTATATATACATATATAATATATATACATATATAATGGGTCTCCGTCCATTTTTTGTATGTTTTTTATACAGAGCGGATGCTTGCCTCACAGATATTTCATAAATTNTTATCTACTAACTAACTATCTATCTATCAATCAATCTATCTATCTATCTGTCTATCTGTTTATCTACTATCTATCCATCTGTCTATCTATCTATCTATCTGTATGTATGTACGTATACATCTACAGTATATATACATATATAGTATATATACATATATAGTATATATACATATATAGTATATATACATATATAATATATATACATATATAATGGGTCTCCGTCCATTTTTTGTATGTTTTTTATACAGAGCGGATGCTTGCCTCACAGATATTTCATAAATTTATTTCTTTTTAAACTTCTTGATTTTTTATTTAGATAGTGAGGTTTATTTGCCAGCAGTTGTTTTATTAAAAGTACCTGACCATTGTGCAATTGTGCATATTTTTTCTAATATTACTCCCCATTGGAGAAAATCCCAGGGAAATATTCGCCCAAAGAATTGGTTATCTTACATCTAAATTATTCGCCAAATCAAGGCTTGATTAGTTGTAAAAGTATCTTTCATTTCTTTAATTTTAAGAAATTGGTATCATATTGATTGGGGCTGGGTTACTTTACATTTTGATGGAAAACATGCTCCCCAAATTGTTGGTTATATACGGAAAGTGTTATTTAATACTGTTATAAATATTGACGTTTGCCTTCAAATATCTAACATCAGTTGCTACCTTACAAACTGTGGTTATTTTGTATTGGAATAAAAGTGAAAGGGATAAAATGAATAAAGTCATCCTACCACACGACTACAAAATCTAAATCTCTATCAATATGTTAAAAAAAGCTTCCGCTGAAAAGCTAATAAATAGCTAATATATTGTTTTGCATTTTAAGTTGAACTGCGTTTTTCTGTTATCTTGATCTGATGGTGATTTATTCACTAATGTATTCTATCAAGCTGTTAGTAGTTGAAATCTTGTTTTATCAGCACATGACTAAAGAAATATAGTTTAGGATTTCGTAGTAAGTGCTTTCGTAAGTACATGGAAATCCACTTTTCAATATATGGACAACTAAGTTACAAGCCGCATTACCGTACTTGTCAATATCTGATAATTAGTTTTAACTCACTAGCAGCAAGCAGGGGTTTTCAAAGACGACTTTTCATTAACACTAGAAGCTTTTTTTTAAATATCTTCACACAATTTTTTAATACGAAATTTATTTTAGTAATACGAATTCTAGATCCCTTAACATTATACAATAACCATTTCACGAAACAACTTAATCATCCAAAATTAGCAGGGAACTTTTTGAGATCGTACGAACTTGAAAAATGTCAATAGATAATGACAATCTGAATGGTTCTAGTCTTTTTGATATTAAGACGGTTTTGGCTAATGAGGAAGTTCAATTTGAAGATATTTTATGCTTTGTCTTTTTGCCTCTAACAGGGAACATCAGTGTATGGAAGCTCCAAGTTTTTATGCATGTGCAAGGTAGATACAAATGGAAAACTGTTCTCTTTGTGGAAAATATAAAATAATGCACATTTTACGAAGCTTTGATATTAAGCTATCACCACACTAAATTAAGAAGGAATCGAGTTTTTGACAGCAACTAAACGTGTCTGAGGAAGAAAAGCAATTGTATGTCGGTGATAAAAAGAAATCTAGTATAATAAAATTGACGAGGAAAAAATTTTTTTCGAGAATTATAATATTGATTACTATCAACAAGAATGGAATTAGCACTGGATAAAAATTTAAGGTTTTAAAACTAAGGAAAATCTCTCAAGAAAAGGTTACTTTATTCCTACTTTTGGATGATAAGATGATAAGATATTATCGATAAAAAGCACCCATGAATGATACCCACAGGACAATTTCACAGTACATTACAACGCCATTGTACTGTTATTTTAAAGCTGTCTCTCACTTCTAGTAGTTGTTCTTATCTTCTTCTTCTTCTTCTTCTTCTTCTTCTTTCGGCATTTCCCTTTTCAGGGGTCGCCACAGCGAATTGACTTCTTCCACTTGAGTCTGTCACGTGCGTCTTTCTCGGTCAAGCCAAGTTCCCTCATGTCATCTCCCACAACGTCTTTCCATCTCCTCCTTGGCCTTCCCTGCTTTCTCTTGCCAGGCAGCTCCATGTT
>RDPX01000183.1:362571-373993 GCA_003991215.1 Morbakka virulenta | reverse complement strand
TTTCCCTTTTCAGGGGTCGCCACAGCGAATTGACTTCTTCCACTTGAGTCTGTCACGTGCGTCTTTCTCGGTCAAGCCAAGTTCCCTCATGTCATCTCCCACAACGTCTTTCCATCTCCTCCTTGGCCTTCCCTGCTTTCTCTTGCCAGGCAGCTCCATGTTTAGCACCCGTTTAGCAATGTGATCCTCCTCCCTCCTTTGCACATGTCCATACCACCTTAGCCGTGTCTCTCTCAGCTTTCCTGCGATGTCACATATCCCGATGGTGCCTCTGATCCTTTCATTTCTGATCATGTCCTTTAGTAGTTGTTCTTATCTAATTCTGCTTAAATATTAAAAAATACAGACAATGAATATTTCTGTCTGATAATCACTTGTTGGATTTTGGTATATTATTCCAAGGTATAGACCTCTAAATGTGTTTGCAAAAGTTGCCCTTGCCGGTCATACTGGCAGTTAAACAGGAAAACAACATTTATCCTTAAAGTATTGGTGTTAATTTATATCCTCTTATACTCCAAGTGTTGATTTTCACATTCAAATGGAAATTAATAAATCTTCAGAATTCCAAGTAGACTCGACTTCTTCACTGTACGATTTACCGCTTTGTTCCTTCTTGGTATCTTAGAGGTTGTTACTGGACTTGGTATAATCTGTAAAAGTTGTGTCACAGCAAGGTTTCACCCTCTACGTGCAGCAACTGGAAAATCAGGCGTCTAACAAGTTAATCTTTAATGCAATACAAAACGTGTTTCACTACCACTTTTAAAAACGCTTTGAATAAATTTGCGTAAACAAAGCGCAGTCTATTAAATGATCATAGAAAATCTATTTCAAGTTGCTGGTCGTTTTTTAATTGTCTGTATAATGTCCAGTCACAATTTTTGTAAACAAAAGAAGGAGTCTTTTAGGATGACTATTGATAGCTTATATTAGAAGTAAGTCAGCTTTTCTCTGATTTCTCCCAATACTGTCAATGTTCAGGAGTTGAAGTAAACGTTTTAGTAATCATCCAGAAAAACCTGAATGTTGCTGAGAAACACTGAAATATTTTACTTAATATTTTACCTAATGATACTAAAATATCTTAACTAGGAATAAAAGGCTAAAAGTGTTACAGGATAATGTGTATTAGGTAATCTATGTATCATATCCTTTGTAGAAAAGTGAAAAATATTTGTGCATCGAAGTGGGTTTCAGCCAGTGCCTATTACATTCATACCAACATGCTCTATCATCTGAGGTATCAGTGCTATTTTCTTAACCAGATTAATTGGCTAATATACCTTCACTTAAATGTGCCATTAAATATTATTTTACTTTTCTACACTTTCAAATCCTCTCTTTCTGTATTATGTTCACTTACATTCTTTGTTCCAATTATAACAAAAAATTCTAGGATTGTCTCAGATTCAGAAATAATGACAGAAAGTCATCGACATAGCAACATTTAGATATTCATGCTCCAAACAGACCTTACACCTCTGACAACAGCCCAGTAAAAATTAACTGTTTGTGCCTCTCTTTTTGTAGTCAGATGCAATGTACTCGCAGTGCTTTTAGCCTTTGGTACTGAAAAGATTTTGTTTAAACTTGGGGAAATAACTCCAAATGTATTGCCAAATGTATTTTTCTACATTCACATTTTATACCTACCTTATCAACTGCTCCTTTGTGTGCTACAAAGCATGCGCTACTACGTTGATACTCGCAAGCACTGCAATTTTTGTAAATGTAAGGAAGTGAAAAATCGATCAAGCCTTTAGTATTGTTCAATTTTGATGCTGTTCGTGTCTTTACTATTTTTGAGCTAATTCATGAGCATTTCAAGATTACGTCAATTTTCAATTTTTTGAGTACTCATACCGTCCTTTTCCATCATGAAAACCAGAGGGGCCCTTTAGATGATGCGTTCCTATCACAGGCGGGATTCCAACTGATGCAAATGGAGCAACTACTTTAGTCACATCTTGCTAAAAGTGCCCCTATTCTTTTTTAAAGACAGCGACAGATTAAGAGTAGTGTACGTGGATGAATGTATTCGGTAGGAATTTATAAAATTAGCTATTTACTTTCAACAACTTTTTTTTTATTTCTACAATTAAATTTTGGCTCCTGATCCTCTAATTTCAATAGGATTTCAAACCTCAGTAAAACTTTGACCCAGTTCTTGTGGAAGATACAAAATACTTCACTTGGTCAAGTGTCTCCGACCAGATAAGTAATCAAAAAGAGAGGGTGCCTAATTGTCTTGTTATAGTAAAAACAATCATAATCAAACATTATTTTATAGGTTAATAAAAGCGTGCACTGACTAGCGCACGAAGGCGCCTTTTCTCATGCTCAAGGACGCAATGAATGATGCACAGGGACACACTAACTAATCTGAATCAATAAAAGATCACCATTATTGCTTCTTTGGTTGATCACTTTGTTGATCAGTTGTTCTCTTACCGTCCAAACGCCAGGTCAATCAAATTTCATATTTGTCATTTGGAAAACCATCACTGCCTTACGTTATTTGAACGTGAATTAAATGGACTGGAAAGAGCCAATTTTGAAAATTCCCGACCTTATGGACTTAGTTAAAACCATAGATATTAGAGCTTTATCATGTCAGAAGGCGTAATCTTTTACTGCGCTACATTTCGAGAAATACTTTTCCCATGGTCAACCTGACGATGAGAGAAGTATCTCTCCAAACGTAGCACAGTAAAAAGAGACAATGCTGATTCTCTTTTGAAATCAGGAAAGAAGTATTAGTATTTTGGAAGTGAACATTTGAAGAGAAATAGTAAAAACAATATGGAAAGGGGAGAGAGCCAAAAATATCGAGCTTGGAAGGTAAAAATTCCTTTGTTGTGTTCTTAAAACGTTTAAGTTTCTTAATAAGTAGGAAGCGTAAGAGGGTTTGCGAGAGACCATTTTGAATTCAGACCTGTCTCTCTTTGTTTCTTGAACCATAATTTCCTTGGTGCACCCTTCAACTTTTTACTGTAGTCTATTTCGTGTGCCACTGGCATATCCAATGAAAGCTGGAGAGGACAATAAATAACCATTTAAGACGAAACAAGAACCCTTCCATGGCTGATCAGTAAGCATTTTTATTCCATTTCATTGCTTCAAATTTATTTTGAAATTAAAAAGTGGAAATTGTTTTTAGTATTATATTATTTCTTCGTCTCATAAGAAATTCCTTAAAAATGCAATTGAATGTAAATGTATTCAACATAGTAAAAACCAATATTATTTTTCGTTTTCTAAATGCTTTTGGATTACGCTGTTATTTCAAGCTTTTATAAATTTCCAAATGAATTTACTTTCTTTTAATACGACACCTAATCCTACTTCTTCTACTTAAATTTTATTTTTTGAAAATTTCCATGTTTTTAAGTTTTCAAATGAAAAATGTATAATTTGTTAAAGCAATGTGCTTGAAACAAACGCAATTGTATTTCCATAGTAAAACCGAAAAGTCCTGCTTAGACTTCCACAAATATTCTAAATAAACTTTAAAAACATCTTTTCTTAAAATAAGATGATTTAAAACAAAGATAAAACTGTATATACATTATACACTTGGTTAAAAATAGTGTCGTTCGAAGAAAGAAATAACACTGATTGAAATTTTGTAACCTTATAATCCAGAACTTACATATTATCTTTCTACAATCAACGAGTACTAAAGATAACCATCTTTATGTTATTACTTCAAAATAATTAAGTTACACACTATCTTTAAATGTAAAAAGATTTAATGCTGTCGCTGACAATATCTGAGGTTCCATTAATTGTACTTCTGTTGTGTTATAACTGTTCTCTTTAGAGAATAATTGCTTCCAATGCTTAATAATTAAACAAACTTTTCACTATGTCAATCTGCTGTGTTTTTGTAATTTAAATGTATTTCTTAAGCAGAATTAGATGAAAGGGGTAGCGAATACATATTTTTGTTGTTTATTATCAAATCCAGCGTGGCTTCTACAAGATTTCAGAACGAGGCCTTCTACATCTGAAGCTATTTCCACGTTTTGAAAAGGCTTCTTCGCTGCTATGATGAATAAAACCAATTGATACAGAAATGCAAACAGGAACAAAAATAGCGTGGCCCATTATCAAATTTTTAAAGGACGGGAAAAACATCGGGTAAAATAACAAAGGATATGGTTAAATAAAAGGTTTGAAATTGATATCCTAGCACCTATGGGTAAAAGCTACACTATACAATATGCCGCTTTGTTCCAAATTAAATTCACACTCAATCCGTATTTCATATGATTACCATAACTTTCAGTGAGGCCATTATTTGTAAAAACGTCCTGATTTTAGCCAAATGCGTTCTCTTCTTACTCTTACAAAAAAATTCTTATCCTATTGAACTTAACTTAAGAAGACAAAAATAGGGAACTTGCCATATCGAAAATGTATCGTGAGCCCATCCGTAATTACAAACTAAAGAAGAGAGGGATCATGGAGCAGCTGCAAGCAGGCGCATGCCTGATATATGAAAAATCAAAAGACAAAAGCAAGAATTTAATAATACCCATGAAACTCAATATGCAGAACTGACACTGGATTCAATACTTAATTAGCCCTTAAAGTTTTGGAAAATTTAAGCTTCTCATAAACCCTATTCCTTTTTTCCAAAATGCTTATTTCCCATAATATTGGAAATAAAAAGAATAATATTTGTAACGTAACGTTTCATTGATTACGTTTTAAGACTTATGAACTTATTTAATTACCAAAGTTAGAGTTAAATAAAAGAAAATATATACTTAATGATAACAAATTGAAGAAATACCATCGTCTTAGTTTAAAAGGTTCTTCATTGACAATATCCTGCTTGTTCTACCTTTTTTTATTACGGTGATTTGCATAAGGTTTGGGTAACAAGATAGCAGATGTTTTTCTAAAAATAGGTATAACAGCAACATAGCTCAAGGTTTATTTGGTCCATCTAAGCTTCTTGCTAGGTTTGAGTTTATCATAAAGGTATGGTATCTAGTCGGATTACCATTAAATGATTAAAAAAAGGCCCATGAAAAAAGTCCTTTGGTGTAAATAAAAAAAAGAGAACCTTAATTTGTTCGCCTCTATGTGCCTTTAAGAAATAAACTATGGTTTTATATATATGCATTCTGTTCGCGGTTTGGATGACTATGAACTGACTTGCTATATATTTGAATCTAAAACTGATAAAAGATAATTTGTTTCTGTTGAATGTATTCCTAATTTGGAAAAGCTCGATGTGTTGTTGTGACGACAAATAATTGCTCTGTGAGATGTTTTGGGTATTAAAAGGAAGCAACACCTCTGCCCAAAAAACAGCCCCATACTTTGGGGTAGTTCTTAGAATTTGGTCACTGCCTAAAACCCAGCTTTCACTTGTGACTTCTAGAAGATATTTGCATTAAACAGCTGCTACGCCCCAGACAACACCTTCAAGGGGCCGACAAAACCAAGCTAGAGTAGCTGATGGATCTCAAATCCTTGGTTGATTTGGGCTTGTCTATCCACGCATGCAAAGACTGGACTCCAGTGAACTCTCCAGAGGAAAACTTTTTGGTTCACTGGAGAGATCAGATGTGGCAGCAATATACTGTGGAACGCAGAGAGAAAGAATGAGGCACAAAAAATATCTTGGTTATTCAATGCATTCGTCTTCATCTCCAGTGGCCTTGATCAGGTCTTACCACTGGATGTATGCTGTCTCGGAAAAGATAGTGAGGCTAACGACATTGTGCAACTCTCCCTCGCTTTAAACTAATTGATGAGCAGGATCAGCTTTCTACCATCTTTACTCTCATCCCTTAACCATCATCATTTTATATTCTTTCTCCTCAAGCTCTGTGGCGATAGTACAAAATTTTACTTAGGTGGGTCAAAACATATAGTGGTGTTTCACCTAAAGATGCAGTACTGTAATTCAGCATTGTACCGCTTAATTTAGTAGTCTAAAGAAGGGGACAGAAAAACGTCTCTAAAAATTGCCAGCATTTGTAGTTCCTGGCCAGGAAACAAAGGAAGAATTCAAAGTAATATAAAAAGGTGTTTCATTAAGAACGATAGTTGGAATATAATCACACTGATGAACCATTCTGAAGATAACAGACTGAAAAGGAGAATCGCTCTTACGGTTAGAAACGCCAGATTCAAAGTGCAGATTTCTGGTCTCAGCAAGATTCGATTTGCTAAAGAAGGACAGCTCGCAGAAGCTTTTGTTGGTAACACTTCCTTCTGAATTAAACGCGGACTGAATGAGCGGCGCCAAGCAAAGTTAGGTTTCTCATTAAGTTTAGCTTGGTCGACGAAATGTCTGGATCCCGAAGGGGGTGGAGTATCGCCTGATGACGTTTCCCACTGCCACTCACATGAAAACACTACACTACACTAATCAGCAATTATAGCCATAGGGTAACCAAACACCATGACGTCAATACGATTTTATTTGAACGACAGAAAACAATCTCTGCCCAGAGAAGAAAAAATAATTCTATTAGATACTTTTAAAGCCGACCATAGCTAGCCGATTTCCAAATTCAACTTCAAGATCCAGCTTCCCAGGCCACCACAGGCTAAGAAGATTCTAAAACAAGAACCATCTCTAATGTCTTGAGTAACCATGCCAAGCAACCTTTGACTTAAGATATTGAGAGCAGATTCGAACCCAAGTTGCCTATTTCTGCCAACTTAGAATCAGCGTAGACTGTCACTCAAGGGCCTGCTATTCAAAACTATCAAGATTGGTTTCAAGACAAAATTGCTCACTCTCAATTACTTTTACAAAAAAAACCCATCTCATCCAGACGAACCTCCTCAATGACCTGTTGAAGTCACTGCATGCAGCCTTGCTCCTATGATGGCCGCATTCAGTGACTTCAAAATAATCACACAACAGAAGCCCTATTAAATGCAGATTGCAAGATTAAGTCAAAAGGCAAACGAAAGTCAGTCGTATGCTGATGGAAACGATTTAAAATACCTTTTTGAGAACACTCAAGATTATCTGTGGCCCCACATCAAAACAATCATTTTCTCTTTTTAGTACCGATGAAAATGAGCTGTTTTTAGAAAGCAAAGATCCTGGAGGGTTCTGCTACTCACTTTAGTAATGTTTTTAACCGTTCATCTTTTATATAGAACAAAACAATCGATAGACTACTGCAAGGTTTTTATCAAACACCCTCTTTACACCCTCTTTTTTAACCTCGAGGTTGAGAATGTGGTGAAGTGTCTGACAAACATCAGGACATTGAACCTATTTCATGTAAGGTACCTTAGAAACATAGCTCCACCATGTCCTGTCCCGTGGAAGCCGTGAGATACAGGAAGCCACATGGCTAACTTCCCTTATATCAATGAGAACTATTCATGTCGAAACATGGAACCATGTACGAGACGGGAAAAACACCCAAGTAATTTCAGACAGTTAAGTGCTATAGCCACACACTGCTTGGATTCAGAGAGACCTGTTGGATAAAGTCAGAGCAAAGGAGGCTTCATACAGAAGAGATGTTGCTGTATTTCGGCCCTGAAGAAGATAATGCTCTACACAGAGAAGGCATAGCACTTTTTTGTCAAGACCTGTAAAACAAGCACTAATAGGACGGAAAGCACACTGACCAAGAATCATCCCAGGATACTTTAGGATCAAAAAGAGGAAGACCAAAATGAACATTGCCTGATGCTATCTTTCGACTAGTAACTCTGGTGATGAAACTAAAGACGGATTTTATGACAGACTTTAAAATGTTATGGGTAAGTATCCAGAAAAAGACGTCAACATTTTCATGGGAGATCTCACGGTCAAGATCGGACAAAACAACGCTGGATTTGAGGAAGTGATGAGAAGACACGGACTAGGGAATAAAAACGACAATGGAAAGAGGTATGCAGACGTCTTTGCAATGATTCACTTGATCATAGCCGGTAGCATTTTCCCCCAGAGAAATGTACGCAAGGCAACCTGGGTATCACCAGACCAAGTAACAGCAAATCAGATCGAACACTTCTGTAGGATCAAGAGATTCAAGAGGCTACTGCAGGATGTAAGGGTGAAAAGAGGAATAGACATGACATGTGACTACTATCTGCCGACAGCTAAGCTGAAACTGAAGCTGAAGAAGGACTGGATGGAAAGACAAAAAAGGGATGAATACAATGTCAGCCTGCTGAAAGACTCTGAGACCAGAGAAGACTGTTCTTCACCAATAACTATCAAGTGCTACAAAAGCTGCTTGTAAAAGAGATGACCATTGAAAAACAGTGGCAGCAGGTGAAAGAGAGATTCACGTCAACCCGGTTAAGGTAGTAGCTCACCGAAAATATGAATTCCCCAGTTATCAACCCAGCTGACAATGACCTCGGCATTAATTATGAGCAACCAACTACAAAAGAGATTGAAAACTCCATCAGGTACCATCAATGACAAGGCAAGTTACATTTTGAAGGCCCAAACCTAGCTATGCCACACAGTTAAAAACAGCTAGACGTCAACTTGGAAGTTACAACTACGCCTGATTTATTACTCTGAGTTTTCCTTGTCATAGGATGGTTGCCAACCAAGGTAAATGACCTCATCCTGATCATAAGAAGGACTTATCTCCACCGGACTCCAATCCGGTACTTCATGTTCTCGGCGAGAGCTAAAAGGTACTGCATTTTGCTCAATGGTAAACTGGAGGTAGTTGTGGCAAAGGGTAATCTCACTTGCCGAATACAGTTTAAAGTCTTACACAGGACTTATCATTATTATTATTATCATTATTGTTATTGTTGTTGTTGTTGTTATGAACCATTTACACCATTAGTTTGCTCTTAAAGAGATAATAGGAAGGTTCGTTTCACTTGTAAATAGTAAACACCAATCCTTTGTATTGCTGCCTCTGCAGATGGTCAACTTTCAACGGCCATTTATTTCACGTAACCTTTGACCTTTAGTATTTTCTTTCATGTTACTTAGATACCTTTCTTAGGAGTTGTGATAGACCTTGCAAATAATTTTTTTATCATTTTTTATATTTCTTAAAGCAAAGATTTTGGTGACATAAAAGCGCTTTGTACTACCTAGACTGCATTCAGAAATTTTTCTACTTTTCCTGCTATTATTGTAGGAACATCAAGAATAAAACACAACTGACATTCTTTCTGCATATATTCGTACTAGCATTTCTCGACCAAAGATTTTCTCACAATAAGAAAACCATTTGAACAGGGGGTCATGCTGATTACATTTTTTGAATTAAAATTTTCCCTTGAGAATTTATCTGGAAACAGGTAATGTACTAAAAGCATTTAGCATTTGCGTATCTATTAATAACTGTAAACATATTCAGTTCTTTGAACTGATTTTAATAAAGCACGTGTTTGAATAAAATGGGAAAATTGTTTTAGATGAGATCATGCTTTCATAATGAATGACAATTACATGGAACCAAAACTCAAAAATTAAATAAAGAACAAAAAAAATGTTTAAGTTCTAGACCTTTGAGTTAGACTCACTTTTTTCAATTTTCTGGATTGGTAAAAAGCATCTAGGCTAGTGGTATGAAAATATTTCAAAGGTATGGCGTCCGAGAATATGCAAGCTCAGATATGATATAATTTGAAAATCAATAACTACTATACCCAGGCTCACTTCTGCAAATAAAATTTTTAAAAATCATTGTTCTTTCTTTCGATTATCAAAAATTAGTAGCATGCATGCTTGCAGCTGTTTTTGAGCTCTTTTTATTTTCAGTTTGTTCAAGTTGTTTTTACGAGATGGCAAGCCTCCTATTTTCTTGTTTTTTAAAATTTTGTGAAATACGAGGTCTTTTTATAGAATAATTTAAGAAAGTTTTAAGGCAAAAAAAAAACTTGAGGAATTTTGAGATTCAACAATAATTGTTGTAGTTCTGTAAAAAAGGCTTATTTGCTAATGAGCCTTTTAGAGAGCTATCTCAACAAGTGAATATAATACCAGGAATATGCCCACACCAAGCTGTTGAACGTGTTTGAGCGAGTCTTCATGTAAAATAAGCTTTAAAAAATAAAAAGTATACCATCCTACTTATCCCTAATCTTAATGCAGATAAAATTGAAAATTTATGTTATGAAATGTGCATTAATATTAGGGTGGGCTTTGGACAACATTGCAATTTGCAAATCACAACAGCATGGCTGGTTATACATTCTTTAGTTTTCTATATATTTTTTTCTATTTTCCCTAAAAGTTGGCCATTCTGAAAAAATTTTGTTTCATAAACTTTTCGATATCTTCAGCCATTTCCAAGAAAACTCAGTTTTAAGGCTCTGATTTTTCTCGTCTTTATACCCTGTAGTAAGTTGTTCTCGCTAATTTCGCTCGCTCGAACAACTATTTTCAAATGAAATCAGATTTATGAGCCTTAAACATAATACAAAAATAGGAAAAATTACTCTACCAGACCAAAACGGGAAACCAGGTAAACGTAAAGCTGCAGAGATTTGTAAGCTTCTTGACAGCCAATGAATTCCAGTATTTGGGTTTTTACAATGGAATATGAATGTACTGTAGTTTCACTGTAAAAAGCTCACTGTAGTTATATAGTTGGTTTTAGCTTTTATATTATTCCTATTCGTGGTTATTTAAACAAAGCCAATATTAAATAAGTTGTAGTCGGTGTCTATTAATCATATTTCAACAGTTCTGGATGTCAAGAACAGAGTTAGTTAAACAGTTTGGTAGTACAATTTATCTCCTTGGTCGCTACGTACTTTAGGTCGGCATTGGACTAAAACCCAAATCTCTGTGAGTGCACTGAATCTCATTCAAGACGATTAATTTGCTTAGCCTCCTAATCTATGTTCACAGTTTTACCTACATAAAACTAATGTATTTGTACCTGCGGCTCGCCTCAGGTCAAGAGGAAGTATATTATAGTCATTTTTCGGGCGCAGTCATCATCATCTTTACTCCTCTTAAAATCCTGAAAAATATTATTATTGATGATAATAATAATAATAATAATAATAATAATAATAATAATAATAATAACAATTGTCCTGGGTATTGACATTAAACTGGATCCGGTTGTGGAGTTTCGATGTGGGCGAATGAGGTTACCCTTTGCCACAACTACCTCCAGGTCACCCTTGGGCAAGGTGTAGCACCTGTCAGCCTACCCCGAGACTTTAAAGTACCGAATTGGCATCCGGTGGGGTAAAGTCTGCCTCATGGGTAGGGGGGGCTCTTTAGCCTTGGTTGGCAACCTCACTAATGATGGTTTCACAATAAAAATACCAGGGAAGGAAAACCTTACATAAACCAATCCTTACTCTTGGCAGTAAGGCTAAAATGCATCTTAAATATCAAAATTAAAACCAGAAGTAAATCCTACCCCGTCGTACGTCGCGCGGGTCAACAAGCGACGCGTCCCTCAGGGACAGACCAGCCTGA
>RDPX01000183.1:323872-360095 GCA_003991215.1 Morbakka virulenta | reverse complement strand
GTTCTGTGAGGACAAAACCGAAACTATTGACCACCTTGTCTCTGGCTGCTCGGTACTAACACCAAACGAATATAAAAACCGTCATGATCGAGTTGGCCAATACCTACATTGGAAAATTTGTCAACACTTTTCCATTGAAACGCAAGCTAGCTGGTATGAACATCATCCAGCACCTGTAACTGAAAGTAAGGATGTTACGATCTTGTGGGATTTTCCCATACAAGCGGATCGTACCATACAAGTAAACCGCCCAGATATTGTCAACGAGAACAGGAAAGAGAACACTTGCCTCTTGATAGACATGAGTGTCCCCTAAGACTTTTGAAAAGCTTGCTAAATATAAGGATTTAGAGATAGAGGTGGAAAAGATGTGGCATCTAAAAACAAAGACAATACCTGTTATTGTGGGTGCACTAGGTCTCGTCAAGAAAGGAACAGAAAACTTTTTGAAACGAATCCCAGGGGAACCTTCTTTGCAAGAAATACAGAAAATTGTTTTGAACGGAACTGCTCATTTGCTTAGACGAGCTCTCTCTATTTAATTTTATTTCCAAAACTTCCTTCACCCTAAGTCACTGGTAGTGACCCGGTGCTGGATTTCAATAAAGCAATTCAAAGAAAAGAAATAATAATAATAATAATAATAATAATAATAATGAAAATAATAGTTAAAATTGGTTTTATTACAAAACTAAACCTTTACATATTTTTATCTTCTCTTGCAGTAATACTCTCCAATTTGGGCGTATTACTCAAGACGTATTTAACAGTTTTCAAAAGTTTGAATGTCCAAGATTTTCCCATTGTATATTACGCATACCGAATATATGATAATAGGGTTTTATGCATACCTTTATGATTTTGTTAATTGTAAAATTCATGGCCTTACTAGTTAGATAAAAGTTTTCATTTTTGTAAGGACTAAGCTGCCATCACTTATTACATCAATACCACCAAGTATTAAATCGACATAATTTACATTTAAATAACTTTCTTGATAGATTTACAAGTAACTGTTCCTAATGTTTCGCTTTACGGTCAAAATTTGTATTAATGTTTGCTTTAAAACCAACAATAACAAATTCTCACCTGTCACCATGGCAAAGTCAGGTCGTTGTTTTTTGCTGGTTATGACTGCCGGTTTGGGTAGCTATCTATGTCTACAAAGACTTCTAGCCTTTGTAAATTTATTGTTTTCCAATTGGTAAAATTGAATAATGCCTTCAATTACATCTGAACTCTAACAGTGCAGTATTTTATCCTCCAATGACATCACTCAGTATTTGTTGTTCGTCACAAAACATGCATCTAGAGTAGTTCGATGTACATCATTAGACAGCGTTTGTTTCATTTGCTAAGATATTATTGAAATGTCGTATGGTAAAACTAAAAATTTTTGTGAGATGAAATATGGCCCTCGACCATTGGTTTATGAAGTTACTGTCTACGTGTGTGTGTGTGTGTGTGTGTGTGTGTGTGTGTGTGTACGGGCTAGCCATTTGAAATTGCTAGACGTCTAAGTTGACTAGTGTCTTCCTAGCATACGCCAATACTGCTTTAGGTTGAGTGGCAAGCCACTTAAGTCTTCCTTGATGGTGACCAAACATCTGTTGTCGGATACAGTCCAGTGCTGGACATGAAATTAACCAGTGTTGAAGTGTGTGTGGATGTTGTTCACACTTCGGACAAGTCGGATCGGTGTCAGGATCCAGACGATGGAGATATGCGCGTAGGGCCGGATGGTGACCTGCTCGTAATCTAGCCAATAATACTTCATCTTTACGGGAATTGATTGCTCTCTCGTCGATGGATGGACGGTGCTGTTTGTAGATTTCTTTCGTCCTCTCGTGGGATATGTCAGGATCTTTGATGACATCGTTGATGACTTTCACGGCACTAGACATGGATATCGGCAGAACAGTATCAGGAGGCAGTCCGGTGGCTTCTTTAGCTGCTTTATCGGCGAGTTCGTTACCAGGAACGTTTGAGTGACCAGGGATCCATTGAAAAGTGACTTTTGCTGAGATTGAATTTAGCAGAAGTCTGATCTCGTCCACTTTTGGGTTCCTACCAGTGAGAGCTTCACACAAGGATTTGCTGTCTGTACAGATGAGGATGCTCTTATCGGCTGTTGTATTATTGGCGATCCACTGTAGGGCAGAGATGGTAGCTGCGTGTTCTTCCTCGAAGGAACTCGTGTAAGGACGTCCTCGCTTTTTGATGGTATTAATAACAGTTGGATGTTGGGCTGATCCTTGCGTAATAACAGCCGCAGAACCCCCGTTTGTTGAACCTGCTGTAGCTGAACCGTCGGTGTAGATAGTAAAGTCGGCTGCAATTGTGTTTATCTGTGTGGTACAATGTGCCGTCTTTGTGGCCATGTTGTCATCTCTGCTAGCAATACCTGGTACAGAACAGAAGACTTGACAGTGTTGGGAAACATCAAGGTCCCACGGAGCGATAGTGAAAAGTTCTGTCTGCAGACGATGTTGTAGGGCGTCTGGTAGAGCCTCAGCTAGCTCGTTGGCTTTTCGTCTCCAATGTTGGCGCGAGTGGACACGTTGCACGATGTTGTTTTCGAAGGCGGTGCGCTTTGGATGATCAGCAGGGCAACGTAGAGTCTTTTCCCGAGATTTCAAGATCAGACGAGAGCTGGTCGTCGAATAGCTGGGTACGTTGGCTTCGAGATGCAGAGCTTCAGTCGGTGTTGAGACTAGTTGGCCAGTAGCAATGCGGAGAGCTCGGTTTTGTAGAGACTCTAGGCGAGTCATGTTAGTTGCTGATATCCAGGGTTGCCATGCGGGAGCTGCGTAGTTCATCTTGCTTCTGATGTAGGCGAAATACATTGTCTTCAGGATAGATTTTCGCCAGCCCCAGGTGGAATGGGCGACGACCTTCATTGCTCGTAGCTTGTTGGTGGTATCAGCAAGGACTTTGTTGATGTGCGCATTGAACGTCAGACTGCGATCCAGGATGACACCGAGCAATCTTGGAGTGCTGTTAAATGGAATAGTCCCTCCTTGTAAGTGGATAGTTGGTACCCATTTGCTGTCGTTGGTCCAGGTTGAGAAGGCTGACACTTCGCTTTTGTCCACGTTAAGTTTGATCTTCCACTCGGCACTCCACTGTGATACTACATCAACTTGTTGTTGGGCGATGTGTTCTGCATCGGCAGGTTTTCTAGCAGTGGAGAGGATCGAGACGTCATCAGCAAATAGAGCATTTACAGTTTCGTCGGAGAGTTTGGTTGCCAGGTCGTTGATGTAGAAAAGGAACAGTAGCGGTGACAAAACTGAACCTTGAGGTAACCCTTGACGGAAACAGCGGCTGTTGCTAAACACATTGAAGAGCTGGACGCGGGCTCGACGGTCGTTCAAGAAGGAATGTAACCAATGGATGAGACTTGACGGGATCCCCATGTTGAACATGTGTAGAAGTAGTTTCTCACGCCAGATGGTGTCGTAGGCTTTACTGAAATCAAGCAGAACTAGCACAGATCGGTTCATAGGTTTCTTTTGGAAACCATCTTCAATAGCTTGGACAACTCGTAGAATTTGATCTTCGCAGCTACGACCCTTTCGAAAGCCTGCTTGGAACCTGCTGAATAGATTTCCCGTTTCTGCAATGTAGAATAAGCGGTTGGCGATCATTCTTTCAAGAAGTTTCACCACGCATGATGTCAGACTGATAGGCCGGTACGATGCAACTTCACTTGGTGGTTTGCCAGCTTTCAGGATTGGAATGATAATGGCCACTCGCCATACACGAGGACAGTCAGCATGTCGAAACGAGTCATTAAAGATGGCGAGAAGTTCTTGTAAAGCGATCGGTCCAAGAGCCTTTAAGAATGGTGGTGGGATGTTGTCAGGACCAGCAGCACCTTTCCTCTTTATTCGTTGGATTGCGGACGTTAGTTCTTTGATGGAGAAGTCAGAGCAGCTCTTGTCGTCGGCAAAGGGAGCATCGAGGCATTTCTTCAATTTGCGGTTAAGCATTCGGCCAGCGGTAGATGTTTTATGCTTACTGACATTGGCATAATGATTGACGAAGACGTTGGCTTTGGCTTTAGCGTCGGTGATCAGTCTCCCATTTACAGACATGGCCTCGTTTGGTGAATTAGCTTCTGGTGTACCATTGAGACCCTTTATAACTTTCCACATGTCCCGATCATTGCTGTTGGTCATGGCGCCTTCAAGTACCTCCTTCCAACTTTCTGTTTTTGCTTCGATGATGGCTTCATTGGCTTCACGGCAGGCCTCGATCCATTCTTGTCTGTTGTTGTTAATAGTACGCCGAAGATGGTTTCTGGTGCGTATTTTTGCTCGGACGTGCGGTGTCATCCACGGCTTGGCTTTGCGGCGAGGTTTAGTCTTCCCAACATGTGTTTCAGCTACTGAAGTCAGGATTTCTGTAAATCGGGCTAGACGTCTCGACAGGTTCGGTTCGGCTGTCAGTTCCCGCATGCGCTCATCAACAATCTTCCCAAAGTTTTCCCAGTCAACTCCCTGATGTTTCCATTTAGCTTGTTTCGGCAGAACTGGTTGGTACCGGACAGAGTGGCAAATTTCGAGGTAGATTGGTAGATGGTCAGAATCGCCGATCGGTTCTGTAGTCTTCCATGATGTTTTGGTCGACCATGTAGCACCACTGATAGAAAGATCAGGAGAGCTGACATTGCCAGTGATTCTGCTTGTTCTAGTAGGTGACCCGTTGTTGAGGATGTGAAGGTTTTGGTCATATACCCACTCTTCAATCTCATCACCTCGAGTATCTGGTGGTTGGACGGGATCCCACAGTGCTGAATGACCATTAAAGTCCCCGACGACTATGGAATCAGTGTTAACGGCAATCATTGATGGATCGAATCGTGTAACTTGGGTGTCAGTGTTTGGTAGGTATACATTATGCAGGTGGAGCCATTTGTTTCGAGCTGTGCATATACGGATGGTCTGTATTTCGAGTCCCATTCGCTCCGTAGACTGTAACTTCTCGAAGACAAGGTCGTTTTTGATGAATAATAGTAGGCCACCCCCGTTCAGAACCTTCCTATCCTTGCGAAGTGTGGCATACCCTTCAATGATCGGCGTCTTGTCTGCTTGGCGTAACTTTGATTCTTGCACTGCGCAGATGTCCACAGGTGAATGAAGTAGATGGTGACGAAGCTCGTAGAGTTTTGATTTGATGCCGTCGGCATTCCACTGCAGAATTGATAGTTGCTGACGAGAAGTACCTGGTGATGGTTGGGAAATCAGGCGGTTCGGATCTTGAGAAGGAACGGCTCTTGTATTGTTGCGTTTCTTTGCTGTACACGTATGACACTGCCAGTCCTCATCGCGGTCGCTGCTGTGTGGGCCAGTGCTGCACTTTTGATGAAAACCTTTCCCGCATGATTTACAACGTACCGGAACAGCATTTGATCGTAAAACAGCTGAACATTTACCACAACGTTCTCGTGACTCTTTAGCTTCAGCGAAAGTCATACCCTGAGCTCGAAGTTCGTTAATGCATGGTGGGTTTGAACGTAGCTGATCTCGTGTGGTTGGTCGGTTCTCTTGCGTCCACCTGCCATCGTGTTGTTGACATTTCCATTCCCTTGTAGCTAGGACGCGTTCTCTTACTTCTCGTCTTGGTTCGATAAAGCCACTGCAGGTTCTTGTAAGATGGCACACACTTGAACATGATGGATGAGAACAGTGGTAGGCGGAAGCTGCATACCTGGCTTGGATGGTCTTGTGGCACACGGAGCATGACATACCAGCAGCGGATGATCGAGTGTTGTTGTTCGAAGGATCAGCGGCTGTAGCTACTACCGGAAATCTCGTTGGAGCTGGATCAGTGGAAAGTATCTCGGTAGGTCCATTGCTGTGTAAGGGACATCTCCAGCGTATGATCTTGTTTGTGCTTTTAGCGTGACGAGTTTGAGTTGTTGTTAGTCCGTTACATCGTTGGTGGCATTGCGAATTACAATCAGCTTCAGCACAAGTAGGCGCGACGTCTTGTTTGATTCCCCTGTTAATCTTCTTGTTGCAGACAGTACATATGACAGGATGTTGATCAATCGGACGAGGTCCCGGGTTGCGTTCAATATCTCCAGATTGAAATATAAGTAACGTCCAATTCCAGATGTAAATAAAGAAATATGACGTCAAATTCCAGCTAAACATACTTCGTAAGCAGTAGCTGGATACCTGCTTACAGAAGTCCATGTCGAAGTCAGGATCTGTATCGTAACTGTAGATGTTTGGGTGTAAAGTTTGAAGTCGAAGACTCACAAAGACAGTATACCCGTAGACTTGAATAAGTTCGTTCGTATATAGTCAATACGATCCGCACAGCGCCGACGAGGAGGCCTTATTCATTGTTGTGTACTGTCTACGTATTCCCAAACTGATTTAGTAACTAAGATTTTTATAGACAGATTTTCAATTAGATAGCTTTCATCAGATAGATCTGCACTAACGCTTCAAGAATTGAATTGAATTGATAATATTGTACAAGAACAACAACAAGAACAACAGCAATAATAATAATAATAATAATAATAATAATAATAACTCCAGAATAATAAGGGCTCCAGAATCTATGGAATATGAAAATGAAAGTAGTCCCAATAGTCATCAGGGCATTAGAAACATCACCAAAAGACATTAAAAGGATAGAATAAAAGAATTAAGAATTGAGACCAGAATTGAAGAAATGCAGAAGACTGTAACCCTACAGTCCTCACGGATACCGAGAAAAGTCCTTGAATAATTGAGGAGACGTGCTGTCACCAATACCAAGGAGACATTTCCGCTGAATGAAGTGACATTTTATCAGTGTGCGATAATTCTATAATAACAATACTGACAATTTAACAGTCACAAACATGGGGTATTACAATTAACTATTGTACTTCATTTTATTACAATATGATTTCAGCAGTCCCAGAAAACAAAATCATTTTCAAATACCCCCCGATTATTTTTATCTGAATTCAGTCACTGTGAATTTCCGTTTAATGCTACGTTTTAAGAGAAAATATATAGCCCCAAATTCGTCCCTGTTTCGAGAAAAATAACATTTCCAAACACCATACTACCTTAAATAAATTGTTGTGTTGTTTTTTAAGTTTTAAAGTCATTTTTCTCCAGTAACTGGGGCTCAGACGGTGCCCTTGACAGAGACTTGGATTTAACAGTGAGGATTTTCTTGGCCGGATGCCCTTCCTGATACCAACCAATGGCTTTTTCTTTTTTTTAAGGTTCGGTTTCACTAAAAATTAAGATACGGCTCCTCACTACCTTAAATTATGCCATTCCAATTTTTAATACGTTAATAAGCGCAACTATCTCTCTTAGGAAAGTAAAATGTCTTTAAAGGAGTTGGAAACCAAACTCAGACCATAATCAGTTCAGCGAACGACGAGGAACAAACAGAATGGAAAAGTACCTCCAAAATTCAAATTTGAAGTACTTACTGTAAAGATAAACTTTTCAACATATTATTTGAAGTTAAGATTTCGACAAATAAAAACCATCATCTGTTTCCGAAGACATACTTTTATGACGCTTTTGTAATATAATCAAATGTTATTGAAATGTCTGAAAAAGTAACATTCCCAAACTTCAGCTTCTTTTTCTAGAAATGCAATTTCTCTAAATGAAGGATTAGTTGGTTTATTAAATTGACTTAACCGTATCAAAAAATAGCTTCATGTAAGACTGACTTTTCTTTATAAACCATTGAGCTTTCTTTACATTGAAAAAAGAGAAATCACTTGAAACATAAAAAATAACTTTAATATTTCTAAAACTGCTAAAGAATTGCAAAGGAGTAAATAATACTTCATAGCTATATTTTAAGCACTTACCTAGTTTTTGCAGCAAACTGAAGCGGACCCAACTACTCTAAAGCTCAAATTTTCATGTAACGAACTGCATTTAATAACATGAATTTCGGAGCAACGTTTGCAGTTTTTTGTACTTTTTCTTTTGGGGCAAAGCCCATAGATTAAAGTACCTCTTTCTTACAACTCTAATTTAAATGTTACTTCTTAATTAATTTGACGAAAAAGTGTGGCCTGAGTAAAAAGGTGATAAATATGAAATTTCAATAATCTCACTAAACCTTCACCACTACTTTTATTTTTATTTATCGATATCTTCTTATCCTGTTTTGATAAAAGGAAAGGCTGTAAAATCAGTCAATATGTCGGGTAGGCTATTTTTTGTTTTGCAAAAGGGTTAAATTTATTGGTTTGTAGTTATTGTTGTAATATTAGCTGTAATTTTTAAAGGAAACATAGTCGTTTTTTATATCACATCTGCTGTGCGGGATATTGATTTAATAAACTACTTAACACTATCTTCAAAAGTAAAGACTAAACTGAAAGTGCTAAACAGACCTGAAATAAAAGAACACTTTAAGTATGTATGTTTGGATTCTTTTATCAAACCATTTATTTATTTCAACATACAGGGATCTCTACAAGTCAACGTGTATATATACAATGATGTAGCCGACGGTGGATACGATTATACCGAAGGGCCCCTAACCGTCGAATTACTTAATAATCAAGTAATTGCTTTGAAGATAAAATACACTGCTGATTAGAAACTGAACCCCGATTTAACAAATAAACCCCTCTAGTACTGGAGAAATTATAGCTGAAGAGACTAGTTATTCTAGTAAATAAAATCCTTAGTGTAATTTTACTTCATTTTCACTAATTTACTGTTGTCTCTTTCACATTTACGTACTTTCTCGTACTCGGAAAGTACTTTAGTAATGTCTAAACATTGGGAAAGGATTCAAAAAGCTGTTCATAGGAGCTCAGGCAGTGAACATGAAGATTGTTATGGAACGTTAAGAAAGTCGTAAGAAACTCGGAGTACTAAAACCTGATAACCTTTAAAAAGTCTCACTGCTGACCCATCTAAATTCTTAATTCCCATGAAAAAACATGTGTACACCAGGAAATTAGAAACGACTTTTCTGAAAAAGAGAAATTAATAAATATCTGAATACTAAATTTGGAAGATGACAATTTTCTATTTTCATTTATTTTGCTTTATGAAGTTTCCTTGTTAAACATGACGATTTCTGCCTGTATTGAGAAATGCAACGTTTAAATTCGTGTGGGACATAACAACCCACCGAAATCTTATTTTTACCAAAAGAATTCATTGACATTCGATAAAGTCCTTTTAGGTGCTAGAATCGTTCATTTAGTAATGGTGGGTATGAACCAAGAGGAAGCAAAAGAACTGAAATGAAAGACATAATTTAAGCTGCTGCAACAAAAACCAAATTGAATTGGTCAATTTTTTTAAAGGAACACAACATTTAATGTGGTTTACCGACACTTTAAAGAAACCAAGGAAACCATTGAAGAAGCACTTCAATAAAGAGACGAGTCGCTCTCTCAAAACATCACATCTACTTTACAGCAGGCGTTGATGAACGACAGCCAACGAGCTTTCCAATCAATCAGCCATTACAGTCTCTATAAAATCTTTTTACAAATACAATGTGGCTGGTCTTAAATATCCCCCATTGAACATGGTTATCTTTGTAAAACCGTAAATGATTTTGATGTAAAAAGGTTAATTCTGGAGCATGGACTATGCATAGCAACTGATAAATCGCAAGTGGATCTGTGACTACAAACTTTACTTTTATTGGCTGTTTGCTGATCTTTCTTCATACAACTATGAGAGCTAATGTGGTTGGATAAATGGTGTTAATGGTCCAGGGCACAACTTACTAAAGAGGATGAAACGACATGAACATGCATCAACCAACGTCAAAGCGATGGCAGTACAAAGTAACTGCAAATCAGAGAAGGGTTTATATAAAGAAAACGGGCGCAAACTTTGAATAAACTACTTGTTTTGGGTAAAAGTCCTTAATCGTATCATAAACATAACGTTGACTCTGGCATTTTATCCGTAGCCCTTAGAAGCCACAGAGAAGAATTCCAGGATGGAAGATGTGAAGGAGGAAACTTCTATTCTGAAGTTGTTACCCTTGCGCTACTATCCAATACGATTTAATAGACCCTCCTAAAAAGACGCTTCTCCATTTTGGTTGATTAATTCAGATTTAATGAGTGATATTTTTTGGGTTGATCAACTGAGTGTTGTCATATGATGGGTCCAAACTAAGATAGATACTTGTTAGTGGTAAAGAGATATATAAGTTTAGTGAAGATAACTAGTCCGGATAGGAAAGGAATAGTCGCCACTGTTAAAAATATTTATGGAAACCCAAGAAATGGAGTTTTGGACGTTGACAGGTCAAGGCTATGATGGCTATGATGGAACTAGCGTAATTAGTAGTGTCCATGCAGGGGTACAAAGTTTGATCGAGCAGCAAATTCCTTCCCTGTACCATTCATCCATTGCGCCTGTTGTAACTTGAACCTTTTGATTAATCGTGTCGTAAACTTGGTACTTAAGAATGTAGGACTATCGGTGTACTTAACAAAATTTTCAATTACTTAGGACAGTTTGTGGCTAGGTGGGAAGAGTTGCAAATGGAAGCTAATCCTGGATCTCTCATTCTACAGAGATACTGTGAAACTCGGTTGTCTTGAAGCTCGTGCAGCTTGAGATGAACATTTTTACTCGGTTAGTCTTGACATGGATGAAAAACACTGGAGAGATTAGACACAAAAGTTTTACAAGAGAAAATGAATAGTTGTTGGGGTTTTTTGGGGGGGGGTCACTGTGATATTGTAAAGAATCCTACGTGCAGTTAATTCCACATTCAAAGAGCTACAGTCACCCCATTGAAAAATACTAAAATCAATCCATCAAAAGTTTAAAGACAATGCTTAAGACCTTTGTCAAAAATTCAGACTTTAAATCGTAGAGGAGTCTTTGAAATTCCAAACTGGATGGTTGAGACCAGGGCTGGTTCACCATTCCCTAAGAATTTCAAACTAATCCTGCTCTTTGTAATCATTTTAGAAATGTTGGAACCACCGAAAGGGTTATTTTTCTAAATTGAACTAATTATAACCTCTTTTGAGATTATCAATAAATCAAGAAATATTTGACAATCTTGGGGTACTTTCAGTTAAAACACAATGGCTAAGACGATCGACAAGATTAATCTAATTCCCAACTTTGCCTGTTTAAAGGCATCAAGGCAGAAAAAAATGGGGATTTTGATTCTTTTGTATCTGAAACCTAAGTAGTAAAAAAGTACATATAAAAAGTTTTGAAGCTGTCTGATCTATATTTCTGTGTTTTTATGCAGTTACATAGCTTTTTGTAACATTTGCAAAAAAAGCTTTGACATGTATTTGCAGTTTCCTAATGGTTTTAATTAGACACAGCACAAAAGGCCCCAGTTTCCCTATATCATTAAGAACCCCACACACCTCTGCTACGACACTATCTATATATAAGGTAAAACACGAAAAATAAGAACTATTAGTTGCAATCATAATTCTTATCTTTCGTGTTGTACCTTATGTATATTGCTCTGCTCTATGCATTAAGCACTTTTTGATACAAATACACAAAATTACACACACACAAACACACACACACACATATATATATTGCAAAGGTAGTCAATGAAAAACAAAAAACGTTTGAATACCATAGCTTCATGCTCTCTCAAGTAATCTTCAGTTGAAACTAAAAAACCCGTTACAAACGGGATCTTAACAGATAATTAGCAGAATGTCATATATAACGTCTTAGACGAAGGTGGTGGTGGTGGTGATGGTGGGTCACTCTTTCCCATCGTGGTTCAATAGAGTATATTTGTTTTTGTGTCTAAACTTATATACGTTCGCTTCTTTTTTTTTAATGTTATGCTCGTCGTAGTTCATAATTTCAAAATTTTAGTTTAAACATGTTACATTTTTTGTGTAATTGTTGAAAAGTGGGCATCGTTTCCACATTTTCTATTTTGTTTTTGGGAACTTGTTTAAGATCCTGAATTCTTCATACGTCTTTTGAAAGTTCAGTTTCGATTTTAAATTTATGGTCCTTGAAAGATATCTTGTGGTTTGCAAATCGTTTTTTAAAAGCAGGCTCTGTTAGACCAATGTATACTTTGTCTTCCTATGTAGGGTCATTAGATGTGAGCTTTGCTGCATCAATAATATTCTCAAGTAAGCAGTTTCCGTTAACTGGGCAATGATCTTTCTTAATGCAGTTGCAGATTCTTTTATTTAGAGATGTAGCTATTTTGTTTAAAATCTTTTTGTTGTGCCTGTTTATGTAAGATTTAATTATTTTTGTGCAACTATAGCTTACTTTAACTGAGTTTTGATTAAAGATTTTATGGAGCTTATAGTTTGATAGGAAATGTTTGTCGATAAGTTGGAGGAATTGTTTTCCAATTCTAATTTTTACTTTTTTACTGTGTAGATATATAGATGGTTGAACAAATGATATTTCTTTAGCGATTACGTTTTCTGATAGGATCCTTCTTGATGACTTGAATATAGTTCAGTTTAGCATTCAAGCTTGACTCTTTTAAATCTTTTTCATAAAATGGAGTAGATTGAAAAAATATGGTTGCATTTGATGAATACAAGGATAATCTCTTTTCAATCGTGTTGAAAAGTTGTTTAATGATATTAGGTGGCCTGATTCTTTGAGGATATATTGGATAATAGCATCTGGTTTGTGATATAGTTCGTATGCGCCATCGTTAAAGTTAAACGTGACATCCAAGTAATTCACGAGCTTTTTACTGCATTCAATTACAATTTTGGAGTCATGTTCCTTGAATATTGTTTGAAACGATTTCTTTATTTTTTCAGATTCAAAACTACTTGTGTTTTTGAATAAGGCTAAACCACCATCTCGGAATAGTCCTTTATAATCTGTCGCATTTTCAACAAATTTTATGTGGCAAAATATGTAGACAGCTTTGCATACCTCGGCTCCATCGTACGCTCCCGTAGTTACATAAAACATGTCATTGCCTTCTATGAAGCTATACATAACATTCTATTAATTATCTTTTAAGATCCCGTTTGTAACAACGATTTTAGTCTCAACTGAAGATTGCTTGACAAAGCAAGGAAATATGGAAAAGTTTTGCGTTTTTTCATTGACTCCCCTTGTAAAATATTACCCTGTTCTACTTGTTTATGTATGGAGCAGTCTATTTTAAAAAAAGGATATCAATCAGTATATATATATATATATATATATATATATATACTAGCAGAAATACACGGCGTTGCTTGGGTAAAAAAGTACAATTTGGTAGGCTAAAAAGGTCCTATCAAGATAATTGTAAGGTATTGCTCGATTAGAAATGTGATCGTAGACCATTTCAGTTCAAAGAGCTGCATCCAGCTTGACACTTAGTGTGTGGTATAGAAATAATAGATAATTTAAACTTTGATAAGCTTACGAAAGATAATGTTAGACCTTCAAATAAAAAATGCTATGGCAATACATTGGCAAAAAAAGAAGATTAAAAAAAACAAAAAAAGAAAGTCCTCCCTTGCTGGGAATCGAATCCTGGTCTACCGCTTGTCAGGCGAAGATACTCACCACTATACTACCGAGGATTTGTATGGTCAAGCAGATTTGGCAGTGAGGAATTTCTTGGCCAGATGCCCTTCCTGACGCCAACCAATGGCTTTTTCTTTTTTTTTGGTTAAGTTCCAAAGTCGCCCCGCTTGGGGAATTGAACCCGGAATTCTTGGTTACGGTGCAGTTGCACTAAGCATTAGGCCACGGGTCCTCATTACTTTATAGTAAATAAACTTTCTTAATTTCAAAAAAAGTTTTAATATTGTTTGATTATTTTTTTGAATTTATGTATTAAAAATAATCTTGAAATTTTTAAATTTTCAAATTTTTAGTTCTTTATATCTCAGATCCTCTTCCGAATAAAGATAGACTTACACTCCAAATTTCAGCTTCCCAGGTTCAGTAGTTTTCTCATAAATTTACTTAATTTACCNGGGGAATTGAACCCGGAATTCTTGGTTACGGTGCAGTTGCACTAAGCATTAGGCCACGGGTCCTCATTACTTTATGGTAAATAAACTTTCTTAATTTCAAAAAAAGTTTTAATATTGTTTGATTATTTTTTGGAATTTATGTATTAAAAATAATCTTGAAATTTTTAGTTCTTTATATCTCAGATCCTCTTCCGAATAAAGATAGACTTACACTCCAAATTTCAGCTTCCCAGGTTCAGTAGTTTTCTCATAAATTTACTTAATTTACCAACGGACAGACAGACAGACAGACAGACAGACATACTCACATTCTCATATTCGAAGAACAAAAAGTAAAAGGAAATTTCAAGGACGGCCAGTAAAAGTGTAAAGGTATAATACTGAAAGGGACATTAAAAGAGTACATCGAAAGAGTGTATTTAGAAGATACACATTTGAAAAGCAAGACAAAGTATGAGTTACATTAACCTGAATCCGAATCTGTGTTGCTAGCTTTCATTTGCATCTGCCGTTTTAACTGAGTTTCCGAAGCTACGTTCTCTACAAGATTCTTTTTTCAACTCAATCTTCCACTGCGATAAATAACTTTACAAAACTATTGTAATTCCTTCCTATTTTGTGCTATCCTCACCAACTTATTTTATTGATGAAAAACTAATCAAAATCCCCTCATACTATCTTACAGCTTTTATGATCGTATTTAGTTGTCATTCTATTTTCATTTGAGTTTTATCAAACAGTTGACATCTTAGGAAGAAATTTTGTCTAATAAAACCAGATGGGACTTTCATTACTAGATACACTTGACCATATTGCAGACTTTTGGACAAAGATATCAAAATTTCAATTGTCCCATGAAAAATTACCAGCAGCGCCTAAACAGTAAAATGAAAAATTATGGTGAAGATAATGGAAATCAAGAGTGCATCTGTACTCACAGCAATGCTAGTTTTATCATTCCTGAAACCACAAACGTAAACCCAACGCTATGCTGAAAAATATTCTTTATGTGTGGTTACACGGTGCAAGACCCCAAAAATGTAGTTATACATTTTTGTAAGTAAAAAGCTTTGTTGTTTCTTCAAAATCTTTTCAAAATGTAAAATATTTTGGTATGTAATCACGTTTTGCTGATAATGTAGCAAAACAAGGATTCATTGTTTTGATGCAACTACCGATATTTTATATTAGTGTTCTTACGTTTAATTGTTATTGTATAGTAATATCAAAGTATTTTCAATCATTCCATCCACTTTATAGCTGCTGAAATCTGTACGTCAAGGCACAATACTATTTCTTAAACATAAAGTAATAAATTTTGTTACATTAGCAAAACAAATGAGACATGAACGTTTGTTCACACTGTACTCGAACTAAGAACTGAATTTTTAGAGGCCGTTTGTTTTTATACTAAGCAATCTATTAGTTCTAAAATTCTCATTATATCACATTTTGAAAGCTAAATTTTATGAAAATATAAATTTCCAGCAGGTGTGAAACATTCTGCACTTTTTATATTCATTATTTAGATAATTATAATAATCTGCATAGATTAATTTTAAGAAATACATCCTTCAAATGACGGATAACAAAAGTTGTAATAGTTTCTCACAACAAAAGTGTACAGCACGAAGGCTAGTCCACTAGTTGCTAAGGGAGAAACTTTCATGGGGATAGATAGAAGAGCAATTTGAATGACCTTAAGATTACCAGGTAGGTTATTTAATGAAAAAAGCGGCCATCTTTTCTGGAATTTAAAGAAGGAATATAAGCCCATCAAGTTATCCTCAATGAAGAAGAGCCGTGGCTTAATGGTTAGTGCATTTACGGTAACAAAGAGCTAGGAGAATTTGGAACTTTACAAATAAAAAGCCATTGCTTGGCGCCAGGAAGGGCATCCGGCTAAGGAACTCTTCACTGTCAAATCAAAGTACCTCTGAAGGGCACCATCTTAGCCGCAATTGCTGTGGAAAAATGACGTTAAAACTAAAAAAAAGTTATCCACAAAGATCCAACTAAAACTTAAACTTCTTATTTTTGTTATCCTGTCCTCCGTTTCTTAGCATTCTTTGAATTTTAGTATAGTGTCTCTGATGCATTGTGGTTTTTTTCAATTTTTTTAGGGTTTTTCAGGTCCTCGTTCGCTTAATATTTTATGTTTGCTCTCATTTTGGCTCATTCTTCTCCAACTTTTAGCTTGCTTGTATCCCAGACTTACTGTATATGTCCCAAAGAATTCCTTATTGGAAACAATGATATCCAAGTTTAAATTTTTCCTGGTTTATTTTACTATATTCAGTGGTGAGGTGACGCATAAGGTGAGTTTTCAATTCCCTTTGTGAAAATCATGGTCTTAGTCGTTCATGACCAATGCGTTTTCAATTTTTGATCAAGACCTGGGTCCAACTGTGGTCATTAACAAAGCTGACCAAGATGAGAGACCGTTCATCATTTTGTTCGTCGTTCCTTGCAATGTATGTGAGATCTTTAGCTGCAAAAGAGTAATTGAACAGGGCTTTTCTCGATAATTCTAAATATTTCATGCCAATAATCTACATGGATGGTTTTCCTTTCGAAGATAAAGTTGGTCAGCTGCTATTTACAAAAAAAAGTAGAATAGTCACCATTTCTCTAAGTCTCCTCGGTGTTGTTTCTTTAAGTGGATTGTATACTGTCTTTTTCTTTTCATTAAGGATTAGACTAAGCAGTTGAATAAACCTTGTTATACTTTTGCCACTGAAGACCGATCATTCATCTCCCTAAAAACTAGCTCTGTTTAATTCTCTGACAACTGGGATTTCTTTCTCTATTTCCTCTCCAGTAGTATTAAATGGCGAAGCTGTATATAATTAAAGGTAGCTGTCATTCACCATTTGATGGACGTTTTTCAAAATTAGTGGCTATGACCAAAGATCTTTTCAAAAATTTGTGATCATGACCTTGAGAGTATTTGACAACAGTGCGCTTTGTTCTTGGTCGAGATCAAGGTCTTTAACAATTAGCTTTTGAAAGCTCGCCTATAGTTTTATCAACCTTACTGGACATTCTACATTTTCTGTCCTCCTTTTAATAGATAATATTGGCTTTTGTGAGATTCTTCCTAATGCTTTAACCTTGAGATGCTAGGGTGAGGGCTTCAGTTTCTTTCTTGATGTCATTATTTTTCAATTATCATTATTTATCGTCTGTCCTGAACTTGAGAAAATACGGTAGGAAATTATATTGAAATGCTAGATTAAGGCATATGACTTTTAAATTTTTATTACCATTATTGTTATGATGATGCTGATTATTATTGCTTTTCTTATTTTATATCATCACTAATCTAATATTCCATATTACACCGAGGACGTTTTGGCCAGACTTGATATTAAATGTAGCATTATAGAAAGTATTAGGAAAAGACAGTTTAGTTTTTTGGGACATGTTATTAGAAAAGGAGAACTCGAAAACCTCATACTGACAGGGAAAATAGAAGGGTCGAGAAGTAGGGGAAGAAAGAGGTTATGTTTGTGGACGAATTAGCAAAAACTTTAAACTCTTCGATGATAGATCTATTTTGCATTGTGAAGGATAGGAGATTGTATAATACCATGGTCGCCAACGCCTTAGTAAGGTACGGTACATAGAAGAATAATAATCTAATATTGATGGAAAACAATCAACGCTGGAGATGTTGCAGACTGAACTGCACGAAAGGCAATGACCATCCATGGGTGTTTCCAAAAGACATGGTACTCAGACAAGAAAATGCAATAGCCACAATACTGTTGATAGTTTTTAAGAATAAACAAAATTTAACAGAGGTAGCCATGTAGACAAGGTATGATTTAAGAACATGCCAAAGGTCATGGTCAAAATTATTTTGTTAGGTGGTACTAGTAAATTTAGTCCAAATGAGAAAAAGCTTTTCAAAATCACAATGAAGAGTTTAAAGATCAAGCAACTTGACATTTGACTGTTGAATTCCAATCTCAAAAGTAATTTTTAAAATCCACAGCCTGTTTTGGTTGAATGTAAGAGTTCTATTTTTATGAAAGCATAAGCTACACTTTTCGATCGCAAAAACAGATCTACCTTTTAGGAGAATATATAATACCTCCTTTTTCAGCTAAAACCAACATGTCTTTCTTTGTCAATATTAATGAAACAATTGAATTCCAAAGTTGAGTCATGACACAAAGGGTTAGTATCTCAAGTTGTTTTTATTAATGTGAGCTTTGTATACAGGTCTACAAAACCTGGATGTGAAACGCAACATTATAGTATTGTATTTCAAAAAACTACTAAGATATTCTCCTGTATAACACTGATTGGGAAAGAAAAATCATGGAATCAGATTTAGTGAAAATTTACATTCATGCTGATATTGTTAGAGGATGATAAGAGAGAAGGAATCTCTTTGCCCTGAGAACGGCAGTTGACGACCTCATGCGATGTCAATTTGAGATGAGAAGGAAAAAGTACAAATGCAAAAGATGTAACTGGGTGGTGTAAAGAGTAAAAAGATAGATAAGCTTCTACAAAGGTTTCCTAGGTTTTGAAATTTGGTTTATTTTTTATCAAAGGTACCTATTTTTTGCTTTGTCTATTTTAGTCGATTTTTGAAAATTTTAAAAGTTATAACTAAGGTACTAATTAGAATTGTGCCTGAAGTTACAGCTGTGTACCATGTTTCATCCTGCTATATGTGACACTTGCAATTCAGGTAGTAACTTTTTTAGCTGTTAATTAGAAAATTAATTTTTGTAATTCCGAGCAAGACCCCAATAATATATTTGCGTTGCCACGACGAACATACGATAGTGTTTTTCTTAACTTTCCGAGACCATATCCATGGCACAACACAGATATGTATTGCATTTCTGTCTATATTAACTTGATACATTTGAAATGCTTGCCATTTATTAGAATATTTTATTAATTTTTGGAAAACTGTATCTCCATATTTAATAAAATTAAATCCATTTAATTGTTCCTGTCGTGTGTGGGTGTGTAAGCTGCTGGAGGGCTCCAAATCGACGACGAACCATATCCGAAATCACATGAACGACGAGATCGATTTCTTCCATGGTACGGAAGAACAGCTTGAAATGAAGGCTATTCGTTACCAACCAGTCAGGATAACCTAGCTAATCAGCATCCAGGCGTCACCACGTGGAGGTTGCCTTCTTGGACGCATTGTTCCTATCGTAACTTACCTTTCTAGCACTTAGTTCCGAAATGCAGCTTTGCACTCACTTTGCCCAAGAAAGTTCTAGCACAAAACATGTTTAAATTTCACTTCACCTTTTGTCGTCTGACAGCTCTCCTAAGATGACTAAATGGCTAAATTGGAGCTTTACAAAAAGCCACTGGTTGGGAGTCAGGAAATGTTTGTCTAGAAGCCAGCCATGAACTTCCTTGCTTCTCCAATTTAGTCCATCAGAAGACACTGTCAGGGCTGATAAAAGAGAAAGATATTATTATTATTTCTTGCTTAACTTAATATCAAGCATCCGAAGTACTGTCAGACCAACCATCACCAGACAGAAGTAATTAAATACATATAAGTACGTGATCAAACAATTAATCCAGTACAAACGTCTTTTTCAAAATAACATAATTTTTGTTAATCCTCTATAAAATCAAAACTTTTTGTTTTCATGAAGTAGAGAATTCAACCTAAGTTCATTTATCAGATATATTTCATTAGAATATTGAAACTCAAACTCAGCAACAATTTAGAAAGTTAGTGAAAATAAAATCAGGTGTGATTTAGCATTCCAAGATTTTATTGAATTCTTGCTTTGTCATTTGATTCTGAAAAAGTCAGAAACATTCGTGCTAGCAGCTGCTCGCTAAATTCTCCCTTTCTTAATTTAAGCGTATTACCAGTGTGCTCCAAATTTGTTTTCACTGTGATAAGCCTCCTATTCTTTGTCGTATTACATTATTTTTAATAATATGCGTAGTCTTTTTAAAGAATAGTTTTATAAAAAGTATGTAGCGAAGTAAATCAGTATGTAAGTAATACGTTATGGCAAGTGTCCATCTACATTAAAGTTAGTTTGACAGGCTTAACAGAATTAGGGTAGAAAACCAAATAGACCACTGGGGCTTATCTAAAAACGAAGGCTTTGGGGATGCGCTTATCATTCCTCTGTCGATTGTGTGGCCAAACAGGTGAAAGTATCCATCACATTGTAAGTGCATGCGAGACGTTAGCTCAGAAGGAGTACAAGAGGTGTCACGATAACGTAGCGAAAAATATCTATTGGGATATATGCAAGAAAAGAAGACTGGAATGCAGTAAAAAATGGTATGAGCATGCCCCTGAAGGAGTTTTGGAGAGTGATGATGTAAAGTTGTTGTGGGATGTAAATATCCAGTGTGATAACGTGATTGAAGCAAGAAGGCCAGATTTAGTCTTGGCAGATAAGAAGGAGCATACAGTAGTAATCATTGACGAACGTGGCAGAGAAGGAGGAAAAAAAAGTAGAAAAGTATCAAGATCTGAAAAGAGAAATAAAAAGACTGTGGGAACAGAAGAAAGTATAAAATGTCCCTGTTGCTATTGGAGCCCTGGGATCTGTTACCAAAGGCTTTGAGAAGTGGGTTGAAAAGCTTGGGATTCACAGCAGCTTAGGAGTACTTCAAAAGACTACATTGTTGGGAACAGCCAGGATTTTGCGAAAAGTACTAGAGTTTTGAAAAAGAAAATGCTGGTAGCCCATGGTCATTTGTTATGACCCGCCTATCAGCATAGAACTCGGCAATAAGAACAGCCAGACACAAAGTGTGAAAAAAGATGATGATAATAACAATAATAATAATAATAATAATAATAACATGAGGGTGTCGGTTATACATAATATACTTTTTGTTGCCCTAGGAATAATCCCTAAAGACCTCAATAAAAGACTCAAAGAAACCGGATATAAAACCTCGATTGTTGTTGATCTGCAGCAAACAGTTATCCTTAATTTTGTCAGAATCATCTACAAAGTCATTGAGTTTTGATAAAAATATGCTGCCACCAAGTCAATAAATAGTGTCCAGCAAATAGAATGTTTTACACCAAAATATATCGACTGCCAGTAACACAGACTCGAACCGTAATGCCTTTCGGCTAACGCAGTACCCTAACTAAATAATTAAAATTTACCTTGGGCTTCTAATTAAAAAACAAAACCTTTTAAGTGGGAGCTTATCAGGACTGGGCGTTAAATAATTCACGTACGGTAAACATACGGGAATCAAACAAAACACAGGAATAATATAACTTGGATACGCCCTTAACTGACCAAATGAATTACTTCTGTTTTGTAAATTTTTCTGTCTTGTAACTGCACTTAAAGTTTGCATTGGGGATGTATGACATGCGTCTTTGACTTTATATTACTGTATCTCAAGTAAATTTTTAAAAACTATTCTGAAGATAATTTTAAGAGGAGCCGTGGGTTAATGGTTAGTTCAGTTGGACCGTAACAAAGAGGTTCCGGGCACGATTCTCCAAGTGAGTGAAAAGAACTTGGAACTCTACAAAAGAAAAAGCCATTGGTTGGCGTTAGGAAGGGCATCAAGCCAAGGAATTCCTCACTACCAAAGCAAAGCCCCTCTGAAGGAACCCTCTGTGAGCCTCAGTTACTGTGGGGAAATGACGTTAAAATCAAAAAAACCCTCCAAAATGATCAAGTGCATTTTAACAAGTGTGCTATACTTTCTTAAAATTACCGTTACAAGGTCTGTGTTTCCTTACTCCTTCAGCAAGTAAAAGTACTCGTAAAGTCCAATAGCGAAAGATGTTAATAACCGCCTTTTAAATACTTCATCTTCATTCAGTATTTAGTGTCTTTTATTAGAAACCAAGAAAGTTAAACGGTTTCCAAAAGCAAATTAGTGATAAAGAAAGTAAAAGTTTGTGGTTAAACACATATGTTCTTTTCACGTGTAACAGAGTTCTTCACAGCTAAGTGTTAAAAGTATTTAGACGTAAAGAATGATTGTGTATTTAAAATTTCATCTTAATACCAATAAAGGAGTGATCATATCGGGCCATTTCTCAGACTCCCAAACATGTTGACCATATTTTCTGAGGCCCCAGATATGCTGGCCCATTTTTAAGAGCCCCAAATAATCAAATTTTGTTGTTTTTTATTGACAATGGTGTTTCTAAACTTTCTAAAATTACATTATTACTTGGTTCTTTAAAGTACCAGGGTGACCCCAAATTCAAAGCATTTATTAATTTTGATGCGCTCGAAATTTCAGAAAACAAACATTTTTGACTGAAATGTTAGACACCAAATACGTACATGATCATCCCGTCATAAATGTCAAAGACTTCCTCTATGGGATCTTAATTTCGAGTTAATACAAATAAAACCAATTTTGATTTGAATATTCAGTAAGAAGCAAAAATAACCAATACATCTTTCCTTCCGAACGTTTCACATAATCAGTTTTTCTGAAACTACAAAGATATAAGTCACGATTTCTTTAATGTCGTGAAACATAAATGAAATTATTAAAGAAATGAAATGTTTGAACCCAGCGTCGGTTAGCGGTTTACCCCATGATTACAAAGTATATGAATAGCGCTACTGACAGATTAGATATCTCTTCTTTGAATTCAATAGGTCCTCAATTAAAATTTCACCAAAGATGGCTCTAGGGAGAGGAAAATGTAAAGAGGAAACCGTTTTTGAAAATGATAAATATTTAATCAGTGGTTTAATACTCTAACTACAGTAATCAACTTTCAATTTAGAAATCTGTATGTTTAATCTTATCATGTTCATAACATTTCTTTTGCAATGAATTTAGAAAAGAGACACTGTATGGCACCACATTAGATTTTTAGCTCATTCAGCTTATCAGGTCATGCTAAAAACATACTTTTAACAAACTCTGAAACACGAAAGTCATGTCAAAGTGTGTGGAAATGGAATTTTGTAGATAAAGGTGAGAAGCCTGATGACCTGTTTTGACTCAGCTGATCAGGGTTTAAACTAAAATACACCATCACCACTACCACACCCCGAATTAAAGCCTTCCTGAAATAGGCACCACAGGTAATGATAATATTTTGTGTAAATGCCAAAATAAACCAGCAACAAACAAGCAGTTGAAAATTTTTATAAACTTACTTTTTGTATAATAACTAACGTTGCAAGGTGAGCCAAGTCTTAGCGTTATAACGCATTTCAATGTGAAGTAGTACGGCTACTTCGTATAATAAAGCTTTGTTGTTTTGTATTTTCCAGCTTTCTCTATTCACAGTGACCCATTTCCTTCTGGTACGGGGAAATCCACAAGGCAGATCTTCTCTGGGATTACGGAAGGCTTTATTAGTGGTCTTGCAGTCATTCTCCCTCCTTTTCTGCAGTCTGTATTTTGATAGATCTGGGGTTTCTAGTTCTTTCACAGTCATGAATATCTCCTATGATTTAAGACCCCTTCTGTAGCTTTAGACGTATGTGGCAAACCTTCACTTGGTGCCCCTGTTAATCTAAACTATTTAGGGACCAATTCCTACTACACGCACCCTACCCAGCTCAAGAAATGGTAAAAGGATTACGAGATCAACAAGTAGATACTGGAGAAAAACGATAAATTATTACTAAAATAAGGGTGCTTTCTTCCTTGCCAACTGTCTAGTTTCTTTGATACAACCTTTAGAACACCAGCTACAAGAGGTAAAACCTTTTTTATTGAGCAAATTCGTGGAATTTCAAGTTTCAACTCCTGGTACTTCACTTTTTCCTATTTTGGGGGGGTCAACTCATGTCTGCAGACACTGTTATGTCATTGATTTGGTAATCTCTGGTTCTGTAATCTTTTACAACTATGTCTGGTCTCCTGCTTTTGTTTAGTGATCATATTGGATATTAAAGTCCCATAGCACTGTGGCTGTATCAGATCCTCTTACAGTAGAACATTCATGTTCATACCATCTTTTTGCTCTTTTTACCTCTTTGATACTGCATAGCTCTCGGTGGATAACATGGGCCTTACCTTAGCCTTAGTTCCTCCAGTCTCCAGTGGAGCAAAGTGCCACCAGTGTCTTCCAGTTGTCACGTTCCTCCGCCTTCTCCTGCACCTCTTGGCGTGGCACCTGCAGACGTCGCATGTCGTTCTCGAACGTGGCTCGCCATGTTGTCTTCGGCCTTCCTCTTTTTCTGCTTCCGCCTCGTGGCCGGTAGTTCATTGCCACTTTCGCCGGTCTTTGATCATTCATTCTTAGTATATGTCTAGCTGCGCTCACTCTTCTTGCCATTACAGTATTGTATAGCTCGACATCCTCAGCGATGTTGTACACCTTTTCATTCGTGATGTGATCCATGTATCTGATGTTAAAAATTCTTCGTAAAGACCGCGTGTGAAAGACATTTATCATCTTTCTGATCTTCGAGGACTCCTTCCAGTTTTCGGCTGAGTACAGTACTGTCGGTAGTACGAGCGATTTAAAAAGCCGTAGCTTAATGCGTCTCGATAACTGCTGATCTTTTCAGATGTTATTCATTCTCTTGAAGACCGATGTTCCCTTGCCAATCCTCAACCTGACGTCCACCTCTGAGTCACCGTCACGGTGCAGACAGCTTCCTAGATATGTGAATTTTTTCGTGACCTTCAGAGCCTGCCTATTGCAAAGGATGTCACCAGGTGTCTCACTCCCAACATACATTACTTCTGTTTTCTCACTACTAATTCGTAGTCCAGCCGCTCCAGCTTCTTCACTGATCTTATCAGTTAGTAGCTGCATCTCTCTCTGAGTCTCCGTCATAAGTGCTATATCATCAGTGAAGTCCAAGTCTGTATGCCGTGAGTCGCCTCAAGTAATTTCCAGATCATCGTGTTTTGTGGCATTTCTCAGGACATAATCTATTATTATGATGAATAATAGTGGTGATAAAATACATCCTTGTTTCACGCCTGTGTGGATTTCGAAGAAATCCGACTGTCCGCTTTCGGTTCTTACACAACACTTTGAGGCTCTATATAGGTCTTGAATGATATTCACAATTTTTCGTGGTATACCGTAGTGCAACAGAATGTCCCACAGTGATGGTCTATGTATGGAATCGAACGCTTTCTTGAAGTCAACAAAGTTAATGACAACANATTCCCAGATCATCGTGTTTTGTGGCATTTCTCAGGACATAATCTATTATTATGATGAATAATAGTGGTGATAAAATACATCCTTGTTTCACGCCTGTGCGGATTTCGAAGAAATCCGACTGTCCGCTTTCGGTTCTTACACAACACTTTGAGGCTCTATATAGGTCTTGAATGATATTCACAATTTTTCGTGGTATACCGTAGTGCAACAGAATGTCCCACAGTGATGGTCTATGTATGGAATCGAACGCTTTCTTGAAGTCAACAAAGTTAATGACAACATCCTTCCTAAATTCGCCATTCTGTTCGATAATGTGTCGCAGAGTGAATATTTGTTCACTGCATGATCTCCCAGGTCTGAAGCCAGCTTGTTCATCCCTGAGCTTTCTATCAATAGCTGGTCTGAGCCTATTCATAAGTACAGTGCAGAAGACTTTGCATGGTATTGACAAAAGTGTTATCCCTCTGCAGTTGTTACAGTTGCTGAGATCTCCCTTCTTTGACAACTTCACAATTTCGCAATTTCTCCACTCATCTTGGATACACCCTTCTGTTAATATGTTGTTGAATAAGTCACAGAGATATTGGGTTGGTGTCTCTCCACACCGTTTTAGACGTTCGCCCGCAATGTTATCAAGGCCGGCGGCCTTGTTGTTCTTGAGATGTTTAATAGCAATCCTCACCTTTTCTAATGTTATTTCTGAAGTGGCAATATCTAGATCTTCTTGTACTGCAGAATTGTCAACCACAACAGGATGTTGCGGCTCAGGCTGATTTAAGACTTCTTCGAAATGCTCCTTCAACCTGGCTTCTTGCAGTTCAGTAGTTGTAAGGATCTCGCCTTGCTTGGATTTTATCGGAGCGCTTGCATTCGTCCTGGTTGATATCAAATTCTTTACAATCCTGTATAATGTTCGAGAATCTCCTAGTGCTGCAGCACTTTCCGCTTCCTTCGTTTGTTCCTCGAACCAGGCTCGTTTATCATCACGACAACGCTTTTTCACCATCTTATCCAGGCTCTGGTACTCTCTGGAGAATCTTTCCATTGACTCATGTGTTCTTGCTGAGTCTCTGCAGACTTTCATTTTCCTTCTACTGTCGATGACATTCCAAGTCTCTCCAGATATCCATTGTTCTTTCTTTTTTCCTCTTCTCAAACCAAGTGTATCTTGAGCTGCCTCAGTGGTGCTGGTATTGAATATTCTCCACTGCTCATTTATGTCCTGGATTTTCTAGGAGACTGAATTTGTTTTCCAAATTGATGTTATATTCAGTACAAACTGTCGGGTTTTTGAATGTTGACACGTCATATCTAGGTCTTTTCACTTGTCTTTCAAGCTTCTTTAGTTTGATTTTCACTTTAGCAATTACTAACCAGTGGTCGCTTTCAACATCTGCTCCTCTGTAAGATCTTACATCCCTGACTGACGATCGCCATCGACTGCTTACACAGACATGGTCAATCACTTTTTGTGAATTTCTTTGTGTTTAAAAAACGTATTGGCAACTGACATATCATTCATCCCAAAGAAGTTAATAAGCCATTCTCCGTTGTCACTTTGTTTGCGAGCTGAACCAAAGCAACCTATTGTTTGTTCCCAACCTTCTCGATGTTTGCTTATCTGTCCATTGAAGTCACCAATTAAGAATTTCACATGGAAGTTTGGAGTGTTGTCGATAGTTTGCTCGAGTTGTTCGTGAAAATCGTCTTTCTTATTGTCATCTGCGACGTCTGTTGGAGCATATACTTGAATAATCGTGGCTTTACCAAATGCTGTTTAAAATCGTGCCAGTATAATTCTCTCTGATATGGAATTCCAGGATAATAAGCATTTTTGGGCTTGTTTGCTTAAAATAAGGCCAACACCTTTCTCACGACTGTCTGGCGGCCCTGAATAATAGACAGAGCAGTCCTCGCTCAGCATCACTCCACTGCCACTCCATCTCATTTCACTGATGCCCATGACATCGATTTTGTATCTGGTCATCTCTTGGATTGCTTGTGCTAGCTTTCCAGTTTGAAAGAGTGTGCAGACATTAAAGGTCGCGATGCGTGTTATGCTCTTTGAACCTAGTATTAACCCACTCAGGATGTGAACTTCCTCTCGGCTTTGGTCCATATCCGTCATACTGTCTCCAATTGCTTGATGACGAGCGTTTACAGGGTTCACAATTTGATTTATGTTATTGTTGCTGGTGGTTTCTGTAGCGTCAGTTTAGTTTTACGGGGTCGGGTTGCTAGCCCGACGCCCAACACCTCCTCTTTTTTCCGGGCTTGGGACCGGTAGTTTGTCAGACAAACTGGTAGAGTTGATGATATGGGCAAGATGGTCATTTTTCTTTTTGTATTCCTTTTTAGCAAGCTTACTGCATTCGCATGTTGTGTGTCATGGTTTCTCCTTTTTTTATTCACATAGTCTACACAAAGGTAACTCTTACCACTTATTTGTCTTAAACGTTATATAATTAGTTCTATGTGCAGTCAGGATGGTGATCGTCATCATTGTTATTATTATTACAATTTAATTATTACAATTACATTCTACCTATTAAGGCTTAGACATCGACCATGGATCACCCCTGGCCTGTTATCATTTTAATAACTTTGTTAATAACAGATTTATTTTTGTCAAATACACAAGGTAAGGCAAACTACATTAATTAGTGAGGTTTGTAATTTTACGTGTTTGAAAAAAAAGGGAAAAGTTTCATTATTATAATTTTAGATAAAGTTTACCAAGTCTCCTTTTCCAAATTACATATCCTAATAACCAAATAATTCAATAATTTTCTTCACCGCATTCCTGTATTTTCAATACTAAGGCAGCTGTTTGGCTTGTTAAAAAGTACATAGGAAGTCTAATTAAAACCAGGTCAAAACCAGGTAAAACCAAAAAGAAAAATTGTTGAAGGAAATCAAGTAGGTTCTTAAAAACAGCAATGTGCAATTAGTTAAATAATTTCCTTGACGTATGTCTTTCCTACCAGCAAAGATTTTTACAAAAACAAACATATTTCTTATTAAAAATATAAAGTGCTTCTGATACGTCAAGGTAAAATGGATTAATTTTGTCTGGACTTATTTTTGAAATATGAAGGAGTATAAGAGTAGACTAGATTAATTGTTAAGTAAAACCCTTTTTTAAATTTATTCTTGTCAATAGCATCCTATCCTTTTGTATCTGATTATATTTCACACACTCATCCTCTACATGTATTGTTGCTATTTTATGTGTATATACAATATGTGCATATACAAATTATTACAACCCACAATAGCAACATACATAAGTTGCTTTTGTTGTTTCACATATTTTACAATACCAGATGCAATGTTTAATCAGCCAATCCACGGGAGTGTGTCTTTAATTTGAAGAATATATTTTGTACAACCTCACCGTCAATGTAAAATTGCAATTTTTTTTACACGTGTACATAATGGAAGAGGAAGAGAGGCAGACAGACCGTGAGATGGAGCGACAACATAGTGGAATGGACCGAAAAGAACATGAACGAGTGTGTAAGGCTATGCCAGGATAGACGTAGATGTAGAAAGATAGTGTGGACTGCAACGCGGATCACCGACCCTCAACCCTGAGGAAGGTCCAGACGACAACGACATAATGGAAATATTGAAAGAAAATTAACTGTACCTCTTTTGCTGCAGTGTATTATTGTTTCAAAGATCAAGCAAAGTTTGGGCAGAATTATCTCCCTTAAATGATTTTATCGGCTTTTTCAAACTCACTCGTCTGGCCTCTCTGCTCTATTGCAACAAGTTGCTTGACCACGTTTTGATCAATAGAAGAGCTATGCGTGATGCGCATAGCGAAGACAATAATTTCAGAAAGCCCCGGTGGTTGTATGACCACAACCGAGCTTGTTCTCTGAGACTTAGTGTGCACCATTATTCTGTGTAATTTATTAAACGAGATTACCTACTATCCTTTTCTCCTTGTATGCCTTTTTCTTTGTTTTCCTGTTTCTTCTAGTTCTTTCAGTTGCCTTGTAACCTTTTGAAGAAAATTCTTCTGAACAAAACACGTATGATGTATAATGGGCCATTTACCTCCATTCTGGAAACACCACGCTCTTCATCATCAACGTCTACTGTAGTTTATTGCAGTTGCAGTTTTCTATAAGTTTTATTGAGTTAAAAATACGTGGTTCAGCTACTCGTTAGCTTTATATTAGCCACTAAATAATGATCTAATAGTACGTTGATGTAACCCAGATGTCTGAATAACTTAATAACTATACTTGAAATGGAATAGACATGTCATTTCCATTCGGTTTTTCTGAAGTCCGTATTTTTTCTTAAGAATATAGAATATTGTCAAAGCATGTTATTATTATTATTATCAACTCAGTATGATATATTAGTTGATGAAAGATGATCGATTGCTTACTTATGAGTAAATAACTTCTAGATTTACATAATACCTAAAAAAGCAGCTAATGAGAACTTATTCAATAAAGTAAATGCAATCTGACGTTGTGCGTACATTAGGTACTGTTATGAGCCAAGCTTTATACCCATGAGGTCTACAAAAACAGTCAAAATAATATCATTGGTTCTTGAAGAGTAAACCTATTTCACAGCTGGTTAACTTCCATTTGGTGTTAAAGATAAAGTACTGATGTTGTTGTTTTGAAGACATTTTTATAACTCCAGCTGAGAATTTTTGAAGGAATATTGCTCCAGCGGTTTTTAAATAGTCTTTTCCACCTAATACATATATCAACAGATTCCAAACAATTGACACACCCCCAATCAGAAAAGGGCAAGACTGTAGCTCTTCGAAAAAACTTCTGAAAATTTTTTTTAGAATTTATCACCAAGCATTAAAAACAAAAAGACCTAGGGTAACTTGCAAACTTACTAAAATACACAATCATTTCATTTTGGTAACCTACTCCAATTTCTATGTAATCCATGTAAAATAACGTACTGTAATTAAGTATTGGTTTGGTAAAACAGTACTATAATGTTGCAGCGCTAGGTTAATTAAACACATGCAAGGATTTTTTTGGTAAAAGTTCAGATTTATTCAATATTTCGATTGTGAAATTAATTTGTTTTACAAGTTTTATCTTCAAACTGAAGTCCTAGCCTCGATGAAATTTTTAAAAAACTAGGTCTTAAAAACTTGGTAAAAATAATTTTTCTTATATTTTTATATTTAGTACCAGGGTATTAATTACTCTACAGTTCACAAAACTAAGTAAAAGAAAACAATATGACAGTAAGAAGGCATGCTGCGATCGACACAAGAAAAATAAGAGGACTATCATTGGAGTTTTAAAAATTGCTAACAATTCTCAAGGCTCTACGGATCACTCAAAATGTTAGCCCTTGCAGGTGACATATTGTAGGTTACAAATCTGACGTTTTGTATGTGAATTCTCAGTGTTCTAGATCTTCTGCAGTGCTTGGGGAATTTTTTTGTCGCCATAGAGTTGAGCATAGGTTCTGTGTTTTTCTCACATCTTTGGAGGCAACTCGAAAGAACCTTTTGGCCTCCTTCTAGTCCACTATCTTTTCTCTTGATATTGACTACATTGACCAGCCTGATTGACAGCTGCCAACTATTTTTAATGTAGTACAGACAGATGGTTTCGTAGTCAGTATTGATTATACTTTTATATACTTCATACAATTTCATAGTTAGAACATATTTTCTATAGCTCTCTCCCATCTCTCTCCTCTCTTTGCTTGTATTTCAAACTTTCCATTCCCTTAATTTTGTAATTCAAGTTGAAACTGCCTTTGCGAGAACATCAAGGCCGGAAGCAATATTCCAATCTTCTTTAATGTTTGGCCTTGAGCCTTCGTTGGCAGTCAACCCAAAGGCATACTTGATTGGAAACTGCTTTCCAGTGAATGAGAAGTGAGAGTCCTTGGTTGTACTAATAGGTATCTTGGGTATGATAATGTTCTTTACAGAATGCATTCAAGTGGCTATTTTGGCAGCTATGAGTCTGCTATACAGGTTAAGGACCACGTAACTTTATAATAGCATGCTCGATCCGTGATACGCCAGGACGAAGATGCGTTGAAAAAATCTAGGCAGTTAAGCCGTTAAACATTTCTATGATATATGAGGAGGATGTCCATGAAGAACTTTACAACTTCAGTACACTTTTACCGCTCGACAACAGCCTTTTAGTCAGGTTTTTTATTTAATTCTTCCACTCCATTGTATAACAAAAGATTCTCTTACAAAAGCCTCTCTCTTCTATAATACAGATTATGGCTTATTAAACATTATTGTGTTTTTCCAGTTAACGAAGCATAATTCGAAAGACCAGATAAGTGGGTCAAAGACCAGTGTGCCAAAGACAAGTGTGACAAAGCCAACCCTTGATTACCGGGCTCTAAGAGGTGACCCATATCTTAGACAACACGTTGAAAGTTGAAAATGAATTATGGACTAAAATTAAAGATGACATTGATATGCTTAGTGAATAAATAGTTTAAGTGGAGAGAGAATGTGTTAGCTGTGCAGGCCTAAAAATTGATGCAATAGATAAAAAAGGACGTGGCAAAAGAACTTTGTCACTGCTCAAAGATATTATGTCAAAAACCTTCTTTGCACGTAAGACTGAAAAACAACACCCCATATCCTGTAGGAAATTAAAAGCAAACTTTAAATAACATTTTCCTATTCTATTAATACCTATTGTTCAGGAAAATTGAGCTTCTTTAACAATATATACGTGGTCTGTGAGTCGGTTTTCTGTTCAGTGCTCAATACATAAATGTAAGGCGTGGCGTATAATATAGGACGGAAAAAAGGAGTCAAAAGTCTACACTTCCAGTCTCGACAAGCCTATTTCGTGATATTAGTCACTCGTTAGCAGATGTACAAATAAAATACTCCAAGTTTCAGTTTATATATTCTTTTTACAAATTAAGTGTTACGCTTAAGTGTTTATTAACAGTGACTTTTTTCTGTCGCGGCAAGTAGAAACATGGCCGATTTGCAGGGTATTGTGTATTTTTACCCGCTGTCGTCAGGTGCTTTCTAGTTTGGAGGTGTTGACTTGGTTGAAGGATGTGTTGTCGAATCAGAGTAAAAAAAGACGTCTGAAACCCTCTTTGTGGTGATTGATGGGCGGTTGCTTTCTCGATGAAGGTATTGTATTGTTGGGTTGAGTTTTGTGAAGGGTTTGTAGGTGGCGTAGGTTAAAGGTCACGTCAAGAAAGTTGGTGATCAGTTTATTGGCTTATACTGTAATTCATGGTCCATTGTCTTTGAAAATGCGGCATGTTCTTTTTTGTTTACTTCTGTTTGTCTTGGAGTGGTGTTTGAAGTGAAAAGTCAGTCTTCTTGGTAGAGTCCAGGGGCTGTAGTTGTGAAAGAAGGAGCTTTCAACTAACTCGCATTTTTCAACGCCGTCATTACGTCCTTTAGTAACGTCAAATGTGGCACCTTTTTTCTTTTGCTATGGTTGGTGGTTGTGTGTTGAAATGGAGGTCTTAACGGAGACGAGGATGTTTCTCTCTTGGTCTGTGACGTTTGCGTAAGTTGTGGCAAAGTTGAGTGCTCTATTGAGGAGGTCTTTGTCGAATGAGGGGTAAAATTCAACGACGTGGAGTTTGATAAAATTGTGATGTTTTTTGTATTTGATGGCTTTAAACCACTTTGTGATAAATAACTTGTTTTCCATTGGTTGAGCTTGGTTGCATTGATAATATTTTTGTTAATTGCTCTTTATTCCGATTTCAGTTTTGATAGGGTTCAATAATTCTGGAGTTAGATTTGACGATGGAGTTTGGATTGTGGTCCTTTTATGTGATAAAGGCCTCTCTATTAGCTGTGGCATCTACTCTGTCGTCGATTCCTAGTTTCTTAGCAATGTGTATGTTCTCTTTGTGGATGTCTTGTATCCTGCTAGGTCGCGGTTTCCTGACTTACTTGGTGATACTTTGTTTCAGTAGGCTGTTATATGTTGATGGTTCGAGTATGTAGAAACTCGTTTTGTTTGCCACGATGAGAAGCTTGCTTTCACTTTTTATCCGTGTGGTTTTGTCTTCGAATATGTTTGGGAATGAGTTATTTGTTTAGATTTAGTGGATTGTATCGTTCCAAGCATATCTTTTTCGAATTCTTCTAGCTTGTCAGTCAGGGGTACATTCTTTGTGGATTCGAAGCCGTGTGTGTTTCCTGGTTTTGAAGATGTGTCTAGGTTTAGGAAGAAGGCAGCTTTCCAGCGTGTTTTGTCTTTTCAATAAGGCGTTTTACATTTTTAGGCCAATGCTGCAAAGCCGGCTTCTTCCTTCACACAAATTCCACATGTTATATCGATTACGGGGTCAAAATCAATCTTCGTCATCAGAAGTAGACACAAACGATATAAATTCCACTTTGATTAATTCAGAATCAAAATGTGACAAGGTGACTCAAAGTGTTTCACCCACCACATGAGCTGAAATAGGAATAAACAACACTGGTGTTGAAATAATTGCAAAAGATGAAATAAATCACAACGTTGCAAAGGATCCAGGGTTCTGGCTTGATTTCTCCACTGATGACGTGGCGTATTACATTGCTTATGGATCCTCTAACTGTCAACATCACAATAGACCATTTCAGTATTGGCTATAAGAAATAGAAACTCTTTGTTGAGACAAAGACCAGTGATTAGAAATACAAGAGAGAGCGGTTACCGCCAAAAGGATCAGTCTATCAATTTGTTTATAAATTCTCTGCTCCAAAACATTCATCTGACTTTGTTACAGGTGAAGGGTCCAGTGCCTGGGGAAATACTATTGTATTTGATAATTATGAAAAAACACTACCCACCGATACTCTATGCTAACCTACCCTCCAGGACAAGGAGAGGGTTTAGGACAACAGTTGGAGAAACCAATTCAGCATGCGTGTGATTATTGGGAAGATACCTTAATGTGTAGCTGTTATAAATGGCCCAGTTGAACGTGACTTGACTTTTCGATGACCAAAAAGAAATTACGTATTTATGCACAATGGAATTTTTTTAGGGCAGCTTGAGCTTATAAGCCACTTTGATCCATTTTTAGCAAGCCATTTTTTAAAGAATAAAAATGATAGAAAAGGATTTCCTTCTCACGTACCCAAAACCACCTGCAAGGAGCTCGTTAGAGTAATTGCAAAAAAGGTTCACGAGGTCATTGTAGACGAAGTAAAATCTTTGAGTTATTTTAGTTTGTCAGTTGATTCAACACCAGATCTATCAAATATCGATCAGTCAAGTGTTGTATTTAGGTACTTAAGAGATGAACAGCTTATTGAACCCATTTTAACTTTTCTGGTGAGAAAATGGCAAATCGAGAGTTTCAGTAAATGAGTGAAATAATGTGGAGGCCAGCCATATGACAACGCTGCTAATATGCCTGAGCGTTGTAAAAAGATGTTGGAAAAAATTTTGGAAATAAAAAATTTGTTATGTTTGTACCCTGTATGACTCCTTCACTAAATCTGATAGGCCAAAGTTCTGTTGATTGCTGTTAGGAAATAGTTAATTTATTTTCTGCAGTACAATTACTCTATACTTTTTCAGTCTCAACCAACCGGTAGAAAATTCTTATAAGGTGTATTGGAAATGAAATGTCTTAAAACCTTTCTCTGATACCAAATGGGAGTTACATTCTGTGGCAACAGAAGCAACTTTGATTTCTTTCTGTAAAATTTAAAAGTCGGTACAATACATAGTTGAAGACTAGTCGCAAAAGGAATCGATTGAAGAGGAGGACATAATGTTACAGATAAAATGCAGATAAAATTTTTGGAATCAGATTGTGCAGAATTTTCAAAGAGTAAATCAAGCTCTACATAATGAGAATATGGACTTAAAAACATGTGCAGATTTGTACGTATCTATAGATGACGAGCTGTGCATTTCATGAGATGAATTTGAAGGTCAGAAAGCAGCTGCAAAGCAAATGCTACAAAATGTTAATTACAAGCCAGCTACAACTTGCAAAGGTATCAGAAAGGCGGTCCCAATGACGGAGATGCACCAGATGCGTATTTGAATTCTTGCGATAAATTTCTATCACAACACATTTTATACACGTGTTGACATACTTGGAACTCGAATGATAAAATGAGGAGAGTTATTAGAGGAAATAGCAGAGAGATAAGTGATGTACCACCACCAAATAATATTACTTCATCTGTTAACACTGAAAGGCAGTTAGAGTGCTGTGAAAAGCTTATTGACGCTTACTCGGAGGATTTCAACAGTAATTTCTCAGCTGAGCTTCAGCAGTTGCATTCATATGTGCGCCATAAATTCTGTAAAACAAAAAGTCTGAAAAAGATTCAGTCATCCTGAACTTAAAAGTGCTTGTAGAAGATAACATTGAGCGGGCATTTATAAATATAGACAATAGCTTTGGTATGGTTAATGGTCACAAACTGTTCGGCTAAGTGCTCATTTTCTCAGTTGAAGCATACCAAAAATCCCATCAGCAACTAAGCAACAAGGTTACGTAAAATCAATTTTGAGGATCTGATCAAAGACTTTGGTGTGAAAAAAACAGGAGAAAACTTTTCAAATGAAAGTAAAAGTAAACAAAAAACCATTGCTTTCTTTGTTACTGTCAGTTTTGTTGGATTTCAATGAATAAAATTTGCTGTCTTTTATTATGTTTGTATATTGAATTACATTGGCTATCAAAGTCTTAAGTGCTCAGAGCCTTTTAAGCACTTGATACGGTCTTGCCTGAACAACAAGTAAGTAAATGTCATCAAGATAGGAAGCAACAGAATTAGATTTCTTAAAAGAATGTTGAAAATTCTATGGACAAACAAATTGTAAAACGGAAAGGAGTTGATGAGAGCCTATACAAAAAGGTCACTTATGAGTACAATGAATAAAAGAGTGTTGAAAAACTTTTTGCTATGCTCTACTAACGCCAGAATAAGAACACTTTTTTTTTCCATGAAAAATATGGTGGCAAAAGGGCATGAAAAGGTAAAGAAAAACAACTGCAGAGAAGGTGTCTGTAATAACTGGGAGAGAAAGAACGTGACTATTCAACCATTGAACCTGGCACAGGTTCAATAGTCACCTTCAATAGGGATGAAAGTGGCGGAGCGTGATAGCTGGCGTATTTTTATAGCTGGATACTGGGAGAGAGAGAGAGAGAGAGAGAGAGAGAGAGAGAGAGAGAGGGTGGGGGGGGGGGGGGGG
>RDPX01000183.1:312377-323335 GCA_003991215.1 Morbakka virulenta | reverse complement strand
GTAAGAAGTTTAAATGTATAGAGATGAAGTGGGGGAGGGGGGAGTAGTGTGTTATTTTTATGGGTGGGAACGGGGAGGGGGTGGGAAAGGGAGGGGGGGAAAGAGAGAGAGAGGGTGGGGTGGGGTGGGGGGAGAGGAAAACAGCTACAGAGATCCCATAAACTTTTGGACTGGGATTTTAGGGTTGGTGAAAAACCCAGTAGTTTTTTATTTGACAGCCTTCATATCTAGAAATACCAAATCATCAGAAAATGACAATTTATTAGCTGACACCAGGTTAAGAGAATTAATAGACGGTATATGAGCATAAACGTATGCAGGACTATCTCGTATGTCATCAAGTTTGGTATTTACAGGACTGCAGTAGTCACCAACGTTAGTCTGTTATTCCTAGTTGCTAAGTCTGATGGTAAAATCTTTGATCAAAGGTGCTGCGTTTGAGATAACAAATATCAATGTTTTAGAATTTGTCATGATTGCATACCTTGCAAACGGAAAAATAGATCTGAAAGAGTTCATATAATCAGGCTTTTCACATCACTAGAATGGAATTAATTGGTTTTGTAGGCCACCTTTGTAATTCCTCTGTTTGAGAACTGGTTTACCTCTCAATAATGAATTAGGTATCAAGATAAATTATTGTATCATTATAGACTTTGATACTTATAACTATTCTGAGTTATTGGCCTGTTAGAAAAGTTATCTTCCAAAGTACTTATTACTACTAGCTGGTGCCTTGTCCGCTGTGAGCGTTGGCTGCTTTGGTTCTCTGTTCTCTTTTTTTCTTAGATTTCTGGATAATCTCTTATGGTTAAATCAGTGTCAATCTGCTCGTGCATGTTAGAAAGTTTGGTTGTTGTCTTGCCCTTCTTCAATGACCGTTAATTTTACCTGTTATTATCAGTACTTGGACGTCCTCTCTATGAATGTTGTGACCAAGATATTGCAACTGACGCTTTCGTATAGCGTTTAGTACACTGGGTTGTATTCCTGCTCTGATGTAGACTTCCAAATTTGAGAAGTGATCAGTCAATGGAATTTTAACGATCTTCCTGTAAAACCAAGTTTCAGTACCATGTAGTTTTGTTTCCAATCCAGAAGATACAGTCCAGCTTTCGCAGCCGTATCCTCAAGATGAAAACAGATAAGAGCTTTTTTTTTTCGCAGTCAGTGAAACCTTTGAGTTATTAGAAATGCTCTTCATTTGCTGAACGTTTGTCTTCGCTGTTGCTATTCTGATTTTTATCTTCATTTGCTTCAGATGTGATTTTGCTACCTGGATGCTTGAAATGATCAACTTTCTTAGTCTTGTTTGCTTCGATGTTGATGTTTATTATAGGCTTATCTTTCTTTTTGCTTACTACCATCCATTCTGTTTTTTGCTGTTTAGCATGAGTCCATGTTTATTCTATGACTTCTAAATCGTACTAGTTACTCATTTCACTTTATTTCTGGCTACTCGTTTCAAAGATATTTGATCAAAGCAATAGTTAATGCATAAAAAGATATTTTGATCTATCGGACTGACAGTGTAGTTTACTTCATTTTTAAGCTTTTTCCTTTGACAGCTTTTTCAGGCAGACCTATAAAATTATGGCAAATTTGAATGTTAATTATAATTTGCCAACAGCCATAATAGGTTGATAATTATCAAGCTATTGTTAAGGTAACACATACATTCAAATTATTAGAACGTAGTTTATATATTTACTTCTCATTTACCTCGTTTACCTTGTATCTGAGTGAAATAGAAGCTATTTTCTTAAAGACAAGCAGATGCTTTAAAAACTTATATAAATGTCAGAAAAAGTGAACGGAATTCTGTTGAGGGTACCAATGGCCATTTGTGGGATACTATTCAATGTTAATAAGTCCTTGCCTGAGCACACGTGTTCATTGTACATTGTCTAAATATTTTACTGGTACAGAAATGTCAGAAAAGTGAACGGAATTCTGTTGAGGGTACCAATGGCCATTTGTGGGATACTATTCAATGTTAATAAATCCTTGCCTGAGCACACTTGTTCATTGTACATTGTCTAAATATTTTACTGGTACAGAAATGTCAGAAAAGTGAACGGAATTCTGTTGAGGGTACCAATGGCCATTTGTGGGATACTATTCAATGTTAATAAGTCCTTGCCTGAGCACACTTGTTCATTGTACATTGTCTAAATATTTTACTGGTACAGAAATGTCAGAAAAGTGAACGGAATTCTGTTGAGGGTACCAATGGCCATTTGTGGGATACTATTCAATGTTAATAAGTCCTTGCCTGAGCACACTTGTTCATTGTACATTGTCTAAATATTTTACTGGTACAGAAATGTCAGAAAAGTGAACGGAATTCTGTTGAGGGTACCAATGGCCATTTGTGGGATACTATTCAATGTTAATAAGTCCTTGCCTGAGCACACTTGTTCATTGTACATTGTCTAACTATTTTACTGGTACAGAAATGTCAGAAAAGTGAACGGAATTCTGTTGAGGGTACCAATGGCCATTTGTGGGATACTATTCAATGTTAATAAGTCCTTGCCTGAGCACACTTGTTCATTGTACATTGTCTAACTATTTTACTGGTACAGAAATGTCAGAAAAGTGAACGGAATTCTGTTGAGGGTACCAATGGCCATTTGTGGGATACTATTCAATGTTAATAAGTCCTTGCCTGAGCACACTTGTTCATTGTACATTGTCTAAATATTTTACTGGTACAGAAATGTCAGAAAAGTGAACGGAATTCTGTTGAGGGTACCAAGGGCCATTTGTAGGATACTATTCAATGTTAATAAGTCCTTGCCTGAGCACACTTGTTCATTGTACATTGTCTAACTATTTTACTGGTACAGAAATGTCAGAAAAGTGAACGGAATTCTGTTGAGGGTACCAATGGCCATTTGTGGGATACTATTCAATGTTAATTAGTCCTTGCCTGAGCACACTTGTTCATTGTACATTGTCTAACTATTTTACTGGTACACTGTTGACATAATCTCAAAAAGGATATGGTACCCTGAGGACAAAAAAAATAAAGATGTTGTAGATGAATAGCGGTTATATTTTGAAATGAAAGAATTCCATTTTGATCCAGATGTTTCTAGTAGAATAAGCTGCTCAAAAATAGTTAAAAAAGATGAAAGCCTGTTATTTGAATTAATTAAGTGCTCTAAAGTTGTTGCCCAAACATTCCACTGGACAAATGTAAGCTAGAATATTAACATTTTTCTAACTTTGTCGTAAATGGGGAATAAAACTGAATGCAACAGTACAAAGCATAGATCTACGTTTTGCATTGTTACATTCTGTTTTATTTTGTGTTTTAACATCTATAGGGTATGTAATACATTATAGTTTTTCTTTCGTGTTTTTCTCCTAACCTTCAATACTGTAACAAGCTTTACGTCTCCTCAAGATAGCCTCTCTCAGCGTGGTAACACTAAAATGCTATTTCAGGTTTTCATTTTGCATTAATTATTGATAAAAACAGTGATTTCCCTTTTTAATGGACTTAAAAATATTCATCCAAAGGAAATGTAGCCATCACTGGGGGGCGGAAAAGCCTTGACCCTTAATTACCAAGCCAAGAAACAACATACTTCTCTTATCCTTTTTTCTCATTTATAAGCATCAACCTGAAGAGACAATCATGCAGAGCACTACTATGAAAATTATTAATGACATTAACCTTTTATAATATTAATTGTAGGGGGTCAAGGCAATTTCCAATAAATACATCCTAGTAGACAAAGACCACCCTTGAACAGAAAATTGGTATATTAATAAGATTTTCTGTTCTTGTACTCGCTTAATCTTGGGGAGGCCTAGGAACTTGATATTAACATGTAGTTTTGAAGTTAATCAATGGTTTATGTAGTTGGTTATTTCAGTAAGGTCAAGAGAAATGTCATAACTGAATGACTAGTTATATGTTTATATTAAAAATCTTGTAGGAGATTCCTGCTAACCAAAAAATAAATTAATTCATCTATTTTTTATTCACCTGGAACGTCATTGTGCTCTCGTGGAAAACGATTTCTTTTATTTGACATTAGCACCTGCCCAATCAACATAGATATAGAATTTCAACTTTGTTTCATGTTTGGAAAGCAATACATAGCGAAACGTGACTTCAATTTTTGTTTTTCTTTCTCCTTTTCTATCGGTGTACTTATTTGATTGTAAGCTAACTGTTTCAAGTGTTGGATGTACTTGAAATATGCAAGAATCCTTTATTAGTCAGATAGCAAGCTTACAATACAAGAATCTCCAAATCTCTCCAACAGTTTATGACTCCTCTGATTTGGGAGGGTTGATATTTCCACGTCCATAAAAGGGTAACTAAGAAAAAAGCCCTTTCATTGGTAGACTATACTATTGCACTAACACAATATTTTTTAAAACCGGAATAAATAATAGTTGTAGCCTTACAGGATCAATTATATTCTCACCGTTAAGGGGATTATATCATCGAGTTTGTGTAGTGAGTGAAGTCTTCAACCAGATAGTATTCTGAAAATGTAATGTACTTAAGACACATTATAAGGGTATGTAAATACCTTTTACCACTTTTACCACTCTTGTAATTGTTGCTAATATTTATTTCAGAGGATTCAAGATTTATTTTAATGAATTGCACAACCCCACCTCGTAGAAAAGCTCTTGTTACAGGAACCAACACCAGAAATCAAATTTTAAGTCATTGTAACAAGGAAATGCACTGCAGAGCACTGAAGAGATTATGGATGTAAGCCAAATCCAACAGGGAGGACAAGAATGGCATGCTGAAATACGCGGACATTGTATCAGACAAGAAAGCTGGCTCAGGTAGTGAAGGAATTCGGTGAATAGACCATTTGGAAATTAGTGTAACAAGACGGACCGGAGAGGGAAAAAGAAAGCTAGCATTGGCTAGGAAGACCAAAAAACCAGGACAAAGAGTGAGTTGCCCTGATTGTTAGCAGGAAAAAAGAAAAGACCTTGTGAGAGTTGAAGCCAATGGGGCCTTTTTTGAAGGCCAGATTCAACTCTAAATACACCAAGCTAACTGTGGTAGTGTGTTATGCCCCAACTGAAGATGCGGAGGATGATGAGAAAGAATTTTTGACAGACAACTTCAAGCTGCCACAGGTAAGGTCACATTCCATGACATGCTTTTAGTCATTGGAGACATGAATGAAAAAGTTGGCGATGTGAACAGTGGGAAAAAGCATTTCATGGAGAGAGTAGATTGTGGTGATATCAACAACATTGGAAAACGTATGTGTGACTTCGGTCAAGAAAATGACCTGGTCATCAGAGAAACATTATTCTCATACCGAGATATCCATAAAACAATGTGGACATCACAAGATGTCAAGAATCAGATCGACTACATCCTGATTAAAAGAAAGTAGTGGAGTTCACTACAGGACGTAAGAGTCTGTAGAAGAGCTGATGTTACCAGTGATTACAACCTTCTTGTGGCCAACATTACACTTAAGCTGTGCAAGATAAGAAAGAGACAGGAGGGAGGAAAACGGCTTGACTTTGTAAAGTAACCTTCATTGAGGAGGTTAGAAACTGCTTCAGAATACTAGGAGAAGAACCAGAGATGGAGATTGACAGATTCAATCAAGCCCTCAGAGACGCCAGAGAGAAATCTTTAGGATTCGGAAAGAAAGGAAAGGAGAAGTTGATCCAACCAAAAACATGACAAAAAAATCAACTAGAGGAAAGAAGCTGAACAGAAGATCATGTCTACAAGCTTTGAAAGAAATAAAGAAAAACTAAGACAAAATACCCTGAGCTGGAAAAGAAGTAAAGAGGCTAGCTAAAAACCACAAGGAACAGTATGAAGGGAGAGTAGTAGACGAGGCAGAAGAGGTAGCGGCAAGACAGGACCTGAAAACTTTGTACTGAAATACTATGAAACTGCAAGGGAACTTTGGCATTAATGAAAGCCTGGTAAAAGGCAAGTACGGTATTCACATTTTTAGTGAAGAGAAGAAGATTAGGCGATAGAAAGAGTAGTTTGGAATTTTTGGAACAAAGCAGAACGTACAGATACTACCGATACTCACCAGCGGAATAATATTTGACCATCAGCATCGAGCAGCCAACTGCTGAAGAGGTTAAGACAACAATAAAGACAATTTAGCATGGAAAATCAACCGGGATACATGGGGTAGCAGCTGAGGTGCTGACAGCGGAGGAGAAGGAGATCCCAGTACTGCTAACGTAAGGCAGATATGGTAGAACGAATCACTACCTTAGGCCTGGAAAGTTGGTCTGATCATAAAGCTATTCAAGAAAGGCGACCCTTTAGACTGCATCAGCTGGGGAGGTATAATGCTTTGCCATTCATCTGTAGAGTCTTTGGCAAGTTCATACACAATATACTTTAAGACCGTTTGGATCGTTACATTTGTCAAAAATAGGCAGGCTTCCGTTTGAGCAAGTCTTGGTCAGGCCACATCTTTACGCTGTGGCATATCGTGGAGCAAAGCAAAGAGTTGTATGCACCACTGTATGCTAACTTTATCGATCTCGAGAAAGCAGTTGACAGTATCCACAGAGAATCGTTATGGACGATACTCTGTCATCGTGGTGTTCCTCAATAGATGGTGAACACAGTAAAGATGCTGTTTGTAGTCTTTTCGTTACAAGTGATATGCAACAACGACCTATCTAGCACCTTTAGAGTCAACTCAACTCCGATCTTTTCTCTTTGTCACTGGCACAGATTGAAGACGAATGTCGGCACAGAAAGAAGGGGTCTCTGTTGGCACTTTACTAATTGCCTGAAGGACCTGGATTTTGCTGACGACGTTGCACTATTCGCACATCTACACCAAGACATACAGTCAAAGATGAACAGCATGGCAAATGTAACAAGAAAGATTGTGTTTAAGATCAGCATCTGCAGGACTAAACACCTGCAAATGAACAGCAGGATTGACGCATCTATTACACTAAAGGTAGAGGAGATTGAAGACGTGGAACACTTTACTTATCTGGAGTCCAGGACAACTTAGAGTGGAGACATTGGCAACGAGAGCAGATTATCAGCCACAAACTAGATGTCTTTCAGAACAAGTGTCACAGAAAGATCATGAACATCTTCTGGCCCAAGACCATCTTTTGAAAGTTTTGAAAGTGAACTCTATAGAGGTTAAGAGGGGGAGAAAGAGATTGATCAGACATTTGCCCTTCATAAGTTACCCTTCAATGGGCCCGAGACTTTAAAAATAAAAGAGGCCGATTCAAGGTATCACGGAGAAGGACAGTCCAAAATGAGATGGAGGAACAGGGGTGGACATAAAACCACCTGAGAAGGTGTGCGTCAGAGAGACCAAGGTGGTAAGCTCTGGTAATGCCTTATGCACCACACGTCGAGAAGAGAATTAAGTAAATAAGACCAATTAATAGACAAGGAAATCAAGAAACTCATATACATTGGCTATAATCCAGCTTTGAACACTATCACTTTTAAATACTTCTTTTTCGTCACAAAAAATTATCTTCTTCTAAAATAAAACTCTTGAAGGTTAAATTTGGTGTTTAATTTTATTTACAAAAATTCCAGTACAACTAGTCTTTTGTCATAGAAAGAGATGTCGTTAGAAAAATGGAGCAATATGAAGGTGCTTTTTATTTGTTAAAAGTATTAGACCAAATTTCATGCTGCAACTAAATAAATGTTAACTAAACACGAGTTCTGTCTTCACCAAGTTAGTGGCCCTAAATCAAAGTTTGGTGAAGCTGGAAAGTGGGATAAGAAAACAAGAATATTATTTAAGGTAATTTTTTTACAGACCTGAGATCAGAAAAGCAACTTTTACTTATATACTTTACCAAGGTATAACAGTGATGAGCTAGTAAAAGCGAAAACTCAAGGTTACGTTTGCTGTCATGAACAAAACTGATCCCAACATGATACAGTACCAAACAATGTAAGGAGATGGACGGTGCCAAGGTTGATAAGACTGCCCTTTCTGTCACAGGAAGGAAAAATTGGTGAAGTAGTGTAAGCGGCCTACTCCGATCGAAACCATTTACATTGGATACATTATTTGCATATTTCCAATCACAATTTGAAAATTCAAATTCAAAATTCAAAATTCATGTTCTGTTGTTTTTGTTGATATGAATCGTGTCTCCGGGGATCCCAAATCAACAGTTAAGCATACTTCCTATCCTTTGTCCAAAATGAGTAAGTTTGGCTTATTAAAACTGTCGACGTTGTTTTGATGTTAAGAACCCACCATTAATGTCTTTCCTCTATTGTAAAAATGTATTTTGGTCATTTAGAGATACTCTTTACTCAATCTTTTTTTGTTTATATCAGCAATGGTAACTGATGTATTCGTTAACCCCTGGAATTTTCTAACAGTTTCCTGGGATAGCCTGGATGATCAGGTGATTTATGGCAGGCGGTTCTGTTACGGTCTTTTCTTTCTCGATTTTTGATATCCACATCCCTCTTCATCAAAGTTCATTGAAATATCTTTGGAAAAATATAGCAACAATGCCGAGTTGTTTTCCAGCTGTTATAAGATTTGTGCCACACAGTTATAAATTTTCAACGAAAAAGTTGCGAGTATGTTCTAAAATCCTGTTTTTGTCAAGTGCATACCCTTGCTTACTTTTAAAGAAATAATAGTGGTGTGGGGCCCAAAACAAAGACTGTGACGGACAGGCTGTATTTCTTATACATGCCTTCAAGCATCTTGATTACTGTGGATTTGATCGTGTCCTTTACTCCCTTAAGATGCAGTTCTGTAGACCAAGATTTTCAAAGTTTTTTAGTTGCAATAAGCAGGTGATTAGATACCTTAGCTAGTTTCCATGATTCAAGAACCTAAGCGAGAGAAAAAGAAGAAATGCCTTTCGGTAATCTAAACATACAGTTACTAGATTTCGATGCATTGATTTCATTACTTTGAGAATGGTTTTATTTATAAGTAGTTGCTCTGCGGTAAGTAAGTACGTACGTAAGGAAGGAAGTAAGTGTGGCTACACACCATCTAGTGATGGGAGGGTGAAAAACCCACATTCAGCGCCCACCAACAAGCCAGGAAAGTTGAATGCAGGCACGTGTACTCTAGCCACAAGAGTGAGACAAAATAGAAAACCAAATCAAAATAACAACATCACTTCAACCTTGCAAGTGCCGCCCCACAATCAGTGAGGAAAGGCATATTGCTCAAGCGGTTGTTGTGTAAGTAATTATGTATGTAAGTAAGTTAGTTAGTTGTTAAGTAAGTAAGTAAGAAGGAATGATCCAGGCATAAGCACTATCAGGTTATAAGTACGCTAGAAGTATCCAATTTTTTAATTAAGCACATCCTTGTGGCTGATACATAAATATGAATTCCGAAATAAAGCACTTTTTTGTCCAAATTTAAAAAAAAATTTCATTCCACAGAAACAGCAATTTCTCAGATATTAAAAATTGACATTTCTTTTTACAACATGAGAATAACACATTTTTAAAGAATACTACAATTTTTCTAATGAATCTGTGAGTTATTTTTCTGCAGTACATGCAAATTTTTTATTAGAATCACCAAAGAGTATTTTAATATATCGAGTTCTTTTTGTCTGTACTACACTAATCTACATCGATGTCCACTCCCGTCATATTTCTCTTGAATTGCTTTAGTTTCTGTTATGTACACTTCCTCGAGAATAGGCTTTAATGACTTGATATGTCAGGATAGCGCTGTTTATCCTGTCTTTGGTATTTGTTCCTTGTATTAAGCAAACTATAGGGCTTTCAGATGAGTTAAGTAGCTGTAATACAGCTGTCATTGTGAAATATGTATAAAGAGAGAGAATTACACAATTTACCATGAGGTATATTTCTATACTAAATCGATTAACGAACTACATGATTGTAAACTGAAGTACTAGAAGCACTAGTCAAAAAAAACCCAACTTATTTTGTAATATATTTATTGCTAAGTAACAAACGCAAAATGCAGCTTGAAATAAAACCCGTAATAAAATATATGGAAAACATTCTTTTAGTTCTGAATGAACTAAAAGAAAGATTTCAAAGTCTTGTCTGATCCCCTGATTAGAAACGCACATGTAATTAATCTGCTTAGACGTTATTAATATCGTCTAGCATACGTGACGGGTGCTATATTTCTTATTCAGAACCTAATTGCAATATATTATGTTAACAATCATCAACTAATGAACTGCTTAAACGTTTCAAAATCTGGAATATTGCAAATCAAGTCTCTTTGTAATAAAATCATCCATTATTACTGCTCACAGCAGGTAGATAAATTCACAAAATAATGGCAGAAAGGAAGTAGTTCAGGCACCTTGTTAGACCGTGGAGATGAGCGATTTAAAATATCAAGAAGATATCTCAGCAGGGACTCCACTTCAGTTGCTAATTCATCTGCAACAAAACGAATAACAAAGTCTTCATTATCATTACGAATGTTTTGGAGAAACACTCTCCTGAACTGTCCCTTTTGCGATAAACTAGTTTAAAATGTCAGTTTTACTGCCTGTGGAGAAAATGGAGAGAACATGTGTGTAAATTCCAAACAACACCGTGTAATTTTCACTATTTTGAATCAATTTTGGATTTGTACCTATCATCAACTAAAACTCCAAGACAGACAAAGACCTTGGAGCCCTATTACATCTACAAGTATTGTTGTTGTGTTTTTAATACTTGCTGGAAAGGCTTTGACGACCAGAGGGTTCGCACGGATGACACACAAAAGTACATTACCAATAGCATTTCTTTATGCTATGTTCAAATCAGTGTTATTTCCACACCTATTATAGAAACAGTAGTGAATTTCAAAACTTAATTGTGAGATTACTGCTTTAACAATAGGCCTTTGTGTTCAGTTCAGGCTCAGGCTCAGGCTCAGGCTCAGGCTCAGGCTCAGGCTCAGGCTCAGGCTCAGGCTCAGGCTCAGGCTCAGGCTCAGGCTCAGGCTCAG
>RDPX01000183.1:298526-310648 GCA_003991215.1 Morbakka virulenta | reverse complement strand
TCTTAATTTTGGAGTGCCAATGGTTTGGCGAGAGCCAACAAATCATGTTGATGATTGTTATTTTTGTGTGGTAAAGACATTCGGATATAGTGCCAAAAATAGTGAAGGTGAAGACATAGACATAAAACATTTATCGGAGAGTCAAAATGACAGTGATGATGCTGACTTTGGTGACCTACCAGCTGCAAGTTTGACCTCATCAACTCAAATGGAATGCTTTGATCACAGTGAAATAAATGATCTTGTCCGTGATCTTGGCTTATCAAAGAAACTGGCTGAATTGCTAGCTTCTCGGCTTAGCGAGAAGCACCTGTTGAAGACAGGGAATTTAGACATTATTTTCAAGAAGATAGCATGTTTGTCACTTGCACTTGCTTTAAACGATTACTGAAAGCTACACAAAAAGTCCACGCTTGTCTACACTATGTTTTTACAAATTGCCACTTTAGCTTCAAAAAAATTTTCGAAATACTCCCGGCCGTTCTCAAAATTTACACTTTTAGATTAATAAAAAACATTTAACAAAGTGACAAAAAAATAATTTTTGTTATAAAACAAAATTTGATTAAAATATTTTCACAAAAAATACCAAAACTGTAACCAAATAAACTGATAAACTGAATAAAAACTGAATTAACAATAGGAAACAGAAATATGTAAAACATATTTCGAGGTTTTTGTGGCATGTAATGAAAATATTTTCACACTGAAATAAAAAAACAGTGTAACGAGAAAAGGAAGGAAAAAAAGGTTCTTACGAAATGAAATTACTCAATGTGTTAAAAAAATGCTTTATTAACTAAAGGTAAATTTAAAAACCTCAGCATTCAAAATGGATGACAAACTTGTATATATATTATGATTATCTGTTTATGATATCTGTTTTTCTAATTCACATCAACTGTTACAACCACAGGTGAGATAAACAGTTAAAATCATCTGACGAAAATCACTGGAAGCTATATAGAGTCAGAGCATATCTCAAGTTGTACTTTTTTCTAACATTTTACCCCGTAATCCCGAAGAATAACTTCTGTCAAGTGCCGTCACTGCACTTTATTCTCTGTAGTCAGCATCTGCACTTTTGAAATGCCATAATAGACCATCACACAACATTGGAGTTTGCAACTTTGCTTTGGTAAATCTATTTTCCTTTTGTCACCCGCTATTAGAGACCATCCAAAAATTATATAACGCATCTGTAGTGGAGGGGTATGATCATTTCTGTAAAGAAATGTAAAAAAAATGTTGATGTTAAAGTGTCAACATTTCTTTGTTACGTAACAAAGATTTTTAAAACTTTTAACACCTGTTATTTCCATATAATAGGATATGGGATATGGGGTTCAGAACGCAGAATGAAAGAAGATATTGGAAACGGCAGTCACTTGATCTTTTCATTGCCAATACAGGGTTCCGGAAGAGAGAGGAACACAAGATAACCTATAGTAGTGGAGGGAACAGCAGCCATATTGACTACCTCGTAGTTAGATGTAGAGATCGGAAGGGGGTTAGCGATTGTAAGGTGATACCTGTAGAGCCTGTAGTAGGCCAACACCGTTTAGTAGTCATGGACTTGAAGGTTCGAAGAATGAAGAAGAATCAAGCACGGAGATCAGACAAATTAAGGTTATGGAAGTTGAAGGAGGCAATACCTGCAGGAGCATTCAAGATTTTCGTGCTTCAGAGAAGGGAACAAGAAGGAGAAACGAGCAGCGGAGATGAGGAATGGAGGAAGATGAAATCTATTCTCGTCCAGGAAGCCACTAGAGTATGCGGAAGGAAAAAGAAAATGAAACCAACAGCTCGAGATAGGTGGTGGTAGATAGAAGCGGTGCAGACTGTTATTAAAGAGAAGAAGGAGGCGTATACAACATTGAGACAAACCCAGACAGCTGACTTTGCCCAAGCCTACAAAACATGCAAGAGAGAAGCAAAAAGGGTTGTTGCGCGAGCAAAAGCTGAGAGTTGTAGAGACTGGTACGCGGATTTGGAAACCTCTAAGGGGCAGAAGAAAGTATTCAGGGTTGCTGGAACACGGAATAGAGCAAAGGGAGACACAAGTGATGTTAGTCTGATTAAGGACAAGGATGGCAAGACACTTTCTGATGACTCCGATATCAAAGGGAGATGGAAGGAAAATTTTCATGGTTTACTCAACACTGAAAACGACAGGGAAGAGTTGGAAGAGGTGCATACAGTGGAAGGTCCAGAGCCCAAGTTTACTAAAGAGGAGGTAAGAGATGCAACGGCAAGAACTGGCATCCCAGAAGAAATACTATATGCTGATGACCTCGCTCTTACAGCCAAAAGCAAGGAAGAGGTAGAACATAGGGCTCAACTGTTGTAGGAAGAATTGGAACAGAAGGGACTAAAGGTCAACAGCAAGAAGACAGAAGTCATGGTTGCAAGCAAAACAAGACAAGGCGTGAGCATTAAGAAAACAAAAGAATGTGGAAATTAGCCAAGTGGGAAAATTTTGCTACCTCGGCTCAGTTCTATCCGAGCAGGGTGGATGTCTGGAAGAAGCTAAAGACCAAGATCTATACAACAGTCATACGACCTGTGCTACTGTATGGATTGGAGACAGCGGCGTTAAGAAAGGCAGAAGAAAGGGCCCTTGAAGTGACAGAGATGAAAATGCTTGGGTAGATATGTGGTATATCACTTCTGGAACACTGGACCAACGAAGACATTCGAAGGTTTGTTGGTCTGCCAAACATATCCAGCAAGACCAGAGAAGCAAGGTTAAAGTGATATGGGCATGTAATGAGGAGGAACCAGGAGAACGTGATAAAACAAGTGTGGCAGGCGACAGTTCAGAGGAAAAGGAGCAGAGGCAGGCAGAAGCTGAGATGGAGAGATGTTGTAAGAGAGGAAATGAGGCAAGTTGGAGCAAATCTGGAGTACTGCAAGGAGCGCGGAAAGTGGTGAAGACTGTATCGAGCGGCCGACTCGTCCTAACGATGGAACAAGACCGCAAGAAGAAGAAGATTCCAATATAAAAGGAATTCCTCCACAAAGGACTGTATATTTTTGTTACGTTTGATAAACTATACGTTTTCAAGTCATGCTTTACTTATTTGACAGTCTAAATATCACCCTTGCTAAGTCATCCATTTCTATACTCCTGCCTTTATCTCTCATGCTCTATCGGCTAGCTTTCGCTTTCTCTCCCTCCCTCTCTACCTCTTTGTCTGTACTTATTGTCACTCTCTGTTTCCTTTCACTTTTTGTCCCTGTGAGCGCCTGTTTGTCTTAGGCTGTTTTTCTTTTCCTTTTCTTTTGTCTCCCTTTGTTGTTATCTGTCTATCCCTCCACCTCTCTGTCTCTATTTTCCTTCCATTTACCTCCTAGTTTAGCTCTTTCTTTACATCTCCTTTTGCTTTTTTACTGCTTCTTCTTACGGTTTCTATTTTTCTGTCACATAGCATAGTCATAATTAAAAACATTTAAATTTGGCTATAATCTAAACTAGAACAATGTTGTAGACTTCAACCCTAACTTTTGTGCAAAAATGACAGACTTAACTATCCTTATGAAGTCCTTTTACATGGTCAATCTTCAGTTCTGTGATACTTTCGTTACTGATGCAATTAGCACCCGGGGGGCTAAATCAAAACTTGTGTTTGAAGACCTATGTTAAGTTGACATATAAATTGGAAGTTTGAGGGAGAGGATTAATTTGTGAAGTTACTCAAGCTGAAAGATAGTGCATCAATCACATGATATTTGGAGAACTAACAATTCACCCATTTCAAATTGAGAGTAAAAGCCAATGTTGAACTTGAGAAAAGGTCTTTTGGAGTCTATTGTTAATGTTTTTTTGTTGATGTTATTTTTTGTTAATGTATTTTATTTAAAGTGACCATCTTGATTCTATAGTAAGCAGCATTATTTCTTTACAAACGTGTAGGTACGTTTTGTGGCTGCAGTAAGTTGAGATATGGCATTTTGTCGATGAAGCGAGTGGGAGCTAATTAGGAGACTTTTTATATTGACCTAGATCCATAAAAACATTGGCAGTTGTTCAGTGAATTATTTGACTGTGGGAATCAGTGGGACATTATTTTTCCTTTTACCGTTTCGTGATTACCTGATAAAGAAAGAGAATTTTATCTCAGTAAAGCTGTTATGATTTTTGTGACTGATTCTTTAACTGTTACTATGATCAAAAGCGTAATACGTTAATTTTAAGCACAATTTGTCGATTTTCTGACTACCTCAGAAGCAGTTGTGTATACCAGGACTGGCGTTTTTTAAATGTGATACAATCCTCTGTCAAAAGCAGTTGTTGCTTGTGAATTTATCTTTGAACTATTATAAGGAAGACTAAAACTGTGTAGCACAGTGACGTCGACAAAAAAGGTACTGGGTTCTAGGGAAAAGGAAAGCCCTAAAAGACAACTCCTTGACAACGTCTCTGAAGGAATCGAGGAGATGGAGCTTCAAAAAACAGATGGTCATGATCACGTGGGCTGGAAGAGACGTATTTGTTGTAGCGACCCCTGAAGACAGGGAACAGTCAAAAGGAAAATAAGAAAGAAAATGAACACTTAGACACTAGTTTTTATCAAGGGTCCGATATTTTATAGCAAAGAAAAGTGCTATAAATCGGCAAGTCTAGCCTATATACCAATTAAATTATCTGACCTCTTGAACAAAATTGTTAACAGTGAGCAATTTTCGAGGGCCATAAATGTGCATTTTATTGCCATAGCAAAGGTAGGTATGTATTTAACATCTTTTTGAGGTCAAATAGAAAGCATGCGAATAAATTTTCTAAGCTTTAAGAAAAGCCAATCCATTAATGAGTACTAACCATCAAAGTATTGCAGTTTTTGTTTAACAACTAGCATACGATGACTAATTGCTATTTATTGCTCTACCTATATTTTCTCTTTCAATATGCTAAACCATAGAAACAGAGGATTTGCTTTTCTATCTAAGCTGATAATCCAGAATGTTCAGTACGTTTACAATGTTTACTAAACTCTAAAACCCGCGAAAATTTAAGGGATAAAAACTTGCATTTAGCAAGAAATTGAAATCCTATCCTCGTAATTCCGGAATCAGAAAATGCTTTTTACCTTATTGCAGTAATTACTATAGATTAAGTTTGATAATGTTGTGGTTCAGAAGTTTCGAGTTCTTATATTTCATTGCACTATTGTGGTTATATAGCATTTGTAAATATATTATCTGGAAAAGATTTTTAATCATTGTGACCAATAAAATTACTCAAAGTAGCATCAAACTCAAAAAGGACCCTCACTCGTAAGGAAATGTTGCCCACATCTCAATTTCATTCTTTTTAAGTCAAATGCAAAATAGAAAAGTGAGTTACTGTGAGGTATCGTATATGCAAGGGAGTTCACACTGGTGAGACTTATAAGCTTCCTATATGTAACGCATTATAACAAGACCCTCACTCAATCGATCAATCCCATCAAAGATGACAGCATTTTTGTTGATATCGTAAAGCTCACTTTTAATATTTCTAGAACAACTGGGAAAGTTCTGGGTGGATGGTGGAGCATTTTTATTTATCATCTTATTTCTCAAATTTAGGACAAATACTGTGAACTTTTAACAGGGGAATACTCTCAGAAAGAAGAGCCTCAACTACTTCTAATCCAAATATTCGCATTTCTTGTGGTAACATCGATCCGTAGGGAGGAGCTCACTTATAAACTGTTTGAAAAGACTCCACAATTAACTAGCTATCCTTCTTAACTCTTAGAGTATAAGGAGATCTTCCGGTATGGTTACTTGATGTGTTTGTCAACTCAGCTTTTCCTTAGAGACAAGTGTCGTACTACACGCTTTGCAATCAAAGGTTTCATTTCACTCCTGCAAAACGCTGGTTTGAATATTCTTTCAAAAGTTACCATATCCTTTATTGGAGGTTCATCTCATTCTTTTCCCTCTCTTGTATTTTATTTCGTTGGGGTCAATGTTTCGCTTAAGAGAAATTGAAAAGCTTTCAAGCACATTTAGATCTACTCAAGCATTGGTAACTGAATTTTGAATCCCTTAACTATTATTGTCAGACTCAGGAATTCTTAGATTTATTTAAATTTAAATAACTCTTTTCTTTTCTCGCTATTCATGTAAAAAATATATTAAAAGATAAACACAATGGTTACAACATCCGTATTGGTCATTTATGGCTAATCGATTAACCGCTAAGAATTTCGAGTGCTTGCAGCCTTTATTGAAGTAATATTGCTGTCTCGGACATACAATAGACAATGGTAATAGTTGACATATTCCTATTTGCAAACAAAATGTTTTTTCATTTAACTATATCACAGATAAAATTTTATTTGTTTACACTGTGCACCTGCAACTGTTAATTGAGTGCTTTAGACAGCCGACTTAGTGCCTAAAAATTGCGGGCAAAATCTTACAAGAGTTAGATATCACATGTATTGTGTAGAGGAGAACAGTTTTAAAACAACAAGTTTTACCACCCTCTTCCGAACTCTGACCACCCCTTCCTAAATCTAATATGTTAGCAATTATCTGCATACCCAGTAATTTAGATTTACAATGGTGTTCTGAATTCTGGTAAATTAATGGTTGGTTCCTACACTTTTTAAAGATGTTTGTTTTTTTCTATCACCTAACGAGAAGGACGAACTTTTTTTTCTAAACTCTTTTCAACCAGTCCTTTTTTAAATAACACTTGTGGCATTTAGAAAAAAACCTTCAAATCTCCAACTTATCAATTAGCAAACATTGGTGGAAAAGAGTATTAATGGACTCAATGTAAAAACCCCTGGTATAGATTCGATTCCGTTAATTGCCTAAGAGTGTGCTTCTGTTCTATCTTTGTTCTCCATTATTTTCACTCTTAGCCTATGTGTGTCTTGCTTTCCATCTTCCTTGAAATTTCAAAATGCTTTCTCTGCCTTCAAGAATACATGAAATTCATTTGGTAAATATCGACCTTTAAATCTTCTTTTTACCATTATTAAGACCTTAGAACGACGTATCAACAATGTATTGATAGAATTCTCTCAGTGGTAGAACTATTTTTCGACGTTCAGTGCAAATTTAGATGACTTCTCTCTACTGAAGACCTTTTGACTATAATCGTGGAATGTATAAATCTATAAATTTATGGGCAAGTCTAGTAAAGGATATAGTATAGCTGTTAATATTTTGCAAGGCATTTGATAAGATGTAGCATGCGGGCTTCCTTCGTCTTTGGTATCACTCAGCCTTTTCTCTGCAATTGCAAAATGTGTCCCACACTGGTTGGAATTAAATCTAAAGAGTATTCCAATTATGCATGCGTTATTCAAGGCTCTATTCACGGTCGTAGTCCTTTCTTTTTTCACATCAATAATCTTCCTGTTTAAATTATTTCAGTTCATCAACATCAATGCTGATGATGTCACCTTTTGGAAGATTTAGAATCGAAACTTTAGACTGTTAGATAGCGGAGAATAAAGAGTTGAGTTTTTTAACGTGGCAAAACACATCTCGTGCCGTGTTACATAAAGCTGAGTTCTTATCGTTCTCCAATATCCATGGACAATCATTCAGCTAATCACCCTGGTGAAGTTATTTTTCCTCTGGGTTAGTGCTTATCAGTGAGGATACTTTGCCATTTTAAACGAATCTTTTTGGGTTCTCATATTCTATTAATTGGTACGTCTGGTTCTAAAAAGTCTGAATTTTTGTATTGGGCTAGCGAGTTCCTACTCTTGAAACAGTTTGGTATTTCTATAAATCCGTGTGACTCATTTCTTAACATCTTTACCTTCATAGAGTTATTGTTGCTTGTTGTTTTACCTTTTTTCTGTCTTGCCTTTACGGTTGGTGACTTTTTGCTTTATGTGGTACTTAACTATAAAACAAATTATTACTCCTCACAATCTCTGGATTGAGAACAGGACATCAAGACCCTGGACCATTTTATCTCTTACAAGGAAGAAATGGATATTCAGCACAAAAAGCCTTACCAGCTTAGCATCCTCATATTTAGTAATAATAATGAGAAAAAACTTTGTCACAGTCACAGTGTTTTACTAGTACAGACAGAAAAGAAGCAATGGAAACCCTGATACGTTGAAAAATTTACTTTAATAAAACTGTAGACTTCAGAGCTCAACCAATGCCCTATCACCAAATTTGTCCTTAAATTTAATTCTTGGAGCTGAGTTTCACCTGATGTGATCTAAACACTTAAAAAAAGCAGTCTTGATCGGACATGGTAGACCTACGTAATATTTTCACTAGCTGGAGTGTATCAGAGGATCTCTTGATTGTACATGTAGCTGTAAATAGTGTGCCAAAGGCAGTGCCGAGTGCACAGAGGTACAAATCGCCAAAAGTGTCTGCCAGCAAATCAACAAAATCCACGTTGAAAGTGAAATGTGATGAAGTGCTCCAGTAATGTTACAACCTTCATTAACTAAGTTTAAGTTTTCAATCCTATACATTCAGTAAATTGCATATGTCTTTTCAACGACGCTTGCACCAAAGAATGATGAAAAAGACAAAGAGACTGAATGGCGCATAGCTGTTTGTAGAGAATTGACTTTACACTTAATTAAATTTTTTATTCATTCACAACCAAAGTAAGCCGATTAGAAACACAATAATAAAAGGAGCTTTTTAATAAATATCTTAAATTTTCCTTTGAATATCATCATCTTTTCTAGTCATTGTAGACCATTTCTCATATCCTTGATCCAAATGTTTGTCAAGAAATAGACACATGTTTTGAAATTTGTTTATCAAGGAATCCGCTATTTAAATGGCACTCATGTCGCATAGTGATGTAAAGCCTAAAAGTTTTCTTGGGTTACTTTTCTTCACAAAACGTACAGCAATGGGTAATTACTTTATCCCTGACATGACTGGAGAGTTTCATCAGCTAATATTGCAAATCCAGTGGCGTTATGGAACAAAAAAAAAGTTTTCAGCAATCAACCAGTTTTCCGCACAAATTTCTTCTATCTTTTTAACTCTATATATCATAGGTAACAAATCTAGCTGACATATGATGTCATCACTTTGATTCTTTATAATTTTAATAAAGTTTCAGTATTTTCTATAAAAATGATACATGTATACATGTATACTCGATTCCATGTGATTCCTTACACTTTCATTGGATCTCTAAAGACATATTGAATACACCTTGAAAATGTGTGCATCGTCTGTGGTACCAATAATGGCACCCTTTAACTTTGTAGATTACTCAAACCATAAAACGTATTAACCAAGCATGGATAAAATTTTGAACTCACCTGTTAGATACAACTTGATTATACTCATAATTCTAGTTAAGTTCTAGTCAGTAACTATTTGAAAATGAGGCTATGCCTTTTATCCTCAGTTATGCCACTCCACTCATTCAATTAAAATCCAGCATCAAAGTTTGATAATTTTTTAGTATAAAAGTCTAAGGTAAGATGGACCTCTACAAGGTTTAAAAGCGGATGGGTATCTCTTTATTTGCTGGTGTTACTTGCTCCAGAATCTGAATATGTTCTGACAGATTGTAGACACTTAGGTCGAACCATCTATAATGAAATGTTGCAGAGTATTGAAGCTATATACGACTAGATTTTAATTGAGTTCTAAGACAAATTTTCCTGAGATAACAAAGCAAAAAGTTATAATAATACATTTATATTTATATTTATATTTAAATTTATATTTATATTTATATTTATATTTATATTTATATTTATATTTATATTTATATTTATATTTATATTTATATTTATATTTATATTTATATTTATATTTATATTTATATTTATATTTATATTTATATTTATATTTATATTTATATTTATATTTATATTTATATTTATATTTATATTTATATTTATATTTATATTTATATTTATATTTATATTTATATTTATATTTATATTTATATTTATATTTATATTTATATTTATATTTATATTTATATTTATATTTATATTTATATTTATATTTATATTTATATTTATATTTATATTTATATTTATATTTATATTTATATTTATATTTATATTTATATTTATATTTATATTTATATTTATATTTATATTTATATTTATATTTATATTTATATTTATATTTATATTTATATTTATATTTATATTTATATTTATATTTATATTTATATTTATATTTATATTTATATTTATATTTATATTTATATTTATATTTATATTTATATTTATATTTATATTTATATTTATATTTATATTTATATTTATATTTATATTTATATTTATATTTATATTTATATTTATATTTATATTTATATTTATATTTATATTTATATTTATATTTATAGTTATATTTATACCAGACACAGAGTCAAAAGTGTATAGAACGGTAAAAAGAACATGAAGGTGAGAAAAAGAAATACTTTGTTTGGGACATAAATTTGGAAGTTAGATCTAAGAATATTCAAATTATATGATGAAGAAAAGCACTCCGAAAATTAAAAGTTCTACAATCTACTATTCTGAAGAAAAGAAACTCACAGTCGTGGAAAGATTTATTACAGCACAGAGCAACAGCTGAGTAATATGAAGAGGTTGAGAGAGACAAGTCATACGATATCCCACAAATTGAGCCGGTACTAGCGAAGAAAGACCATTTAAACACTTCCCATGCTAATACCCAGAGAAAAGACCATGGCAAACCATGTTTCCTCGATGCAACAAACGCTAATGAGTAGCAGCAAGACGTTGACATATTTACTTAGATTGGCGTTCTTGAACTCGATCAGGAATATCAAGATGAGATGAGGAAGCACCTATATGACAACACTACTCTATATATATCAAACATCAACAAAAAGACCCAGATTCGTCAAGGATTTCAACAGGACATCGTTTTAAAGTCATTCAAAGACCTTTCTAATGACAGAAAGTGTCAATATTTGTTAGGATGAGATGGATCAGCTGCAGTTTTGAAGACAGAAACCAGATTAAAACTGTTTAAGAAAGATCAAAAACAAGACTCTGATAGGCAATGGTTGCAAAGCTTAAACAGCAAGAAATATAGCCCAGAAGCCATCTCTTTTAAGACAACTGCTGGAATTAAATCCAGACAGGAAATGTTAGATTAATCAAGCCCAAAAATAGCCTTGGCAACTAATCATGGATTTAACTCAAGCAAAGGAACACCAATGTCACTTAGAAAGGAATTGGCAGAAAGTAATCTGTAAATGAGATCAGCCTTTTCATAGAGGACATAGGAAACCAAATATTTTTATAAAATGTGTAGGAAAAATTTATGTTGCAAAAGGTATAATTTTGCTGGGGAAGAAATGGACTCATAATTTTGCTCAGCGTTGAGACATTTGGCCTAAAAGTGACCCCTTCACAAACATGGTTAGTCCTTCTGAAGGAAACCAGAGATTCATCAGTCACATCACATTGAAAGTGAACAAAGAAATGATTTTGATGAGCAGTGACAGAAAAACAATGAGTACTGAATAATGGAGGCGAATGGATTTTGACTTTGTAACCACAACTAGGGACAAATATCTCAATAGCAATCTGAACCCGTTATCAGAATTCAGTTGCAGTATCAGAAGCAGATTTGCTACAGAAATCGTTGCTAGGAATGATACAAAGAAATTCATCAGCTCGATCAAACTTTAAGCACTTACAGCGATGTGGCTTGTCAGTTGATTTTTAGAGTGATAAAAATATGTTTGGAGATCTAAAAGGAGGTAAAGAAGAACTGTACAGTGCTCAGGAATAGAAGTCCAAAAGCATCTAAATGAAAGGGTTCTCCTAAATCGGAGCCAAGAAACCTTGTGTAAGCTGTGTACAATTATGAGCAAAGGCGAAGTTGTAAGTAAGTTTTCCATGCCTAGCAGTCTTCTTAGAACGAGTGCATGTGGTCACGTGGCGTGGGTTGAAGTCACCAAAGACAAAGATGTTTCCAGTGTTATGCCTGTCCAGAGCCTTAATGGAGTCTGGAGCCGTCTCAATAACTGAGGAAGAAATAGAAGAGAATTAGAAGACCTTAGCTACCACCCATGCAATCTTCCTAAAACTATTTACGTAGTGGTCACAGCCCTTACGCTTGTTTGGAAAATTTGTAGGAGCTTTATCATGTCATGATTCATAAGCTTTTTC
>RDPX01000183.1:258180-296622 GCA_003991215.1 Morbakka virulenta | reverse complement strand
TACCTTGAATAGACCTTTAAGTAGCACCAGCACTAACGAAATACTAATCAAATGTAATTTACAACGATTAGAGAGAAATGACTGAATGATACCAAAGACTCTTCTAGAAATCCCGGAAGCAAAAGGTTTATCACCCAAGCCCGCATGTCACATCTTATCAAATGCCTTGCAAAATATTAACAATATTTGATATTAATATACTATATCCTTTACTGGACTTACCGAAAAGTTATATATACGTTCCATGATTATAGTCGAAAGGTCTTCAGTAGAAAGAGATTCTCTCAGTTTATATATATATATATATATATATATATATATATATATATATATATATATATATATATATATCAAACATCAACAAAAAGACCCAGATTCGTCAAGGATTTCAACAGGACATCGTATTAAAGTCATTCAAAGACCTTTCTAATGACAGAAAGAAGACCTAACCTAAGTGTCAATATTTGTTAGGATGAGATGGATCAGCTGGATTTTTGAAGACAGATACCAGATTAAAACTGTTTAAGAAAGACCAAAAACAAGACTCTGATAGGCAATGGTTGCAAAGCTTAAACAGCAAGAAATATAGCCCAGAAGCCATCTCTTTTAAGACAACTGCTGGAATTAAATCCAGACAGTAAATGTTAGATTAATCAAGCCCAAAAATAGCCTTGGCAACTAATCATGGATTTAACTCAAGCAAAGGAACACCAATGTCACTTAGAAAGGAATTGGCAGAAAGTAATCCGTAAATGAGATCAGCCTTTTCATAGAGGACATAGGAAACCGAATATTTTTATAAAATGTGTAGGAAAAATTTATTTTGCAAAAGGTATAATTTTGCTGGGGAAGAAATGGACTCATAATTTTGCTCAGCGTTGAGACATTTGGCCTAAAAGTGACCCCTTCACAAACATGGTTAGTCCTTCTGAAGGAAACCAGAGATTCATCAGTCACAACACATTGAAAGTGAACAAAGAAATGATTTTGATGAGCAGTGACAGAAAAACAATGAGTACTGAATAATGGAGGCGAATGGATTTTGACTTTGTAACCACAACTAGGGACAAATATCTCAATAGCAATCTGAACCCGTTATCAGAATTCAGTTGCAGTATCAGAAGCAGATTTCCTACATAAATCGTTGCTAGGAATGATACAAAGAAATTCATCAGCTCGATCAAACTTTAAGCACTTACAGCGATGTGGCTTGTCAGTTGATTTTTAGAGTGATAAAAATATGTTTGGAGATCTAAAAGGAGGTAAAGAAGAACTGTACAGTGCTCAGGAATAGAAGTCCAAAAGCATCTAAATGAAAGGGTTCTCCTAAATCGGAGCCAAGAAACCTTGTGTAAGCTGTGTACAATTATGAGCAAAGGCGAAGTTGTAAGTAAGTTTTCCATGCCTAGCAGTCTTCTTAGAACGAGTGCATGTGGTCACGTGGCGTGGGTTGAAGTCACCAAAGACAAAGATGTTTCCAGTGTTATGCCTGTCCAGAGCCTTAATGGAGTCTGGAGCCGTCTCAATAACTGAGGAAGAAATAGAAGAGAATTAGAAGACCTTAGCTACCACCCATGCAATCTTCCTAAAACTATTTACGTAGTGGTCACAGCNTACCTGCTACCATCGTCAGGCGAATGAAATGGTTAGATACGGCCAATTTTTACTTTGGTAGGGCGGACGTGGGTGTAGAAAGGGATGGAGTTGGGGAAAAATGACGTAAAAATAAAAAAAAAAAAAAAAAAAAAAATTAGAAGAGGGAAATGGATACAAGAAAAACAGGCAACAGTCTAAACCATATGAAAGGAACACCTTTACATTTAAATTTTTGTATCGTAACAGCTGGAGGACCATGTCAAGCAGAAAAAACAAGACCATGAAGACGAAGTACAGAGTCTATTTGAAACAATGATAATTCGCTATCAACATAAATAGCCTATTTTTAACACTGTCATTTTGAGTTCTCTACAAAAGAGTACAAATATGAGGAGGAAAAGAATGCAGGAAAGCTCTCACAAAAGAGAAATGGTAAGGAAGACCTCTGACATTAATAAAAGCTTAAAAGAGCAATTTTGGAGTAAAGCAGGTCTCTAAGTCTTTGTAGAGCCAGAAGTACCACATCTCAACTCTACAGTCTCCAATGAGGAGTAAGTATGGGTCCAAAGACATTAGACAGGCTTATTCTACCAGACCTGTATTTCAACCTGGTTTTCAAGGTCTGGGAGAAATTTGGTTTTTTCGGTGTAAGATTATCTCCTTTTTCCCCACCTCTGGGAACTTTGGTCAAGACACGAAATAAGCAGGCTTTTGACAAGAAAACCTCTTTCGGTATGAAAAAATACGCTATGGCTCTGTTTTACATACTTAGCAAAACGTTTTTCAGAATAAAAGAAGTAACGTGGGTATTTCATTTTGCAACTCTGTTAAAGTAAGTTCACCTCCAGAGGTAGCATGAAAATGTTCTCTTCGCAAAAACCAAACCAAAAACTTGAACTGAAAGAAACAAACTGGAATTTTTCTCAAGTCACTATCTCCATTAGATGAATACGATGATGATACAGATACTATGTAATTCATGAAAGAGTTCATGTAATTAATATATTGCTCTTTCACCTGAGTATATAAATCACTCCCAATTTCAAAATAGCGCTCCTTTTGAATTAGCATCTTTTCGCATAAGCGCCTTTCCTTCAAACAGAAGTAATAGAGTAGCCCAAGGTACCAAATTGATATTTTATTGTAGTAGAAATCATGGAAGATGGTACAGTGTATTGATTTATTCGTACATTTATATGGAGGTGTGGTGTGGAAATTTGAAAACCAGGGGGGAAATACATGTTTTAAATTACAGGAGGTCAAATTCTTTGTTTTATTGCTTCATTTTTACATAATTTACAAGTTCAAGTTATTCCTGCACAAAGCATGACATTTCTGCCAGTGTATGAATGCTGTTATTGTACTGGGTCCGAAGATGGAGCTGTTTGTCGGACGATCACAAATCGTAGCGATCAGCCCATATTTTTTTTCTTATTTATTTACAGTTACTTGACTTTGCTATTAAATTCTCCTGCATCTTAAGACCCAAATAATCCATTTCATTTTTAATTAGACAATTCCACACTTAATTTTTATTTTCATAGTGGAGTTAGGTCAGATTGAAGATAAGAAAAACATATAAAATGTATAAAAAAACTACGTTTGAAAGAAAAATATTTATGAAAGCTTTAACTATAATCTGATCTTTTTCTTAAAGTTAACTAATTGACATGATTTTTTCAGCGATTTAAGATCAATAATACTCTGGTACTGAAGGAAGTGTATAAGTTTATAAAAATCCTCTTATAATCTGATAATTGCTGCATCCTGCTAGCTTTCTCAATGCAGTCAACAACAACAACCACCAGCAGCTATCACGTAAAAGAAAAAATCATTTTAACAGGTTGTATTTATGGCGAAGAATTTCAGGTCGTTTTAATTCGGATAAATAAATGGGACAGCGCTTAAAATAATTTATCTCGCGATAACCATTAAACTGAGTATTAATAAAAAATGATTTAAATTTAAGGCTTTTTTAATCACCTTATAATTTAAGACTTAAGGACAGCTGCTACCCATAAGCTTGACAATACAAAAGAGATTAACTAAAAGGACGATTTTATTATTTTTGTGACTTAAGATAACTGTTGGTGACAATGTACTTGACACACGTAGAAGAAATGTGTCTAATTTTTATTAATAAAACTAACAAAATATAAATATTTTGTTATGTTATAGAAAATAAACCCTTACACATTATTGATTAAGCTGGAATTTTATTTACTGTAAACATGTTTACTGTTTACTAAATGCAATATGTCTAAATATATCTGCATACTTGAGGTTAAAAAGAGTTGATTTGTCCTATCCAAAAGATTTCTATCAACTGATATTTCATAAAATTACACTTTTCTGTAATGTCAATGTTTTTGTCATTTAAAAACTGACTGTTGAGAACTGCATGTATTAAGAAACTGATTTAGACTTACTTACATTTGCTAAAATGAATCTGAAAACATAAAAATTACAGCAATGTAATGCATGCTAGAAACTCGGTGGATACTGAACGTTTTAATGGTTCCTGCTTTCCTACGTTCTCTGAAAAAGGGCTGATCTCGTTTACAGATTGTTTTCTGCCAGTTTCTCTCTAAATGATACCGATATTCCATTGCTGGAGTTAATTTTCAAACTGATCAGATTTTGAACTCTGTTATCATATATTTATGGTTAGTTGCCAAGGCTATTTATGGGCTTGATTAATCTAACATTTCCTGTCTGGATTTAATTCCAGCAGTTGTCTTAAAAGAGATGGCTTCTGGGCTATATTTCTTGCTGTTTAAGCTTTGCAACCATTGCCTATCAGAGTCTTGTTTTTGATCTTTCTTAAACAGTTTTAATCTGGTATCTGTCTTCAAAACTGCAGCTGATCCATCTCATCCTAACAAATATTGACACTTAGGTTAGGTCTTCTTTTTGTCATTAGAAAGGTCTTTGAATGACTTTAAAATGATGTCCTGTTGAAATCCTTGACGAATCTGGGTCTTTTTGTTGATGTTTGATATATATATAAACTGAGAGAATCTCTTTCTACTGAAGACCTTTCGACTATAATCATGGAACGTATCTATAAATTTTCGGTAAGTCCAGTAAAGGATATAGTATATTGGTATTTAATATTGTTAATGTTTTGCAAGGCATTTGATAAGATGTGACATGCGGGCTTGGGTGATAAACCTTTTGCTTCCGGGATTTCTAGAAGAGTCTTTGGTATCATTCAGTCATTTCTCTCTAATCGTTGTAAATTACATTTGATTAGTATTTCGTTAGTGCTGGTGCTACTTAAAGGTCTATTCAAGGTAATAGCCCTTTACCGTTTTGCATCAATGATCCTCCTGGCTAACGTATTGCTCCCTCAAACGTCTGAAGAAAGTTCTTTGGTGTCTCCCTCTGTCTCTCGTTCCTTTTATACGTCCAGTCAGAACCAAGTTCTCCAGACCCTCTTTCCTCATGACGTGTTCCAAGAATTCTATCTGCCTTCTTCGAACTGTCCTCAACAGGTTCTTTTCCGTTCCTGCTCTTTGTAAAACTTTATCGTTTTGCTACATGATCCGTTCATGATATTCTTGACATCCTTCTCAATATCCACATTTCATCGGCCAACAACTTCTTTTCCGACTGATATTGTCCAGCATTCACATCCATACAGCAGGGCAGATGTTACGTAGCACTGCAGTACTCTCATTCTTGTGGGCATTGGCATTTTCTGGTGTTTCAAAATTTTTCCTAGTCGGTCGAAGGCATCCTTTGCTAATCCAATTTTCCGCTTTATTTCGACGTCACATTTACCATTCTGAGTGATGTAGCTTCCCAATTAATTAAACTTGTCCACCGGCTGGATTTGGTCAGTCCCAATGAGTAACCTGAATGTAGGACTTTGTTTCTTTCTTACTACCATACACACGGTCTTTTTGCGATTTATTTCGAGTACATACGTGTTGATTTCATCAACTATCTTGTTCAAGAGGTCCTGCAGTCCTTGCTGAGAGTTTGCAACTATCGTAGAGTCATCTGCAAACCTTGGGTTATTCTGGTTGTGACCACTAACACTTATTCCATCCAAGACTTTCAGTTCTCTGAAGATCTTTTCCCCATATAGGTTAAATAGTTCCGAAAAAAGACGCAGCCCTGTCTTACACTTCTCTTGATCTTTACGTATTGACTGAGTTCATTATCCACGTGTATATAAGCAGTTTGCTCCCAATAAAGCTTACGGATGAAGCGATGATCTTTACCATCTAGATCTACTGCTATGAGGTCTTGAAACAGTTTCTCATGTTGGACTTTGTCGAATGCCTTCGTATAGTCTATGAAACACAGGTATAGATCCTTCTACATCTCTATTGCTCTTTAAGCCAACATTCGAATAATGAATATGGCATTTATGGTACCTGTATCTTCCATAAAGTACTAACTTCTCTTCTGATCTTCCTTCGAGCTCTGTTCATGATGATTTTTAGAATCCCTTTGATCACGTGACTCATCAAAAGTATTGTACGATGTAATTCACAAGCTGTTGCACCTGGCTTTTTAGCTAGTGCGATGAAGATGGATTTACTTAGATCTTCAGGGATATCTCCGCTGTCGTAGACTTTGTTTATCAGATCAGTTAGTTTTACTATGCCAAAGTCTTCAAGAGATGTCAGCATTTACGTAACAATCTCGTCGGGTCCAGCAGCTTTATTCATTTTCATTTTTTTAGTGCTGACTCTATTTCAGGTTTCAAGATTTTAGGGCCATCAACGTTCTTATTTATGGTTGGTTTGTACCCCCGTTGTCTTTCAATATTTCATCGATGTATTCCGTCCACCTTTCCAACACCTTTTCTTTATCCATGATGATGTTCCCATCTTTAGATTGTACCAATCCAGAGGAAGCTGAAGATCTGCAGCCACTGATTTCTTTGATCTTTTGGTACATCTTTGTGGGATCTCTTTGTTTCTATCGTTCTATATCTTCACATTCTGCATTGAGCCATTCCTCTTTCGTTTCTCTACATTTTATTCTGATTTGTTGGTTAAGTTTTATGTATTCTGCGCTTCTTCTGTCTGTTGTTTGTTGTCTTTCTTCTATTAGTTCAAAGATCTCTGATGTCATCCATTTCTTTTCAGTTTGTTTTTCCTTCTCCGGTAAGATCCTCTTTGCTGCTGAGACTACCGATTCTTTGAAGTTTTTCCAGCAGCAATTGATTTCAACTTCACCTTCAAGGTTTTCAAAACGTTTCTTTACTTTACGTTAAATTCTTTTTTTTGTTTTTGGATCTTTTATCAATTTTTCATACTGCAGTTTTGGTTCTGTCTTTTTTTTCTTTAGTTGTTTCAGCTTCAGTTTCACTTATGGTCACTTACGCAGTCTGCGCTAGGTTATGTCTTGCGATGTTGGAATGCATTTCTGAAAAGCTTATTGATAATTATGTAGTCTATTTGATTCTTCGTTTCCCCTCTTGGGCTTCTCCAAGTCTATAGTTTTCTCGGGTACTCTTCGAACCATGTGTTAGTGATAATTTGTTCATTCGATGTATACTATTGAACAAATCTCTCTCTCTCTCTCTCTCTCTCTCTCTCTCTCTCTCCTATGTCGTTTTGTTCACCAAGACCAATGTTTTCCTTTGATTTTTTCTTCTTTGACTTGCCTACTTTTGCACTTAGATCCCCTATCATCAGTATTACTTCTTGTGATTTGCACTGCGATCGAGCTTTGTCCAGTTGCTTGTAAACTCTTCAATTTCTGCTTGCTCACTGTCTGATGTTGGTGCATATACCACAATGATTGATGTGTTGAACGGTTTTCCTTCCAGCTTCACTAACAAACCTCTCTCTCTGATAGTTGCCTATACCCTTGGACACACTTTGCACTTTCTTTGTGTAATAATAGGCCCACTCCTCTCCTATGCGTACCTTCTCCTGAGGATATTAGTCTATGATCGTCACTTCTAAAATCTCCGCTATTCTTCAATCTGGTTTTGCATAACCCAAGGATGTTGATTCCAATCCGTGTCATTTCTTGTTTCACATTCTCATGTTTTCCAATTTGATGCAGTGTTCTTACATTCCATGTTCCATTTCTGATACTTTTCTTAGTCGGGATTGCCTCAGTCGCTTGATGACCGTCTGGTACCCCATGCGGTTTCATGGTTACCATACCGGGCTAGAGATTGGTCGTCGGGGTAACAATCTCCTCCACACCATTATCTGCTTTTCTTCGTTTTGGGTTTGTCATCATGATGTTCTTGGGAAGATACGGCAGTGGTTTGCCATTGCCTTCTATCGCACAGTGTCATGTTGTAAAGGTATATAAAACCTGACCGTTGTCCCTGTCGTGACAGATCATTCGCCTAGCCGCTGTGTCACTCCAAGCCGTTGACTCTGACTGGAGAGTTCTTCCGCTCTGAAGAAACACCCGACGCCCTGCTCCCGATGTCTTCATTGTAACCCTGACAGGGAAGGCTAAGGGGCTGCTGATACTTGCCTGAGGTATCACTCCAAGACTAAGCAAGTCGGGAGGGGATGCCTTATTTCCCCTTAGTGGACTGCGGTTACCCGGCTCCATCTACATTCACTTAACTCCGGAGACAAGGGATGTCACCCCTTTCTACAGCAAGATTCAGACATAGCCGTAGCCGGATTTTCTTTACTTTTCTTTCTCTTTAGATCTCCTTTATTTTTCCAATAAATCTTGATTTTCATTTTGTTTTCACAACTTCCACCAGCAAGTTTTCTTTTCTATCATGTTTTCTCTTTTCTTCCGCTTCCCTCACAGTTTCATTTTACACATTACGTGTCGGTATTGTATCAGTACGCTTTCTCTAGCTATAACGTTGCAATCGTTTATTTCTTTCACGAGTTGTTTTATGCATGAAATATAGTCTATCAGTGTCTTTCTATCCCCACTTCTGTATGTTATGATTTGAATTTCTTTCTTCTTAAATCGAGTATTTATGATCACTAACTAATTTGTAGTAGCAAAATCCAATTATGGATTGGCCTTCTTTGATCTTAGACCAAAACCTATAATTTCATTTGGATCGTTATTGTCATCGCCAACATGTCCATTGAAATTTGATATTTCCAACATTCTTTCATTTCTTGGCATTTTTTCCACTATCGTATTTATATATTTCCAGGAATCTCCGTTCTTCTCTTTCTCGCATCCTACGTTAGGTGCGTATGCAATTACTACATTGATCATGTGACCTCCAACGTTCATGTTCATACAGATCAACCTGTCCGATTCTCTATTTACCTCCATGTCTTTCTGTTGTAAATCCTCTAGAATGATTACTACCGCATTTCTTTTGCCATCATTACCATTATAGTACAGTTTGTATTCTCCATAAAAGAATGAATGTGAATGTGTGAATCCAATAACTTAAAATTGATTTGGAACCACATGCAACAGATGGCATTCATCAATTGGGGTATTAAAAATTAAAGGAAAACAGAGATAATAAAATGTTCTCAAAAATTTAACATTAAAATTTTGAAAAAGATATAGAGAGCAGTTATTACTTAAACGAGTAACAACAATAATGCATGTTCTTTTCTTCATTACTGTATATCCAAGAAACATTTTCATACACACACGCCGAGTATCGATTTTTCACATTTACTTTTGGTTATGGTTGTCCTTTGATTTTCAGGTGAAGCCATAGTTCACATGTCAAACTTGGTTTAGAAGAAAAAATCCCAAATATTGTGGATACACCCCTGCGAAAACTGGTATCGGGAAAATATCTCGGCTCTATTTGCTTCATTAACGTCTGTTTCTTGGATAAAATATTTCACAAAAGTGATTGCCCTGTTCGTTATTGGATGATTTTGAAATGTTACCAAGGATCCTCGACCATATTTTGTATCCCGTTGACCATCAATCTCGGGGTTTTTTCTGAAAGGATTCTTGCTTGCTTGCACAGTCCTCTCGATGTGCTTTTTTAGCTTTTCATCCGGCTATCAACAAGCTCAAGATTGTTGCTATGATTGATAGTGTCATCTATTAGTCCCTGTGCTGGTTCGCTTGACGCTTGCCTCGATATTTAAGGCCTTGTTTTCCAATAAATAGGATTATCACTACCAATCTCTGAACATCAGCTCTCCGTTCTTAAATTTCTTTCTTTTACTTTCCAGCTGCAGAAAGATCTACGATTGATTCTATGGTTCCTTTGGTCTCTCATAGCAGACAGACCTTAATAGAACGAGAATGGCTTAAAGATCCTTCGTGTCTCTCGATTGATTGATGAATATGCTGGAAGGTGGAAAGTGCAGTGGTGAAAAGACCTGGTTTATTTCCATACACCAGGATAACGCTGCAGAACTTGGTTTTTCTTTCTTTCTCAAATGTGACCCAGTTGCGTCCAATTTCTGTTCCAGTGGAGGTTTTTCTTTTGAATGCTTTGTTGATGTGAAATGGTACTGTTCTGGCAGTTGGTAGTGGATGAAATTTAAAGAATTTAACTTGACCAGTAAGTGGCCTTTTATACATGTTGACAGAATTTGTCCAACCAGCTCCTTGTGATATTTTTTGAAACGTCTGGTCGAATTGTACACTGAACCTAGAACTTTCTGCATTGTCTTTCTCACAGAACTTAATTCACTGTAGAAATTCCTCGTCAGTTGAGGTGAAAAGAACTACATCATCTTCCTGTATTTCTCCAATGGTGTTTTGTTCTACATTTTGTTCACCCTCGGTAGCATTGAGACTTGCACTAGTAGTATCTCACTGTCCAACTGTGTGAGATTTTTTTTCATATTTTGTAGCACCTATAATATGTACGAAAAATACGTATTTCACAAACAAATAGAAAGCGCCTCCATATTCAAGAGGCAAAAATCTTTAGTCTCTATGGCCATAAATCGTTGTGGGAAACTAAATAATCTTATTTACTTACGGCTAGCTTTAGATTCCCAGCTCCACCTTTCTACCTTGTTTTTGTGGTTCCAGGAAAAGTGTAAACCTGCCCCTGTTTTTCCCACCCTTTTGTGTCTCATTTATTCCAATCCGTGGTGAACATCTGCAGCTTATGAACGAATGATTGAATGAGCAAAAAAAGTTAACAGTGATAAAATAGTTCACATGGTAACCCTAGGGTTGACTGAAAGATTTAACTGAATGTGAGCTCTTGTTTTCAGAATTCAGAGTATGTTCAAATCTAGTCCCCAAAATTTCTTTTGTTCAAAGAAGGATTAAATTAATTTTTTCGTGTGATGAATGTCATCATGGAAAATCATCTAACACTTAAACTTTTCTTCTGCGTGAGAGGTCACAGGAAGCAAACTGAAACCCAATTATTGCTATTTGAAGTTAGAAGTTATCACGTATCAATCAACATCTGCAATATCACAGTAACATTTTGTAAAGTAACATAGATTAATAACAATTAGCATACGATTCCTATTGACTGAGGAACCGATGGCCCTTTTTATGGTAACCGTGAAAATCACACTTCTTGCAACTTTCTTTCCTTCCCCATACTTGGATGATTTTAGGAGGCCACCGGGAAAGTTTCCCTGTGTCCTGGTGGCTCATACCCCCCGAAATAAAGTTTTTCGGTTACTTAATTAGAGAAGAAAACATGGAAGAACTAATATCAATGGGAAGAACTGAGACTAGAGACAAAGGGAGACAAAGATAATAAACAAGTTAACAACATATAAGATTGTTTGCATCTGAACCGGAGCTGCGAAGTGATTAACAATTGCCGAGATAGAGAGAATTGGTTATGGTCACCCAACCTATATGGCATAGCATCTAAAGAAAAAGAATGTAGAGACAACTAGAAAAGACATTTTTTAAGTGATAAAATTTGTATGTTTAGTATTACTAATACCTTCTTTTGATGTTAATGGAGTATTTGGGGACTGTAAGAATGGCAACATCTCTGCATTGGACATTCTGACCAGTTCAGTTGATGCTACATTTTTAAAAACACCTGAGTATATCTCAGAAACAGGATGTGGTTCTGATTCTTTCGATGGCCACTTCGCTTGTTTCAATGGATCCAAAGAAAAACCTGTATTTAAGATACAGATTACCTTTAAGGAAATTTCCATTATGTGTTCAACTAATATTCGCTTAAATCAATGCCTCCTTGATTAATATATTTTAGGAACCAGGGCATCAGCCTTTATGTGAAAGGCTTTATTTGGACCAGAGGTCACACGTTTTGACACCCGTCATAGCAGCTCTATCAGGTGTTAATTTTCTCATTACCTCTCCTTTAGATGGTTCACGGTTTTTGAGTTTTGATCCTAAAAGGCTGAATGTTTTGACAACCTCAATCTTGTGGTTTTCTAGTTTACATTCCACAGTGTATTTGGCCGTTATAATTTTGGTTTCTTCATGTTAAAGTATAACCCCAGTTTTCCACTCCATTCTTTTACATTCGTCAAGATTCTCTTCAGCCCATCAACGTCGTCTGCAAGGAGTGTTGCTGAGGTTTCTTACTCTCACCTGGATTGTCCTAGCTCGTTCCTGCACTTGCTCTGTAGTTGTTTCAGCTGGGATCACTGCCAGATCTGTTACTCTCAGATTCAAGTCAGTACTATTTTGAACACAACTATTCCAAATCTTCTCCATAATTCTGTTGATGGGTTCCCTTGTGTCAGGTTTCCTTTTCTTCTTCTCAATTTTAAATTGTGGGATGGGCGGTGTTTGACTCTTCCTCTTCTCACCCTGGGGAAGTCCAATAATGAGAGTACTCCATTATAAGGCGGTTGGGGTCTGCGGGATCTTTTGTGTAGACCTTCTTCTGTTTGGAGTTAGAGCTCTACACTCCAGAGGTATATTCCGGATATTTCTTATCTATAAAACCTTCCAATGCAGCTGGAGAAGAGTTGATGCTTGAGACTCTTAAGACATCACGCTTGTAAAAGGTTTAGCACGCAAATGAAAAAAATGTTTCTTAGTTGGCAACTATTGATATCTTATTGTTGGTTGCCAATCACATTACTATTTACTTTAACAATCCAGGCAGCGATTTTTTATGACAAGGGAAGTATTGTTTGCTTATTGTCTTGGGTAGATTCCTTTGGCTTCAGGGCTAAATTCACCGACCTCCAAAACCTCTAGAGGTTTCACAGGGGTACAGTCTAGATGTACATTATTATGTAGTTTGAATTTTGAAAATTGATGATACACAAATAAATACTCACTGGGTTACATCACGAAAATTATACAGTTTAAAAAAGAAAGGAGGCACTCCAGAGAGTAATTGCCCAAATTTCTTTATTAATATCTTTATTACCTTTTGAAGTCTTGAAAAATTCTTGATCAAAGAGTATGAGATCTTTAATTAATAGATAAACCTGCCCAATGTCTTGAAACCATTTTCTTATCCATGTTAGTGTTTTTCTGTGAATTAACTTTCCTGCATTTCTTTTTACGTCATAAAAGTTGAATTGAGAAAAGAGTAACTTTTCGCTTCGATTCAATTCCTGGGTATCGACGTAAAACTGCATCCGGTTGCAGAGTTTATAGGTGGACTCATTAGATTAATTACCCTTTGGCACAATTAGCTCCTAGTTACCCTTGGAGAAGTTGTACTACCTGTATGCCTATTCCCAAGTCATGAAATATCAGGTAGGCATCTTGAGGGATTGAGTCTGTTTAATGAGCCAACGGGCTTCTTTAGCCTTGGCTGCCAACCCTCCAAGAAATGATATGTCGAAAGAAACAAATTTAGACAGACATGCCCAAAGTCAAGGCCCACGTTCATATTTTTACTGGCAGGAAACCTTTTTCATACGTGAATGGTTGATTTTAATTTTTTTTTTACTGAGGACTTTTTGAATAACAAAAATTAAATAATGAAAATATATCAAGCTGAGTTTTCTTCAATGGCTATTCCAAACACCAAGGTTTTGTGGAAAGACAAAATTACGATGAGCTGAACTCAACTCTAACAAAGGGCTCAAGGTTTTTAGACCAACACTAGAGGAAAAGTTTTGTTGCTTGACACAATGCATGACTCAGTGTCAGTGACATTGCCTGCAGACTGTTGGCAATTTTAATAAATCCTTGGGGCTATCTGAAAGCAACCTCAAGAGAGTGTTGTATTCAGCCGTCTGAAGCAATAAAACCAAAAACCAAATTTCAAAAGACATAATTTTGATTGACTAAAGACACTCACGACAAGGGACTAAACACTTTCAGCTCAAAACAGAAAATTATGTCAGTGAAATATCTTGCCAGATTTAAATAACGTGTGACAATCCAATGGTGAATTGTAAGGGTGGAATTGCTAATACACAACAAAGAGCTTGCATTTTTGTTTGCCTTTTTTTCAGCTTTTAAACAGCAAAAACAATGGTTTTAATATCATTATTTGAAAGAAATTAATATGAGAATTTTTTTTCTCGAAATTCTTGATAGGGCTGAGCCCCACCAACTCCATCGCACGAGCCACCGCTGGAAAAACACTCGTTTGAAAAAAGCAATTTAATATCTTACCATATGATGACAGCAAACTGAGCCGAACTCTCTCGACCCCATTTAGCAAGATCTGTTTTTCGCCTTTTGCTGAAATGGCAGGTGGACGTAAGAAAAGGTAGGTTGATAGCGAGGCCGCAGTTTCCAAAACAAATGGAATTTTTTTTACTGAGTTACGAAATAACTGTGTTTGCCTAATTTGGCAAGAGACTGTTACTCTGTTCAAGGAGGTCAATGTAAAGAGGTACAACCAGACGAAACATACTAATTACGACAAACTAACTGGAAACGAACGCCGCGAAGAATTGAAGCAACTGGAATCTGGTGTAATAGCACAGTAACTGTGTTTCACAAGAGCCCGGGAGTCGAATGAAAATGCCACAAAGGGAAGCTATGATGTGGCAATGCAGGTTGTGAAGTACTGCAAACCTTTTTTCAAAGGGTGCATTTATTAACGGTTATGTGATTCAAATAGTGGGGAACATTTGTCCTTAGAAAAAGCAACAGTGCGCCATTGTCTGCCTGGCTCGTAGTACTGTGTTATAGAGGATTGAGGACATTTCATCTGATATTAAGAGACAGTTTGAGGTAAAAGAAGTGGGGTTAGAATTTTTTCGTCAGCCTGCGATCAAAGCACGTATGCATCTGATACCGCTCAGTTAATGATTTTTTTTAGAGAAGTGGACAGTGAAATGAATGTGAGTAAAGCGTTGCTTGACCTGGAGAGCTTTAAGGACCAAACAAGAGGGACAGGTCTGTTTGGTTCTGTTTGTACCGCCATTGATGATATAAACCTACAGTAGAATAAAATCAGAGATTTTTACGAATGGCGCACCTGCCATGATTGGTGACCACACTGGCTCAGCAACCTGTGTAAAAAAGGTCAGCAAAGAAGGAGGGAAAGCTATAAAACTCCATAGTATTATTCACCAACAAGTTCTATGTTAAACATCTGAACTATGATCACGTTATGAAATCGGTGATAATGACTATTAATTATATTCACTCAAAAGCCGTGTACCACCACCAGTTTCAACAATTTTTAAAGGACATCCACACTAAAAACGGAAATGTTGTGTATCACAAGGATGTAAGTTTGCTCTGTTGGGAGTCTGCAGTGCAGCGTTTCTACTTTCGTAAAGACGGAATCAGACAATTCTTAGTAACAAAGGGACAACTGATGCCAGAACTGACGGATCCTGTTTGGCTGGCTGACTTATGATTTTTAGTTGACATTACACGATTTCTGAACGCCCTGAACACTAGCCCTCAGGGGCATAATGCAACGATAAACCAATTGTATTCACACATCAAAGCCTTTCGGACCAAACTAGTCCTTTTTTAAACCCACCTGTTACTAACACAACCAAATACCACATATTTCCTAGCTCTGTCAGAAATAATGACCCGATTTCACGAGCACAGTATTAGTGCGCAAATGAGGAGGTATGCCGCAGACATCTGATCTCTGGCTGAGGAGTTTAAACAGTGTTTCAAGGATTTTGCAACTATTGAAAAGGAGAGCATGCTTTTTTCCTCTCCTTTTTCCGAGAATCCTAGTAAAGTTCCAGCCCACCAGCAGTTGGAACTCATTGAGCTGCAATGTGACACTGAGTACTGCAGCCGGAACAAAAGGCTCCTTCTTGTCAAATTTTATCAGCAGCTGGATAAAGGCCGATTACAAGACATTCAAGCTTTTCCTATGAAAATATTTAGCTTGTTTGTGTAGACAAACTTGCTTGAGAAGACATTCTTAGTTATGAACATAAACAAAACAGTTTGAGGGCAAGACTACATGACTCCCAGTCAGGTGACATCTTGAGCATTAAAATCATCGTTTTCGGCCAGACATGCCAGGTTTACTGCAGTTGAGATCTTAGTATCACCCTTCGCATTCATGCAAACATGATATTTGTTGATTCTGATGAATAACATTTTGATTTAAACTTCACAAAAGAATTTATTAGCATTCAATAAATTTTTTATTTTAACCGTCATTTATCCAGGTCAGACAGTTTTTAGATCTGCAGACAGCATAGTGAAAAAAGCGAAATAAAAGGAAATAAAAAAACACCTCCGGTCGCCACCATCTAAAATGTATGCTTGCCCCTTTGACAATTTTTTTATGTCAATGTGGTCCCTGAGCCAAAACGTTTGGGCACCCTTGAATTAAGGAGTAGATGGATTACTCCATCGACCGTGCCTTGCTACTTTCTTTTCTCCTGTTGGGCTGGTTCAGCGTTACTTAGAAATTATTTTTTTTTAGAATATGGTGTTGAACTGCTGGTTTTGTACCCTTTTCCTTGGAAGATCTCGTTAAGTGAGTTTGCTTCAGCTTTTGACGAGCAGTTGCTTTTTACTGGTCGATATTAAGAAATTAGGGAGTTTTCTAGATGCTGCTTTCCGACTGGTAGTAAGGAGTCCGGACTACTTGGAAGGGCTTGGATTAGTATCAAAAGTTGTATGACATCGCAGTATTTGCAGTGCCATATTCTGCATGAATTGGTGTCTATACTATTATTTTTCGGTGGACAATCTTGAGGCTACTGACCTTTAGCTAAAAGCTTCATCTAGTTCTTTGTTGGATTGCTGCTTACTTTTTTCCTCTGTGCCCTTTGTATCATATAACGACAACAAGTATATTTAATTAAACCAGATTTACCTGAAACAAGCTTTTTACCAATATCCGAATCCTTCATTCCAACTTTATTTCCGTTGAATATTTTGAAATACATAACTCTCCCGACATTCTTGCTCTCCATGAAACTTGCTCTCCAACTTTCTTGTTGATTGTTATCTTTCTCTTATTCGTAACGACTTTAATCATCGTATACATGGCCCAGGTATCTTTGTCCGGCCTTCTTTATCAATTGCATGTGCTATTCAGATTGTAACAACTCGGTATTTCTTCATTTGCTTGCGTCTTGCATTTGTTCATGCTTCTAAGTATTTTTTTCTTTCTCTATTAACAAAATATTTCAGTTTTATCTATCTGCTAACGCTTTATTGTGTGGTGGCTTCAATACTCATCATACTCAGTTGTCGCTACTACGGCTACGCTCTTTATTATCAATAAACATAGATCAGCTCACCTAGCTCTTGTTTTCAAACCCCTGGCGTTTGTCCTTTTTAATGACCTTTCTTGGAGTCAATAAATTGAAGTAATTACCAAGTCTAGAGCAATAATAGTAGGTTCTCTCTATTGAGCTTTCTCATTTCTTTCGACCTTCCTATTCATAAATTAGTGAGCTCTTCTATGGAGAATTGTTGTTATATTTGGGCTTGAGCTTTTCTCTACTCTCTTGGTCTCTTTAACTGTCTTCAACGTTGTAATGAAAACATTGTCGAAATATTGCATCGTTCTTTTCATTCTAAGGTAATTCTATTGTAATTGTTTCAACGAGCTATTTTCCCTTGCTGCTTTCTTTAAAGGCTTCAAGCTGTCACATGTCTTGCTACAAGTGTTTATCAAAATACTGTCTTATAACGAGATTGTAAGAAATCTTGCTATTTCGCTAAATTCTTCGAATGAACATTGAGACTTTGACACTATTCTTCCCTTTTTCTTTTCGGTTACGTTTGATTTTTTCATTTGAATCCACTTATAACAGTCATCTTATTTTCGCTTCTTTTATTAAGCATTTCCCTTGATTCTCTTAACTCCTGGTGCAGAGAAAGAAGAAAGTAAGTGGTCACTTTGCACGGCTTGCAAGGAGTTAACAAGAACAGGAAATTTTTAAAGATTAAAAATCAATTTCTTGTTTGCAACTGCAGCAACAATTCTAAATTTCTAAGAAGAAAGAAGAGGAGTTCAATGCAACTTTATTTGAGTTTGAGAGGCTAAAATGTCTCGAGCTTTCCACGCTACATCTTAGCATCCAGCCAGATGGAAACAGGATAATAAACCTGGGGTTAAAAAGGTATTCAAATAAACAAATATCAAGCTAAAGTATACGTTCTGGGTAATCTATCAAATTGCCTTAAACAATAACATTTTTGTAACATTTTTGGAAATTTAATTTATATTATCTGGTTCTTGTTTTTGTCAAATACGACAAAGTCCAAGGTTTCTAAGTTGAAGAGTTCGGGCGTATGCTTTGACTGTAATTATGCATAAGCCCATTGTGTCAGATACAATTTCAACATTCCACTTGAAGTAGTAACAGGGTATTAAACTTTGAAGTAAAGGCAGTAAACAAAAGTGTCTTGATGTAACTAATCACTATCTCCGGTTTCCTTAATGATAGGATAAGTGAGTTTTTATGTTAAGGCTTCCAAAGAAAGAAAGGTGCCCTAATGGAAACGTTTATGCTAACAGTACGAGAAAAAAAAGTTGCCACAGACAGTGAGGTATATAGTATAGTCCTGTTTACTTACACCGCATGAAACAATAGTATTATTAAATTTTTTTTTGGTAATTCCAGCAATTGATCTTTCGAAATACATAAAATAATCCAAGAAATAAAAGGTAATTGAAAGATCTGTCAACACATCAAGTGTGGAGCTTGTGTCTCTGTCACAAACAGGCTAATGTATTGTATAAGACCTTGACTTTGGGTTGTTAAAAAAACTGTTAAATCAGCTCCGATTTCAATGTCTTAAAAGATTAAAATCAAATCCCAAAACGTTTCAAAGAGAAATTAACCGTAACTATGCAAATTACACGTGGGTCAATTACAATTAAATGCTGTTTCGCACGCTTCAGATTGTTTTTCAAGTTTCAGAATTTAAATAAAATGTTTATGGTTTTCAACATGACGGAAGGCATAGTCGCAAGAACAAGTGTCTGTTGATCTATCTGTATGACCAATTGCTTGATCATGTATCCTTAAACAATGAATTGTACTAATATTTTGGTCTCGATAAAGGTCAACAGAATATCGTTATGTTATGCTCTTCATCAGCAAACTCAGGTAAAGGTCCTATTTAAACTAGTAGAGCTAGAAGAGGGTTTTTTTCTCTCTCTGCATCAAAAATTTTTTCTTAACATCCATGTTTCTTGGTTTTTCTTATTTTCTTTATCTTGTTTATCTCCTAGTTCAAATGGATCAACTTCACTTTTAATGCTTTCCTTTTCGGCTTCTGTCTTTCACCACATTTCCAAATACTTTTTGCATAATACAAGGCTTCTTGTTCCATATGGATTCAGTATTGGTAGGTGAAACTGGCCAATAGTCCTTGGACATCAGTGACCTTTGCTTCTCATCAAAATAGCTTTTCGTTTAAAATTAAAATATTTGTTTAGCTTTCTTCTGATTGACTTTTATTAATCTTGGTGTATTAAAGACTGTGTAGTGCCTTCTTCGAAATGTTAGGTTTTTCAACATCTTCAACTATGGGTACAATCCACCTTCCCGTAGTAATTTTTCTTTCACATTTTCAGTACACTTCTATGCGATTAGGGGATCGCTCCATTCTCGACCTTATTGTACACTTACTGGCATTCTTTTGTCATCTTCAACTGCACTAATTCCTCTCTTCGTTGATCGTAGCTCGATCAGACGTGTAATGAGTGTTCCGGGGGGGGGGGATGGGGGCAACATTACACTCTTGCTTCAATTACCATCTCAAAATATGGTTGGCGTTTGTCTCACAAGAGTTTCGCTACGGTTTTACAAACCTTTTTTTCTATCCTTTAGGGTTTTCATGTACCCACATCACCCTAGTTACACCACGCAGTGGAGTCAGTACTAAATGCCAAATTTGACTAATTGACAAATTTGACCTATCTAAAATTGCATTTGATTCATAATGTTCACGTAAGTGGTTCCTTAGCAAGCCTCTTTACAACTAAATCTGTTTTGCAACAAGAACATCTCAGGAACATGCCAGGCATAATTGATGCCTGGCATGATCTGAAGATTAAGAGTCCATATTTGTACAGAGATTTTACATCGAAAGGAATATTTCTAAGCTAACATGGAAAACAACGAATTTCTTAATTGGGTATTTGAAGTAAAAAATTTTAATTGCTTAAAATTCCAAACCAATACTACGAATGGCAACTAATTAGTGTCATACTTGTTTACCAAGTGTATTAAATCGTTAGGTAATCCCTTAAGACCGGTCGAATCGATCTATTTTTCAAGTTTTTGCTAGTTTTCACATTTCAGTAAAGTCATCAAATATATTTAAATTAGATATATTTATCCTGTCTGCCAGAGCTCAAGTAACCCAATATTTTTAATGGTAACGCTTTTATAAAGCTGCTAAAAGCTGTTGCTATAAATAGGATCTGATCTTTTAGTTGTCTCCTTGGTCATATGCCTCATCAACTTGTCATTTGAATCCTATGTTCAAAAGACAAGTTGAGACCACACCCCTTTTCAAATCCCGTGACGCAAATATGTCTATTTACCTTTCGCCACCAATCCTCCCTGTTCTGTCTTAAGTAACCGAGAGTCAAATACGTATCTCTCTGTATGCTATTTGAGAACGAGTTAATTTATCAGCAACTATAGGGATTCAGAAAATACCAGTGATGAAGTTACACTTGTAATTATAGACAATTCATTGTTTCATTTACTGTTCTTATTATTGTCTATTCTTAATCGTTTGTATTATGGCTGAATACTTTTTGTTTGCAACTTTGGAAGTTATAGAGCGATTGGTAAACCTCCGCCTTGTTTCTGCATTAAATTATTAGTCTAATTTTGCACTCATTTAAAAGGGGTGTCATAAGACAGAAGTTTTTGACCCCTTTTGTTTATGGTTTTCTATTTCATGCCAGCTCATCACATTAAATTGTTTGCATGTAATACTAGAATTACGGGGTCTACTAACAACAGCGTTTTCAAGCTGCAGGTCTAACCCAATCATATACAGAGGTTTTTCATTGTACCTAATACTAATATTGTGCATAATACTTTGTTGGCAGGCATAAAGAAAATTATATTAAACCTTTTTCATTGTGCTTACAAAAAACAAGTCTAGAATTCTCTTTACATACTTTTCCACGTGTCACTAATTTACCAGAAATGTTACAAAATACAACAGTCATTACATAAAGTGTTGTGTGATGACAATTGTTTCTTATCACTGGCTCATTTCCCGCACAAAGGGTGTATCTGCTGGTGATGGAGACAAAACTGGCTAAGTTTTGTCTCCGTCATAAAATACACTAAGGTTGGGTTTCATAATAAACCAGGTTCACGAGTAATAAAAATACTTAGTTTTTCCTAATAACTTAAGGCTCCCAGTGAGTGGAAATCAAATACTATCAGTATAGCGCAGTGAACATCTTTATATGTGGTCTTTCATAATTTGCTGAAAGAGTCAATACCCATGAACGAGCATTGAGGACAGCAATAAGGAGTCTGACTTAAACCGAAAAAATAAATATCTTTCACTTAGACGACATTAAAAGCACGAATATACCAGTTTCACTTTTTTCCAAGAATTTTGTGATCAATGGCATTTAAATTTTTTCAGGCCGCGCAGACACCACCTTAGAGAAAAAAGATCTTCATGACCGTCACTAAGATCTATAAATTTTACCCCACTAATGTAAATGATGACTCTAATGAAAGAATTCACAAATTAAGTATTCAATATTGAATATACAAGAACGAGTAGAAAAAAGCTCTTAAATGTTTACTTCACGATATAAAAAACCCTAAAGGTAAGTAATTTTACTCGCATCAAAAGTTCCAGGGGAAAAATAAATGGCTTATTTCATCCGAATAAGGAATCTGATCAACCTGACCCCATTGATATTTGGTTCCTGAAAAAATAACAAAAATTGAGATCCTCTTGCCGTGACCAGCAGCCTTCTGATATGATAATTTACAGATCAGATTCGACCAAGTATGGAATAGAACCTGAGTGAGGTCAATTAGTAAGAATTAGTGATTGAGTTGTTTGCCAAGCGCTGCATGTATCCCTATGGCCCTTGCTACGTTGTCTACAAATATGTATCCGGAAGCGACAGATGGTTATTAAGAAGCACAGGAAAACAGCTTTCCTTTTTAAATGACGTCCAAAATTTAACATCCAACTATTATTCCGCATGAAAACATATGACGATTATTGTCATATGTGTTTTTGTTATTGAAAAATAAGATTAAAACAGGCCTATTATTTGTGCCGTTTACCTGGATGCCATAAAAGGTAATTTTTGTACTTCTGAAAATGCACTCATTATCCCCACGATATTATATATCTTTGATTAAAAATGGTGTCAAACTGCATCTTTCAATATCGCCTACAGCATTCTAGTAACAATGACGCATTACTTGTTAACTAAGAGTTTATAAGAAGAAACAACTATTAGCATTCTGAAACATTTTCAAACAAAGTGATACCATGCTAGACAATAAAAGGCCAAATTTGGAGTAACAGGAATTAAAAATTTAAAAATGTGAAGGAAAAATTGAAGGAAGAGCAAATAATCAATAAACTCTGGTGTCAACCATGACGATACTTTGTCGATGTAAGATATTTATCATGTCGTGTGTCGTAAGCTTTTTCTCAGCTGAGAAAAAAGTGCTAAAAAAAGCATACGACTCACGACATGATAAATATCTTACATCAACGGCTTCCACTGAGTCCAAAAATTCAGGAATTTTCAAGATTATTAGAGAACGATTCTTTGGGATTGGCAAAAGTTAGGCAAGGCTTGACTTAACAAATGGAAAGCTTAGCATTTGATCCAGAGATGTACTACTTTACGATACGTCACACAAACAATGAAGTTCCAGTTTGATTACAAACTTTTGCGCATGGGTTACTGTATGTAGTATGTTCCCTTTATATATATACAATCTTCGTTTTCGTCCTTGCAAAAACCTATAAATTTAAACTTCAACCTAAGCAACCTTTATAAAACTCATTTTGTAATCCAACTGATAAGACCTAACAATATGTAATTATAAAGAAAAACTTCACTTTTAGTGTTTTTTCTTGTTTCACTGAATACCCTGCACAGGACCCAGTCATTGATTTTATCTGATTAGCGGTATTTTAGAGCAGTGCTACAAAGTCAGATACGAGTCTCTATTGGGTCAAAATATACCAATAAGGTGCAGTGGGCGATGATTCGCACACAATGCGAGAACATCCAGTATATAATCGTTGGGTTGTTACTTACAGGAAGAAGAATAGGTAGCTTAAACGTGCAGTAATAGCAAATAAGGACTCCTTGACAACACAATAATTCTTAAGAAACACCAAAGAAAATATACAGGATGAACTTGTTTGGACACCAATGTATGGGCACATATACCGGTTTCAAAATGGCATCTGTCCCTGTGTGTATGAATGTCATAAATAATACTCTTAGAAAACATACATGACACCAAAGTACTATGAAAAATATGTACTATCGCTTTGGCTAAGTTATACAACCTGGCACTAGCAAAGCATTGGATAAAGAGTTAATAAGCATACACCACAAGACTGCTTGCTGTCAATCAAATCACGGGTTAAACTACTTATTATGCTTAGTCTCTGCAAGTTAAAACAAATATTCATATGATTTATGGACATCTATACTCCAAAATGAATCTTAATGGCATCAATCAAGTCTGCTTTTCTCTGAGACTTTGATTTCAGTTTGTTGCTTTGGCAAAACTCCTTAAGAACTGGTACGGTGAGTTTGTTCAGCTAAACAAATAAAGAATAGGCGATATCAATTATAGCATATTGTTACAAACGAATATCAACGGAAATCCAGAGCTAAATACAACATATTGCAGGGTTTAAAAAAAGTCAAATCTGTCTTAAAGGCCACTTGTTGGCGATAGGTATTAGTCAAAAATAAAGCTACTCTCCCCTTGACACCGAGACTATTACAAAGCCGCCACCAGGTCTGAAAGACCAGCAACCAGCAACCAGCAACCAACAAAATTAATTCCCACCGTGTGTACTGCAAAGAATGTCAATCAGTAAGCTATTAAGACCATATATTTAGGTCACCAAAATACACTAAAAAGTATTTAAAGTATTTAAAAACTAGTTAAAATATAAAGACGTATTTACAACGTATAAAAATGTACAAAAAAGTACAAAACGTATTTAAGAAATACAAAAATGTATTTTAAAAGTATATAAAAATATTAAATTATTATATATTATAATATATTATATTATATTTTATTCTATTCTATTCTATTATATATTATATTATATTATATTATATTATATTATATTATATTATATTATATTATATTATATTATATTATATTATATTATATTATATTTTATTATATTATATTATATTATATCATATTATATTATATTATTATTTATATTTATATATTACTTTACACATGAGCTCTTTCGAACAAGAAAAAAGCAAACAGTGACAAGGAAAAGAAAATAGTATCACTGATCGCAAAGTTCAGTTCCAACGTTTGTTCGTTCAATGAGTAAAAAAGCTTTTACATATATGTATTTACTGTGTTTTCACAAAACTTTCATGTTCGATTTGAACTCAAATATTTGTATCAGGTTTGGTTAAAGATGTAAAAACGTCAAGTTTTTTTATTTTTCTTGAAACTTTATGTTCTATCAATGAGCTCTAACCTTAGCAAATCTAGAAGCTGTTTTAATGCAGTTGTGGTTCTTTGTCATACCGATCCACGTCGATATTTCAGAACGTTTTACAACAATCTTTTGCATTCTGGCAAGTCAATCATTCCTCCATATTTTGACAGTTAGGTAGTGGAACTATTTGGCTTTTGAGTGCTTTCCTCCATCATATGACATGAATGTTTTTACGTCTGTGGGCAACTCTTGTCTTTTCTTCTTACTATTTTTTTTCTTTCCTAGTCCTATACATAAAGGGGTCTTCGCTTTGTTTGTTTTTTCGTCATAAAAAGTTTTAAAAATTTCTCTTTCAAGTTTAAAAATTACTAATTATTTGAAAAGTGCTTAGTTACTAATGTCTGTTTAGAAATGAATGTCATACCTGATTATTTTGTGCCATTTCCTTTACATCTACGTCTTCTGCTTTAATTTTCTTGGCAGCATTGGCAGCGGTATCGGAACCGTCAACCTACAAGGAAGGAAGAAAATAAGATGTTACCTGCATCATACAAAAAACAATTAATTTATGTCTTAGAACGTGAGGTCATTTAACGAAATGCACGCTACTGTAACCACTAATCACTAAGCCAAGGCTCCTCTTTGAGACCTGTATGAAACCTCTTCAATAACGATTTGTCTTGTCCCCTTTACCATCATGCCGTCTTTCATTTTAGGTTTTGTTTCCCTGGCAAAAGAATCGTAGCAGTTGATGAAATAGGGACATGATCCGTTTTCATCATCTGTGTTGTACTCTCTAATTTGTATCACTTGCGTAATTGTTACTGGCTGATGATGCATCTGCTGGATTGTTACTTTCTGAGTTGTAATGCTGAGTTATAAGGGTTAAATCTCGTAATCACGTTCTTGAAAGCCCTACTTGCATACCCATTGGCTTTCTAGTAATCACAACGTGGTGTTGTCTCAGGTGTCGAATTCAGATGTGTCTGTACAAATTACCTTTTTTTATTAACTGTGCTTCTCCTTATGGTGCTTTATCTTAGTATAACATTCAATCGTTTTAAATGCGACAACATATAAAACTAAGTGGAACAAAATATAAACATATATTAGGGCGTGCCCCAGTGGTTAGCATTTAAAAGATTTACGTTGCCTTATCATACGAAAAATAAGAACAAGGAAGAAGTAAGTTGGTCTTCATTTCAATCCAGACAGCAAAGCAACGGGCACGTACATTCAAATCAAACATATATCAACGCAGCAGTCAATGTGGTTAAACCTATTTAAGCTTTCAATCATTTGCTAAAAGGATAAACCAAAAACAGAAATGCATACATAAGGTGCTACTTTTTTCAATCTCCTTCCACGAAATAATAAGATTTTTACGCTAGAGCTACAGCTACAATGTAAGGTGGGTTCTTTTTGCATTTTATACCTTCCTTTTTCCTGTGTTAGGTTTTACGTCTGGATTATAACCAGGAGGGAAAATAAGCGCTTTGAAAGCTTCTAATTCTTTTCCGGCCTTTTCTTCAATCTTGTCAGTATCAGGTACTACAGTGAAAAACAGGAGGAAACTTTATTTTTGTAATGAATTACTCAATCTACACGACATAACTGAAAAAGTTCATTTAGGTCCAAACCCTGCTCCAAAAACTATCCAAGTAAACGAGATGCTGAAAACAATCTCGGTTTCAAAACTGTAACCAACCCATAAAAAGGCTCAAAAATGTCATATTCTACACTAAAATAATATAACAAAGAAGCAGTGCAGCGATACTGATTGGTGGTTTATGAGAGTGACGGTAGAGTAAATATCCTTTTATTAACCAGGTAGTGAATGGTATGAAAAGTGTAAAAACGAAAACATCAATTACTACATTATCATACAATTAATCATACTGACTGGCTAATAGGAAGAGTGTTAAAGGTGGAATTTAGAGGGCATCATTCACCCATCGCGGGTAGCATGTGGCTGATGGTAGCAGTTGGTCTTTAAAACAGGTTTGACTAGTGATACCAAATGGTTGCTACCAATATTTATGCATCTCAAGTATTGCTTGCGATATGGCACACTCTTACGTCCTAACTTGTGAAAAAATGCTATGTATGGGAAATTTCAATTAAAGATTAAAAAAATATAGTTCAGCACAAAAAAAATTCATTTTCCAATTCAGTGTCTTGATATATCAAGGTCACAAAAACTGAGGCTGAGACAGAAATTAAGGCTGAGAAATTGGCAACCAAAACCAAATTGGTATGTAAGTATTATGATTATCGAGAAAGTGTTCCTAGAGGCTGCTGTAAAAATGCCATTTAAGAGTGCACAGATACAGTTTCTATGCTCAACAAGCATATAATAGAAAGAAAAAAATGTGAGACTACAACACTTTACAACAATGCAGTCAAGGAAGAAACAAGACTCGTTGCAACAGAAGTTTGAAGTGTTTTTTCAAAATATGAGAAAAACGAAAAAGGATAAGCCTCAATTCCCGGAATGAAAAACTTTATTATCATTTCTTAAGTAATAATTGTTTTATTAACTAAGTTGAATTTCTTGTGTGATGTCTACAAGGCATATTTCGACACGCCTCTTAGAGATCAGTACAAACCTTGGATACCCCCATATTACCTGTAGGTACTGTTGAATACCCCTTTTGAGTAAGACGTAAATTTTTTGCTTGCTTTAACACCATGAATTAATAAAAAATATTTTAGGTCTTTCAAAATTCAACATCGCATACAAACCACTATGATATTCAAAAAATTATCCAGGCAAAATTTTACACTTTAGTTGTAACTGAACTAATTATTCTTTATAATAATTTTCTTTTGCTCTTTCACACGATGGTAGGCAAAATTGCCTCATAAAGTTTGCTAATTCACGAATTTGATGTTCACTTACTGAATATCTAGGTAATTGCTTCTTTTGCAATGTGGGCTGTTCTAAATGTCAAACGGGCACGAATACACCCCCTATCATGTACCCTGGAAAAAAACCTTAAGAAATGAAAGTTGACAGGTACAAATGTGTGGGTCGCAAGTCAAAGCTAGTGTCAGCAACATTTTTTATGCTTCTTCACTCGTAAAGATGGGGTCCACTTCCATCACATTGTGTTCATTCGATGCGAGCCAATAAGAATTGTCTGTACTATGAGAAGCCGCGTCTGTTCACTATATTTCTTATAGGTTCATTAAAGCTGTGGACCTCCTTTACAGGAACAAAACAACGTCAGAAACTTGCTAAAAACAATAAAATATGAACAAGCTCCAGGCTAACTATGACAGGCTGGTACTAGGAACTAAAAAAATTCGTACCAGACCTGGTATAATTTAGAAGAGATTCTTTTCTCTGCCTTTGGTGAGCAGGATCACCGCTGTGCACTAACACTGTCCATCATCGGTCACAAGAGCCACTATTGGATCCCAGAAGATGGTGTTCTCACACATGCACATAGAACTGAGTCGTATAAAAGAATTGGTTAATAGCTCTTAACAGGAAGTCTAACGCCCATAAGAACATTTGAGGCAGCATTTCCAAGCTGTAAAAGTCAAGGATTAAAGCCGATCTCTTTACTCTGGGGCACTGAGCATGAAAAGCGTTGGAAATTCTTGGGTAAGCTGAAAATTATGTGACGTTAGTCGAGGCTTTGATAACCTCGTCCATAGGTTGGTCCATAGGAACACAGAATTAAAATCCAAGGAGCAAGGAAACGCCTTAAATATCACAATAAATGAGCGTAAAACTAAAAGATAATAAGGAGACAGTATGAGAGAGTAGGGCGAGGGAGCGTGAGGTTAGATAAATAAACATGGTTTTCATTGCAGTGGCAAAGCTAAAAAAACCTGGTATTTCTAAACATTCTTGTTAGTTTTTACATCATTTTAATATAAATAGATGTAAATTTTGTAAACATTTTTCTGTGCATAAAAACCGTTCTGATTTGTCCCTATTACACAGGCAAGCTAATAATGTATAAATTTATGGAACCAACTCACAAAAGCGAAGTTTGATGGACAGTAGCTAGTTTTTATTTTTTTATAAAGATTTATTAAGACAAAAAACAGAAAAAACAAAAACAACCCGACCCCCACAAAACCCCTCAAAACACAGACTACCAAGGCACTGTCTGTGTTGTATAGTGTAATAGAAGAAAGAACTAAAAGACAGACTTGCCTTTCGTCCTTGCAACCAATTGGGAATGCCAAATTTGTATGTAACAATTAAGTGATTAAACCGGATTGACACTAAGGTCTCTGTGTCAAGTGTTTTGGCCCACAATGAAGGGTAGAGCATTGTGGAGCAAAGAATTTGTGAATTCTCCACCATCTCTCCAAAACAAATGGATGATTCGAAGGGGAAAAAAGGTGTGCATTGCTACAGGGTTAAATACCAAAACTACTTGTGAAGTACCACAGCTTAATAAAGGCCCATATATAAGTAAACCTGATAGCAACAATGCATTTATTACTTTTTCCCCAAATGATCCTAAATAATATGAAAATCATGCATAGATCTCCCAAGCCATAAACTGTAAAGCAGCATAACGCAAAACAGTTATGTGCCACAAAATGTTTTTAAGATTCACTTAACCTAGCTGAAACAATACAAAATAACGAGTAAATATATATTTATCAAAAACATAGTCTGCATTTAATTGAACTTTTTTTTCTCGAGGAACCATTCATACATCCCTATCATCCAAGGAATATAAAAAAATTTCAAATTACCCGTTAAATCGTTTATGTCTTCAACATCATCTCGATCTAATGCCAAAGCTTCCAAGTTTCTGTAAAACTTCTGCAAGGCTAAACGTAATAAAATGGAACGGCTTATCAAAAAGAAACAATGTACTTGTGAAGGAAATGGCTACTCCAACTCAAAAACAAAAGATACAATATAAAGTACGTTTTGTATATAGCCGATTTTTTCTGAAGATTTGTAACAAACATAAGCATTGGGCACATGACAAGAATGGAGAGTAATAAAGCCAGAGTGGTCACATGGAAAATCCTTATCATTTAAAGATTTCCGGTTCGAGCTTCTCCATAACACTGAAACCACTGTAGCCAAACTGTTTCACCACGAAAAGGTGAATTCCATAAAATTTGTAAATATTTTTAAAGTTGGGCCAGGAGAATGAAGAAACAATATACTCAAAAGAAATGATCAAAGTACAAAACACATTCAGTGCCATGCAGTTCTTGTCACTGCATTAAGTTGTGTCCTTGTTTCAAATCCACTTAAAAAAGAAAAGGCCTAACTGTATAATAGCCAGTATTGTTAAACTATGAATGGGTGAATTCAATTCAGCGGCTTCCAGTCTTTTGAAAAAACCTGGAGGCCGTTTTATCAGGACCACCCTCACTAAGACCATGTGCTGCTTCTTCAAGTCATAGGGCTAACTGATAATCCATGTTGTAAAATCTAAATTTTAATTTTTTTTAAATCAATGGGTACATACTGTTCCTAACACTTTCTCCAAAATCATTTCTAAAATTAATGATCTGATATTTTTTACGGGAGAAACCATGATGCTGTAACCCTAGGAGTACTGAGAGGCGATTGAATTCCCCAATTCCTGCACAGCATACAGGTGATCTAAAACTTGAGTTACTGATCCTCTCCTGCAATCCCACCACTTAAATTATGACACAACTTTTACCCTCCCAAGGTAAACGGCCGTTTGGTTTGTGGCACCTTCTTTTATCTCTCTCGGAAGTATATGGCAGCCACTTCTCAGCTGATTATACATATGGTCTGGTTACCACTGGTAGGCGATTTTCATAAATTCTTTTTGAAAGAACGCGTCTGTGAAAAATATGGAAAAACACTAAAAGATGTGTTGGAACAAACTGAGTTCAGAAAGACGCCTGTGGCTTACACGGGTACGAACCTAATACCTTGTTAGGTAGCGTTGCACTTGATTACGCCACTTTTAGGCATCGCATCTTAATCTTCACTTATACGGCAAAGATACTAAATGAGCCACTTAATCTTTCATACAAACCACGCTGGTTGGATCTCCCAGTTCTGTCCTCACTTCTTATCTACCCAAAGAAAGTTAGGGAATCTTGTTTCCTTTAGGCGTTCTTGTCCATCCAAATAACAAGTTGTAAAGAAACGCAGGCACTGAGAATATTAAAGAGCCAGTGAGGAATTAGGAAAGACAAAAATAAAAGAGTAAAATGCATCTTTTCTAAGATGCATTCGAACTATTTCTTACACTTCCTAGTTATTTGTTACTAATTCACAGGAACCTGACTGATAATCAATTCACTTCGAAAAAAAAATCACGGAATTTGAGTGTAGTACAATAAAGTAAATTTTATTGAATGCAATAAACTTACATGGATTTTCAAACCGATCACTGCTGAATTTAAATCTTAAGTTGTCCATGAATGCCTTGGCTTTGTCAATTTCTTCATTTGAAGCTTCAGATTAATCAATGGAAAACGAAAGATATTTTGAGAGATAAACAAACAAATTCTGTCAATAGGTGTCTATATAAAATGTAGAGGGAATATGGTTGCCTATATAATGTCTATATAAAAAACACCCCAAAACATGCAGGAAATGCTGAACTCACGACAAAATCAATATGGGAGAGTCTTTTATGCATAAATAGTGCAGGCACTGACAGCAAATTACTGATATGTTGGTATAGTACTTTGCTGCTTTTAACAGCATCCCCTCCCCTTTCCAAAATGTGTAGAGATAGGACTTAATTTTCGAATCCGTTAGAGGTCCTTCTTAATATTCACCTTAATTTAGTCTGGCTATCTAGTCAACGACAACGCAATTTCCAGCCTCTCTGTTTCAACATTTTAATGTTTTCGATGCTTTTATCTTTAACTGTACATGTGGAAATCCTTTCATAGGTCAGTACGCACTATATTCCTAAGAGCCGAACCTGAACGTTCAAGTGTTCGTAAAAAGATATTTGACATATAGTAAAAGCTGTATGGGAGACGGTAAAATTCGGAAAACGCGCTGGACGCGAAAAGAACAATGTTAACTAACATTCGCTGACGGCGAAGAACACTTTTATACCTACAGCTGCTGTCTGCGTTGGCAGTTACTTCAACTCACCAAATCCCAAATCCCAAATCAAGAATAAAATAAAATACACTAATATGAGTCGCCAGTGTCCAAGCCAACAAGACATTTCATACTAAACACAGTACTCTATGATTTCTTTTGTATTTCAAGTCACATAAAGATCCCTTAGCAAGTTATTGGGCTGTGGAATCTTATTTCTTGATTGTAAACATTTATCAGCTTTACATCACTTCCGCAAGCAAAAGGGATTCGAATGAAACAGATCAAATTACTCACATATATTTTGTGTGTGGGTAATTCGCAATATGCATTTGATACTTTTCATAAGGATACATGAAAATTATTATATAACCTTTCGAAAAGATATCAAAGGCATTAACCATTAAAAAGGCTGACAGTATCAAATACCTTATGTATGTAAACATAATCATTCATAATTAAGTTGAGGATTGGTTGTTCAGTGGAAAATCCAGAGCAGGTTGAAATTTATCAGTACAGTTTAGTCTAATATTATACCATACAACTTTCAGATACAATTTATCGCTCTTCATAACAAATATCGTACAAAAACATATTTAGCTGCTTAGTCGTTACCGTTACATAACAAGAGTTAAAAGTATGCTCTATTTCTCTATTTTAAAGCGTAAATGTTGAAGCCTTTATCTGGTATGCCGGCATAAAATGTCTCCCGGACATATCGCTAATTATATTTCTCAAAGCTGTTATTAATCTCAAAATCGCAACCAAAGCACCGGAAACTCTCTCACCTTTTACTGGTTGGTCAAATTGCAACTTCCTGATATCATCTGAAAAGGGGAGTGCTACTACATAGAATCCTGGTGCCTGTGTTTGCATATTATACTCGTCCCGCTTTTCTTCCTAAATGATAAGTGTTAAAATTACGTTACAAGAATAAAGGCGAATAATTACCTGTGCCCCATTTCGGAATTTGCCTGAAATGCTTAAAATTCAAAATGTTTATCAGAATCGACAACGACATTGACAATGCGAGGAGTTAAAGTCATGTCTTCCGACATTCCAATCAGAAGATTGTAAAATCAGAAGGCTTGTATAGATTAGTATTTCAGTTAGTGTCACGTCAAGGTTGCCTTGGTCATGGTTGAGGGTCCAAAATTCATTTTCTAAGGAGTGAAGAAAACTGTGATTTTTCGTTATAGCAACATTTGAAATATCAATTTTGTTCCATATAATTTATTAAGGTAAGCCTTCATGCCTAACGAAAGTAAAAGTTAATCAAAGGTATAAAAATAAGAAGTATGAGCTTGAAGATTAAAATTTTCAGAGTTCCTCATAAACCTGGACTAAGATCGAATCCTGATCTGGGCAGAATCATCCTTAGCAATTCTAAACCACAAGAATCACATTAAAAGACTAAAAAATGGCGTATGCCCTCCTGGCTGAAATGAGTTCGTATGACCTGAAGCAATGATTTGACAGCTTCTGCAAGAAGGTTCGGTGTCATGTAGTAAATTCTAATCCAGGACATGTCAGTTGATTCAATGCTAACCAGTTCTACTTTTGTACGCCACACTTCGCAATCTCTGAAAAAGTAAATACTTTTATAAATACTAAATTGTTCACATAATTACAGCCTTGAATAACTTTTACAATTTCTGGAAAAAAATATCCACCTTTCAATTAGAAAGACACACAGTGCTCCTAAGGGTGGACCATTTAGATCACGGGGAATGTGTGCAGTTAAGAATATAAAGAGCATCTTATTGTTATAGGGAATAAGCTAAAAATGGTCAAAAAACAGTTTTATTTGTGTTGCTGGCATCGACTGAAATGTAGCTAAAGAGGAAGGACAAAATCACTCGTAAAACTCTTCCTTTGCTAGTTAGCGACCCTCGTATCAAAGAGCTATTTCCTATTGGTTCCATACAATATCTATAAATACTTGGTAGGAATTTGTAAGAGATATTTACCAGCCATCTCCTTCTATGTCTTAAAATATAACTCATAGTACTAATGAATGTACAGGTAGATGTGATAATTGCATTTTTTTGTCGTTAAAAAAAATAGTTTATTGCGCAGTTACTCACAAATAATACATAGGAAACTTTATATCTGGAAGAAAAAATGATGTAAATTTGATGACACTTCTACTATGTAAAGAAAAGTGTGTTGACCGAGTCAAAAAGTTCTAAGAAAAACGGTTCTGTGTTCGTTTAAGTGATTTCAACAAAGGAAAAAATTTGAGGTAAAATTTCCAGCCACTTTTTCAAAAAGTGTCATAAGGTCATAAACAAAACAAACTGTGAGTACAATTAACTCAAAATAACAACGTTTGTAAATCCTGTATAGGATTTCAAATTGTAGGGTAAAAAATGACTTATTTAATCACGATAAGTTACCATTTTCCCACTTAAAAGAATCCGACAGGTATCGCACCAATCGTAAAAGCTATAAAAGATAGATGTGCAGTTGTTAGTACGTATCTTATACATACTTCAATTATGACACGTTTATGCGTTACTTATTTATTCTCTAACACACCAAACTATACCTTTCTATTACTGTTTATTCCCATATGAAAATGTGTTTCGACTTAACAGCTGGATTTTGTCTAACAGTAAAAAGAATCATAAGCGTATGTGCTTAAAAGCTAAAACCTTTTCTACATCAGATACACTTTACACTCCTGTAATTTATTAAAATTTTATGGGATGAAGCATAATGAAGCATACACACACGCTAACACACAGAGAGAGGGGTGAGAGAGAAAGAGAAAGACAGAGAGAGAGAGAGAGAGAGAGAGAGAGAGAGAGAGAAAGAGATGAAAGAGGGTGAAGAGAGAGATATTTAGAAACTCTAACAAAGGAATTATACCTGAGGTAGCAAGGCAGCCAATCTCGGCGCAGCATTTTTGCGAGGAACAAATACACAAAGTGGTACAACATCTCTTGCAATGCACCTTTTCAGCAATGCTGTAAATATAGTTGTGCTTCCTTTGACAGTCTAAATTTAATGAGGGTAAATGACATTGTTAATTAGCAAAAAAATCACATAACAACCACGTTATTCTGCAGTTGCTAAGCAGTAGACATACCAACGCTAGCTTCATGTGATTGGAGGAAATATTTTTAAAATGTACATGTGATGTTATCATGTAATTGAACGAGAATGGATACCATTGGTTATGTGATAAATTGCTGGTTGCATATACCATGTATTGTAGTTACCGGCTTTATAAAATTTTGCATGCCACTAGCAATAGCCTTTCTTAATCTTTAATAAACCTTTGAAAGTATTTAGAAAATGTTTTGTGACAATAAAAACCCATTCAATAAGCGTCATTATCTACTCGTTAATGGTGAATATCACTGAAGTCCAACGAAGTACTGCATATTTGGTATGTGTGTGTATGGATTTGCCAGACAGGCAGTCGAAGACAATAAACAACAGAAAAGGAGATGAACAAATCAACACAATACGGGAAGAAGCATACACCACAATACGGGAAGAAGCACAAATGCCATACCCTGGTAAGTCATAACTAAATAACCTAGGCGAACTAGTTCACTCCTTGCTTCTGATTCTTTCAAATGCAATATTCATATTGAACACGATCATATTTTTCCACTACACCTACACATGCAGTTTTAAACACTCCGGCCACGAGCATTTCCTTAACACCTGGTCACTTCTGTCATCTAGATCCACAGGTCTGGCATGTAGTTCAGCTTTCTTCTTCCTCTGGTTCACTTTCCCTCGATCTTCACCAGCAGCGCATTATTCTTCGTTTACCATTTTCTGCAACGCCCCAAGAATTTCAATGCCTTATGCTGAGAGTCATTGATATGCATTATTCGAGTCCATACACTTATACGTTTTCTCCTTATTAACATCTTTCAGTCAAGATACAATCATAATTTTTCTTGGAAACACATTTCATTGGCTTCCGGTCTCTTCCGTATTTCTAATGGGTCCACACTTTACTGTCAGACGTTTGAAGTGGCTGAATTGAATTAAAATGTTGTATGAATACCTACTAAGTGTGCAAGCTTTCCTCTATCCTAAGAATAGCGGCATTTTCCCATTGGACTTCTTCTCTTTTTTAACTTCAGTAATACCTTAGTAATATTTATCGCCAAAACAGAAAAAAATTCGAACCTCTTTGCTGCTTCATTGTTTAACTTTAATAACACATTTTGCGATGTCTCTCGACAAAGCTAAACACAAAGCTAAACTCTGCCAGTTAAAAGAAAGGCCTTCTCAAAGATAAAGATATCACGTGGTCTTCGGCAACCTTCAGCCGACCCTCCCACAAAACCTATACAATCAGCGCGCCCGATATTCGTGATACCGTGTTCAAATATGAATATGCTTCTTTCATCACGTTCTCTAAAGGCCAGCTAAATATGGTACTCAATCAAGTTTGGTCACATGAAAAAACTCGTGCTGAATTTCATGTTTAACTTTTATGTGCTGACTATCCTCATTTTCCACGTGTAAATATGCAGCTTGGTCAAAGTAATAGGATCTGCATCAAAAGCCTCTACCCATGACAACTGAGCTAACTTAGTTCTTTGAAATTAATATTTGGTTTGGTTTAAATTTTTTTTAACCTTTTGACTTTGTATTTTATCGAGCAAACCACTTGCACATGATCAGTGCCACCGTTCTACACGGGGTACGATTTTGCTTGGTTTAGCCCTTTTCCGTCCGCTGTTAATCGCAAAATAGTTTGTCTGGTTTTTAATATTTTCTCCCACGCTCTTCCATGTGTCGAGACGGCGAGAGTGCTCTTTGAATCAAGTCCTCGTTATCATTGAATTTTGTGCTTCATGCCACAATAATCTGCTTTGCAATCCCATACAACACTTAACTTTGTCCTCTTCCTCCGAGCTTTCTGCAGTACGTGCATAAACTGCCATAGTAGATACGTTGAATGTAAGTCCTTCTAGTTTCTAGTTTCATAGTACTCTGTTAAATATAATTCAATAACACATTTCAACATATCAAAATCAAGGGCCAAACACACTTCTTTTTGAAGTTCCTCGTCTCCCGAATAGATCATACGATCATTGTGAAAAATGAGTCAATTCTATTAAATTAACGCGTTTAATTTATTACAAATATATTTACACCCAGTCTCAACACCCCTTGTTTAAAATTTTCTTTAAAAATAAAGTGCTCTTCAATTCTAAGTGCTAGCTTTTTGTGATGGATACTGGATAGACTGAGGTCAGATACCACCAGTCATATGGTTGTCTTTACTGAGCGGGGTTCCATTCAGGATGATTTGGCTCCTCGCGGAATGTGTATTTTCTGTATAGAATGTGTCCACAAACATTGATGTACTAAGAAAACAGTGACTTCCAATTACCTATTGTTGGCTGAATTTCTGAAGATTACTAATGCTTGGTAACAACCATTCTTTTCGGAGGTCTTACTTCATCTGCCTTTACCAATATTTTCCTGCTGGCTCCGCCACTGGCAAGCATTTGTAGCTATGAGAGAGTGACAAACCGAAGATACAACCACATTGCACAGGAGCAGATATACAATTTACATGTTTATATTGAAGGATGATTGTTCAAGTAAGAATAAGAAGCTGCAAAAGTCCTGAGAGACGGAATGGAGATGCTTTTTCATCTTGTGGCACAAATACTTTCAAATTAAAAATGTGTATCGTCCGCATTTGGTTGAAAAATAAAATAGTGCTTAACACTGGGTGCCTTTTCATAAACAATTTAGTGGTCATAACCCTAATTTCCATTCTCTGTAGAATGTTTGCCCCAGTGCAAAACTGGGGCAAATAGATCAATGTGATTAGCTTTTTTCAATTTTTTTAGCTCATTAAAAAAAAGATCCTTTTTTCGTCGTAACTTGCTGAGTGTTGTATAGGATAAGACGAATTACCTAGATAGTATACGCACAGGCCTTTCAACAGTACTATAATGTAGAAGTTAAGTTGACTTTGTGCTAGCTACAATTATCCTACAAACTGATTTTTTCTTCTTTGAAAATGGACAAGTACATACCATTCCACTAGCAACTGTCAAAGCCGTTAAACAAATCAAAATTTGTAGTATCGCACGTGGTGTGCAATACTGCAAATTCTATGTGCCACATCCTATGGCTCATGTTGACTATAGGAAAGCACGAAAATATAAATGGTCTGTATTTTGTCCACGTTTTGTGTCTACATATGACACAAGTGCTTAGAAATATCGAAAGTAAAACACTGATCTTAGTTCTTTTTTCTATTTTTGAGCGTTCGTCATTCTTTCCGCGGCACTAGGCGCTAAAGCTGTACAATATTTGCTCTCTACACCACAGGCATAGTTTAGACAAAATAACCACCTATGTCATATTACTAAATCTGTTTATCGGTTGCTACGACTTTTCCCAAAAGCTGTTTTTAGAAAACGATTTAAAATCGACTTATGCTATTAATATGCCATTGCAGGTTATAAAAACCCAGGCTACATTTACATTTCATCATCAACCATATATTTCACGATATTACTACAGCATACAGAGTTGACTTATAATATACCGGTTTTTGCATTAATTTTTGGCACAAAAGGTAATTTCATTATCAACCACATGTTTCACGATATTTCTACAGCATACAGAGTTGACTGTTATAACATACAGGTTTTTGCATTAATTTTTGGCACAAAAAGCAATTTCATCATCAACCATTTATTTCACGATATTACTACAGTATACAGAGTTAACTGTTATAACATACAGGTTTTTGCATTAATTTTTGGCACAAAAAGTAATCTCATTATCAACCATATGTTTCGCGATATTACTACAGCATACAGATTTAACTCTTATAACATACAGGTTTTCGCATTAATTTTAGCACAAAAAGTAATTTCATCATCAACCATTTATTT
>RDPX01000183.1:238451-256937 GCA_003991215.1 Morbakka virulenta | reverse complement strand
ATCATCAACCATCTACTGCACTACATGACTACAGCATACAGAGTTAACTGTTATAACATACAGGTTTTTGCATTAATTTTTGGCACAAAAAGTAATTTCATCATCAACCATTTATTTCACGATATTACTACAGCATACAGAGTTAACTGTTATAACATACAGGTTTTTGCATTAATTTTTGACACAAAAAGTAATTTTATCATCAACCATTTATTTCACGATTTTACTATACCATTTATTTCACGATATTACTACAGCATACAGAGTTGACTCTTGTAACATACAGGTTTTTGCACCAATTTTTTGCAGAAAAAGTAAAAAGATGCATAAATTCAAAAAACAACACATTACAAACCTTTTCGTCTGGGTACATAAACGGTGATGTCTTGACATGATAGTAATTCTTGAGATACTTTCTTGGCTTAAATCCCAGTAAATGAAGGCCTGCAAAAGTAAAAAATCGAAAAAAATATTATAGAAATATTTACCTTATTGGCAGCATAATATTAATTAATGAAGTTCCATATTATTTCTTATTTAATACAGAGTTTACTGTGCTGCCTTGATGGAACGAAATATGACATATATATTAATCAAGGAACACAGCTTTCAGAGAAGAATAAACAAGAGATTGAATTTTTTTAAAACGCTATCTGTCGAGTTAACTTGTGAAATACACTTCTAGTGCAACTAAACGTTTCAGTTATTTAAGTATCATCAACCCCACACGAGATCACTACATATAGAACAATTCTATGCCATACAAATCAGACAATTCATAATTCTCAAAACACTAATCCTTGTCGTTGTAGTTCATCAAAGTGTATTGGCTCTCAAAACAGCATTTAGAAATCAATTCGTCTCGTTGGTCAAGCTTCTGCTTATGGTTTGCATAGATGAAGACTTCTATATTCTCAAGCAAGCATATTAGGGGCCGGTTTGAGATATTTGTATAGGCTAGTGTAGATTTCATAATCGACCAATCAAGACTCTGGTTGCTACCTTCTTTATCAATTTCTTGCCACACATCTTAAATAACGACGTTTTCTTGTTGTATCATTTATGATTGAACGACTTTATATGGTTCTGATATCAGGATATCCTCCACTCGCCACCTACATCTCCACTTTTCTTGCTGGTTGCTTAACGAAAGATTAAATCTATTGACAGAATCAATAGCACGATAATTCCTTCACCTGGACACTAAATTTTGTTTCGACCATTAACATTCTAATGGGTTCTAACTTTCGTTTGGAAAATGTTTATTGTCAAAATCCAAAAAGTAATTGGCACATTTGTTGTTACGGCTGTTGAACCAAATAAGGCCTCTTTGTCGTCTTTTATCCCTTAGCTTGTTTACGGGCTGGAGTTTAATTTAGTTTCGTAAGGAAGTTATCCAAGGTATCTTCATACTGTTCTTTGGATTTATTATAAACGCTTTTACTGGCTCAGTTTCGTAACAGTCGTTTCGAAATCAGACCATTGTTTGAGAATGTTTGGTGGATAGTTTGAAGAGGTATTCATTTATAACCAAATGTCACTGGGTTTTTCTGGGTTTTTCTGGATGTGTGTGTGGGTGTGTGTGAGGGCGGGAGGGAGGGTTACAACAGCAGTGAGTGTTGGAAAACAAATGTATCTATTTAGTTATTTATTTACTTATCTATGTATTTATCTATTTATTTATTTATATATTTATTTATACATTTATTGAAAAGCAAGAACTGATGCTTATTCTAAAAATTGATAACCACACAAAAAAATGTCATATTTGCTGGACGTTTTATTATACCTATACCTTCTGCAGCAGCAATTTTACAAATCACAAATACAAATGCTACAATCTAAGCACTTTTTGTGGTATTCTCTACACAGAAATGCTAATAATTAAAAGCAGTGGCCCTTTTATTCTGATCTTACATTTAAAATTCAAAACGTTTGGTACAATAATACATCAAATCGCAGAAAAATTATACTTAATTGTCCAAATCCGAAAGTTTTTCCTAGCACACCTCTTTTTTCATTTTGAAGAGGAAAAAATTGAGGGAAAACCTAATAATTTCTTCCGTAAAAAAAGCATCTTATCAGCTATCTTTTAGCCTGACNAAGCAAGAACTGATGCTTATTCTAAAAATTGATAACCACACAAAAAAATGTCATATTTGCTGGACGTTTTATTATACCTATACCTTCTGCAGCAGCAATTTTACAAATCACAAATACAAATGCTACAATCTAAGCACTTTTTGTGGTATTCTCTACACAGAAATGCTAATAATTAAAAGCAGTGGCCCTTTTATTCTGATCTTACATTTAAAATTCAAAACGTTTGGTACAATAATACATCAAATCGCAGAAAAATTATACTTAATTGTCCAAATCCGAAAGTTTTTCCTAGCACACCTCTTTTTTCATTTTGAAGAGGAAAAAACTGACAAACCCACAGGCAGTAGTAGTTTATGGCATTGAGTGCACACAGCACAAGCTTTTGTGTTTGGATTTACTACATTCAACTGCCTTTGGTCAGGATACAATCTGGATATTCAAATCTTTTAACTGGTTTTTCAACTTCTGGCAATGTAATTATGGTTTAAAGCGCCATAAATTACAACATGGACTGCTGGACAATAGAGATAAATGTGAGGCAGAGAAGAATAATTGAGAAGAATAAATGAATACAGAGAAATCAAGGCATTTTTCTTTCCAAATGGATTGAACATTCCTCCGCCAGTTGCACAACAAAAAATCTTCAAACATCAATGTTTCACAGCAATTATCAATTACGATTTTTGTTTCATTTTGCCATAACCTTTATCCAAAGGACCGTTTTCTCCGTTGTTACATATATAGTATAAGTAGCATTTGCTTACAATATTGTACAGGACGATATATAGCTGGTAAGTATATCGACCGACTCTTCCAATTAAAGGTATTTTTATTTGATTTTATTGGTTTTATTGAATCGACACGTCCGTATGACAAATAAAACAGCAACTTGCAACACTAACGAACATGAAACGGTAACGAAGAGTGGTGGGAGTTCCTAAGAACTTCTTACTAGGCGATTATGTTCATGATGAAGGCAACCGTTACTTGATTTATGGCAAACAACTGAACACTTACATCAGGTCTCTGACAGGCAATAGAAAACTGTCTGCTGAGATCAGACAGTGGAAGAAAGAAAACAAACTCCACTTTGACAATGCTCCAATCATATTAAGGAAAAATGTGTATATCAAAGGAGAAAGATACCAGTTTTGAAAAGAACTGTCAGATTCTGTGAGCCCCTTTCCCCCTTCCCTCATCAGTAAGGTACTGTCCAGCAGCACTGAGTCCTGGTGCGGATCCTAGAGTGAGCAATCCCTGCAGCTGTATAACCACCAGTTACTGATAACTCCCATGGAGATGCTTTAAAAATGTATATATATGTATATATACATACATACGTCTATAGGAGCAATAGACTTGCTGTTACTGACAATGCCAATGGACCTCAACAGAATAAGAAACTGCCATAAACTATTTAAAACTGAGAGCCTTTACATTTCAATCGAAACGAACGTTACTGCAACAGACTTTCTCGACGTAACTTTTGATCTAACCACAAGAAATTTCAACCTTTTTAGGAAACCAAATAATATTCCAACGTAGATCGTCACCAAGTCAAACGACCCCCGTAAATGGTAAACAAAATAATATCTTAATTTCGATCAGCATCTCTTCCTTCATTAATCTTCGCAACATAAATCACAAGCATGGTTAACAACTAAATCAAAATAAATTTCTTTATCGTGATTTAGTTGTTTAGAAGAAAGGAAGGCAAACAACAAAATCGTCCCCTAATATCTGATGCTCATCGTGTTATACATTAACAAAATTATCGAGGGCTTTCTTTAATTCAGAAGCTATCTTGTCCGCAATCTGTCTGTTTCACATATAGTACAAGCAGTTTTTTCGTAATCCTTTTTACAATAATCTCTATGGCAGTAGTGACAATTAAGAAAAACATATAAATTAAGCATAAAAATGTCTACATCAAAAGCCTCACACATTTGCCGGGTAATATTTAATGTGGCTTAGGTATCAGGAGAAATCAGAATCTCAGTTTTACCTGTTAATATGTAACTGTTGTAATATACGTTTTAAGGGCTTTGATGCCTTTAAATAAATAATATTTTATCTTGAAAGCAACGTCTTTATTGTTACTTTTTTTTAAATTAAGTATACAAAATGAAGTAGGTGATCACAATCTGCTTTCAATTTTAATTGTAACGAAACAGTCTGGGCACATCGTCTTCCACAACAATGTCTACCGCAACACTGACACTGATAACTACCAATTGCCCAGGAAAATACCATTTTCTGTAATGTCAAGTTGGCAGTTAAGAAAATTTCATACTGGTTCTTCCAACTTTAGAACTATAATACAATGGTAAGAGATGTCCTACTCGCATTAGTATTTCCACCAAGCCACATGATCTTCACAAAGTCCCATTTATAGGCTCGCAGCTGAAGACTCACCAATCGTTATAAACTGAATACAAATCGTTTTTCTATTTTCAAAAACTCACTGTGAAATCGCTAGGCATATCATTTTTCTTAATGCATACCATAGCCAAAAAAAGAATTTTCTGGCAGGTGTCACGAATCGTTTTGGAAACTAAATTAATATAAAGCCAATTCTGCCTTTCTGCTCCATCAATGAAATTAAACGTGCTACGCTTTTAGCCACATCCCTAATTTAATTACCTTATTCTTTTCCTATAACTCAATGTCATTATAAACCTCAATTTACTTAAACAGGCCTGAGCCTCAAACAAATGGGCCACTTTCTTTCCAGCCCCAGAATACCTCAATTCCAACGAAGAATAGCAAGCTAGACCTGAAATCCCATTCATGGACAGAATTTGGAGATTTTAACGAAAGACAAACAGATTACATAAAGTGGGTATGAACAAATTAGAATTCGAACTAGTGAAAGAAATAGCAAACAAGTGGAAAATTAAGTAGCAAAAATGACCGACACTACACTTTATGGAGAAGCCAACCATAATAAACATAACCAGTTGTTCCGTGCTTCCCAGTTCCAAGCGGCTTATATTGCCCATTCTATTTTACCTTACAATGGCCAGATCACGTCTTTTAGCATAATACTGGGCCTTTAGTTTAAGATGACAACAAATCTACCTTGCCCTTTTAGATTCTTCATTGAATCGACCTCTTCTTTTTCAAACACGACCTACAAAATTTCAAAAATCGTGAAAGTACTTAAAGTGAAAAGTGTATAGTTTACAAAATAGTTTTTAATAAGCAAAGTGCTCGAATATTACTAAAGTCAAAAATTACAACAAAGAAAATAAGAGAAACCAGTAACGTAACTGGTAATGCAAAAAGAGGGGGGGGGGCAATCATCCCTACTAGTGCTTCTTTTCCCAGTAGTGCTAATTTTCAACTAACAAAACGGAATTTCTGAGAAACTATAAACAGCCAAAACTTCAAACAAACTGGCTGTCGATAGGCAATAAGTACCCATATGTTGTGATGTGTGTTATAAACGATATAATAGTAGCGTGGAGACTGCCCAACCGTCTGCGAGTTTACTCAGGCAAAAATAAGATTCGTGATTTCAAGGCTGCTCAAGGTTAAATTTTGGAAAAAACTTGACGTTAACTTTTAACAATTCTATATTACTGTTATTGTTCCTGTCAAATTATAATTGAAGTTTTAGTTCCAAAACTCAAATCTTGACAGAAGACTGTTATTAAAAATTGATGTTGTAAAGAAAGGGAAATTGAACTTGCTTAAATCCATATTTCATAGCAGCTCTATTCGTAACAAGGAATAGGAAAAACAGGTAACCAAATAAAAGCGATTCGATGGTGTAAAAGCCATTTCTATTAACAAGTTGTCCCTGAAGCTTTCGACCCTCTTTATATCAAAATGCAGTATTTAGCAAGTGGGTTACCTAATTCGACTTGTTTGGGGGCGCGGTCGTGATTGAATTCCTATGTTTGAGGTGTAGATAGAAATTGTAAACATTTTTTATTCCCCTGTTTAACTATAAGAATAAAGATGTTAGTACTAGAATTGCAAAATCGATACAGGCATGAGCAGCACATACTGTAAGAATGAAAAATAGTTTATCGTTAAAGAACAGTGCAAAGAAGCCTTCTTAAAAGAAAAAATAAAGAGGCCGGTTTGAAAGATGGCAGTAGTGGTAAGGTGGCAAAAGCACCTAGTGTCAAATGGACGTCAGAAATTCATAATGAAAGGAAGAACTGGAGGCTGGACTAGAGGGTGCCAGCAGTGGCCTGGACATCTACTAATGATAGTAGACATGGTTCAGTGGGCAGTCAAAGAAAAAAAGGGATAATGACAATTGACTGCCAACAGTACCCTAAAACCTGGTAATATGGAAAAAGAAGTGGTAAAAAAGTTACTTTAATACCCATTGTACTCATCGTTAATGCCATCATCATCATCATCATCATCATCGTAATAATCGAAAGCATAATACACACAATGGTGGCGAGATGTTAATGGAACAAAAATGCAAGTCAAAAAACAAATATCTGATATGATATTACGAATAGACTGTAGTCACAACAGTGTAAGAAAAAGAAAGCGATAGTATGCCACTTCAAATAAATAGAATTCTAGTAATACATTTTACCTTGGAACCTCCAAAGTCTTGATAAAATTTTATATCTGTCGGTATCAATTCCTGGCCGGTATCCTATGGAAGGCACAGTTCAGAAATTAACTATCGCCAATTACGTTACTTCAAAAAATCATTTTATTTTATGCTGACTGGGTTAAACATCTCTTCATTTAATAATCTAAAGAGAATTGTCACAAAGAAAGGCATGCCTTAGCATTCCAGTGATAACCAACTGAATATTGATGTCAACAGATATGCCAAACCAACTATCATTTCCTACCTTTTTGCTATTGGAAACAATAATGGGGTTTCGTTATCTAATTTTCAGCTTTGCCAGCAGCGTAAAACGTAAATGGCTACGTACGTTTTTCTCTAAATGTCTACTCAAGTGGTTAATACTAACAGTGTTCTTCTCTTTTACTGCTGGACTGTTGCTAAAACTAAAAAAGCTAGACTCTTTGATGAGAAAGTCTTCTACTTTTTTCTATTACATATAAGCTAATATGTTCTCAAAATCGAAGTTTCTATGCACTTGTTTATAAGAATTAACTTTGACAAGGTCACATACTAGTTCTTCAAGTCTATCAAGACCCTCTTCTAATAAAGGAATGAACCGTAAAGTTCCTTCAAAGTTCATCAGACTGACATGATCCTTCATGACTTCTTTTGTACTTTTTACGGTATCAGCTTACTGGATAGTTATCTATACCAGGCAAACTGTGCTTAACGTCTAACATTAATAAGGCAATGCAGACTCGTTCTCGGGAGAGTCTAAATATACAACAGGCAGAATTAAAAATCTGTAAACTGCTGCCATGTTGGTTTTTTATCATTTTCAAAGACTTTGAATTAATATTACTGGATACCTTGCTAAAATTAAACTGATACATTAAAATGCAGTAAACAACGAATTTGCATTATTTAACGTTAGCAACAAGTAACAGACATCACACAAAAGAAACGGCCCAAACCTTAAAACAGCCATCCCTCTTTATACCCTTGGTAAACTGGAACCATAAGCCTCCTCTTCTATGTCTGCCTTTTGCCAATTATTAAGGGATAAGACCCCGCTTATGCCTTAAATTTCAGAGTTTGATCTCACATTTATTTAAAAACACATCCACGTCTCTACGATTAATGCCCTCTGTATTCCTGCCTTGCTATGCAACTGTGACAGCTGGTCTACGTCAAAAGAAACATTCAAACGTCCAGGCTTCGGATAACAGCCCAAACACCAACACACCATTATACAGAAGGTGCAGCATGGACTATTGTACAACAGAATGAAGAGGTTGCGAACAACTATACTCTACTACTGGCCGCAAGGGCATTATTTTCTACCTTGGAATGATCTGATTTTGAGTAACATTTAAGAGGTACGGTCTGAGAGACCTTACACAAAGACTTAAAAAAAACCTGAAATGTTTTCAACACATCAGTCTGGGCCGTTCGCACTGCAACTCATCTCATATCAAATCACTCACTTCAGGGATTCAAATAAAGTGAAACCCTAAGAAAGGTGATGGGCAGGTTACAATCACGGTATGTCTATGACTACCTTAAAAACCGAGAAAATCATTATTATTATCATCATTACCAATAAGCAAACTACAAAATTAAGAGCTGTCTTAAATTATTTTTAATAATTTGATCTGGTGTGCATGAATCTGCAGTTTCTTTCTATAAAATATGCTTTTAAATTATTGAAACTAAAATCGCTAATATGGTAAATTGAATCTATATCATAAGGGAAAATAGCTTTCTTACATTACAAATCTGTTTCGTTGCAGTTTTCACTTCTTCATTTGTTTGACTAAATACATTAACATAAGATCCTTTTGTAGCCGCCCTGCAAGTCGTGAAACTGTAAAACACGAACAAAAAATAATTTGGTAAATAATAACAAAAATCCAAAGAAAAGAAGAACATAGCAAAGGTATTACACCGTACAAATCTAAAAATGCATTTGTAACACAGTATAATGAAGAATTGCATACATAATGCCCATGTCTAAAACCTAGATAGGTCACCTTCCTTACTTGTCCACTGGTTTTGACAGTAAATACAACCATAACTGTGGACAAAGTTTAAGCGACCCTTTGATTTAGGGGGATTACACATATGGTCATGCGCATACCGAAAAATGCATCTTCCTTAAATGTGATATTTATCCACAACATAAAGGTGATAATCAAGATAACTGATAATCATGTACACTGATATTCTACTAATCCCTTGCACACTCGTCTTCTCTAGTCATACTGCCGAGCTAGTTAACCAAAACACCTCACCTTTATCCTTCAAATTTGTCACAGGAACGGTCAGCGTGCTTATGTAATGTTTCACGTAACTGCCACGGAGCATTTGCCCGTGGTGCCACACCCCGAAAGATACGAATCAATTCTTGTCAGCTTTCTTGATGATATTCAGGTCCGGCAAGCATATACAACTACTGAAAACAACAGAGTCTTGAGCAGGGTGCATTTAGTCTTTTCAGACTTCCTTTGTCCTGCCATATGGCTTTGAGTTTTTCCAAGCTGCTTCGAAGGTTGACAAATACATACACAACTACATATATACATATATGTGTATTGCATGTAAGTTAGGTTAAAGAAAGCAGTATAAAATTAAGTACCACATATAATATTAAAATTTCAAAATTAAATACAGTTCATAAATTAAGATAAGGAAAAGAGCTACAGCATTCTTGATCAACTATTGGTGAATTATACAGGGCGCCTTTTCACTAAGGTTAGCCTTGCTCCCATTAACATGTAACACCTATAGCTCAACATAAACAACAAAAGTAAAGAAATAATGAATAAAAAATACCATCTACTATACCAAGCACAAGCTGAAAATCTTAACAAAATGCATTTAAAGAATGTCACTGCTCGTTACCGAAACCCTAAACCAAAAGATAAATGACTATATATGACTGAAGGAAATGTACAAAAACGTGCTGTGAAACAAAGGTTTTACTGAGACAAGCGGTTTCCAAATCATCTGTTTTCGAGTAAAATCGGGATTTCTTGTGAAACTGAAAACAAATGATTGAAAAGAAAAGAGAAACGGATTCTTTTTTACTACAGTTATTATTTGTGATTTTTATCTCTTATTTCAAATTACAATGGTTTTCTCATTCTTCCTTCTAAAAAAAGCGCAAGTGTAGATATCAATGGCTGCTTTATTTTATGTGACATGCCCAGTTTTTCGCTTTGCTTTTACTTTGCTTTTTTAATGCATTAACTCCTTACAAAACAAAAAAATCCTACCAAAAAGAATTACAGTAGAAAAAAAGAACCGGTAGCTAAATCTGGAAACGGAAAAACAAGAACCCAAAAGGCATGTGAAACAAACCTTTTAAAACTTTTGTCTCGATCTGCTCTTTCGGAAAGTTTTCCAAATATACATATACTACTGTTTATATATGCATGATCAGTAGCAACAAGTGAGTGAAAGGAAGTTATTTTTTCATTCAGGTCGCATATTGATCACATCGTAGTCACTTTACACATTTCTGACAAGCTCAGCCTATAAAAATTCTCATTAATAACATTTGTTATTTCAGGTACTGGAGACAGCTATTACGATCAAAGGTTGCCCTATCTTGAACAAATACCAGTAGAACAGAATTTTTGTATGTGTGTTTGTGTGTGTGTGCGTGTGTATGGAGTGGGGGATACGCTTCATTAAAATAGAAAAGCATCAGTGCACCTGGATGCTTGACTCCCTCAATTTTTGCAAACCTTCATCTGTCTTAGCAAATATACTTCGCCGTAAAATAAAAATGGATTTGGTTTACTTTAAAAATCTCCAAACCCCTTATATTATTGACTTGATGTAACAATTTTCCTTGAAAAAATGCGCATTGTGAAGCCACTACACATAAAGTGGATTATCAATTTTTATTACAATAAGTATCAGCATTTTGAAATAACAGCTTTAAAAAAACCCTGTTGTCATGATTATCAATCTTCTCGCATGCTCATTTGCTTTGACAAAATGGATTCACTGGCACTTTGTATGAAAACGCAAGTACGCAAAAAGTTACACTATATATGTACTTAAAGATTTAGTGTGCTACAAATCGACGTTGCGACAGTAAAGTGCATGGAAATTAAGAAAGTAAGCTATATTGTGTATAGATTTCCTTAAAACCTGTCTTCTCATAATCAAAAAATAAGACTTCTAATTATTTTTCACCAGAAGTAAATTACAATCTCATGCCCCAGAGCAATACTTACAGTGAAACTGCAAATTTCAATCCATCTGCAAGATGAAATGATACTCGTCCTGTTGATCTTTTTTTCGTCTGTTTAAAACGAACCCTACAGAAATTAAGTGCAGTTGTTATTATGGCATCATACCTGCATTTTTATGATCGGCTTACTGCACATGTCATTTATTGGCTCATCTAAGCAGAGGTTATCGCAAATTATTTTAATTTTCCGGGTCTTTTGTCACATACCCACAGCAATACAGCAGCTTGTGCATTTAAAATCAACAAAATGAATGAATCCTGAAAAATAGACCTGCATTGAAATAATTTGTACAGTTCAATGACGTACTAAAAATCAGAAAATACCTCTGTGATCAACATTAAACATCCGGGTGACCACGAAAACTTAAATGGTGGTCTTTACTTTCCTATTACCGGCTTGATTTCAAATATTGATGTAAGACATAAACCACGATCTTAACTTGTAACGGTTTGATCAACTTTCCAGTTTTTTTAATCAAATTATTTTACAAAAGTGTATTTATGCGGGGAAATACGCAGCTGTTGTACAAAATTAATAATATAATCATGCTAAGTACATGTTCCCTTCTTTTCTGGAAGAAGTCACTTCGTAAATATTCTTGATGTTGTGGACTCAGTGGGATTTACAGATACAGAAAATTTATTATGTCATGAGTGGTAACCCTTCCTAAAATACATTGCTTGAGGTACTTCTCCCATTGCCAGGCTGTTGGAAGTGAATAAATACATCTCTTTGACATTTCGAGGATATTTGGATTAAAAACAAAGAAATCAATATAATAGGAAAAATAAATGAAACAACTTATTCTCTACAGCACAGCAATCACATCAACAACAAATCTTACACCCTTTCAACAATATGTTTCAGCACCAAAGATAGAAATATAACAAACTCAAAAGATATGGTATGGCGGCACTCCTCAAAACAACTCGATCCCTGCCATCACGTAGGTTCGTAATGTGGAAAGATAAAATAGTCGTTATTTCTGGTAGCCTTACGATGGGATCGTCTAGGAGGATCTTCCGACTCATGACAAAAATAAGCTCCTCTTTCTAGGTCACTTTTTACCACTTGCCAGAACTTTGTCAAGCTCGTCTATTGCAGGGGAAAAGGGGTGAGGAAAAGTCATCCAACTTATCTTCCATCATAATTAGGAATGTAAGAAATTTCTGTTTGCATAAAAATTAATTTTTGGAAGAAACTGGTAAGAAAAGAACTTGGACGTTTGTGCCAAGGTTACACCGTTTGGAAAGGTTTTGAATCTTATTTTTTTCTGTTTCAAAATAGCATAAATGAATGAAACCTGAGCTTCAATATGGAAAGAAATTCCAGTGCCAGGAAAATCGACACAGTAACAGCGAGGACAAAGTCATGTTAACGGTAGTTTTGATAACTCGTTTAGCCGAAAAACTGGTTAAACCAGTCCAACCTGGAAAAAAGTAGTTGCCTTTGCAGGGTGATCTAGATACTGAGATTTCATTTTGGCATGAACATGCCCAGCCATGGGGGTTCAGTTGGTAAAATATGCTGGCATTAAAGGCTATGTGAAAACAATGCTACTGTTACATTCGCATTTGGGCAAAATTCTTGAGACGAGTAAATCTTTCCATGGTCAAATTTTTTACTGATAACCCCAGACTCTACAGTCTGGGGTTTTCAGTAAAAAACATTCACCATGATTTTTCCCAATGTTTCGCATTAAAATCTCTTCGTTAATCCCATCGTTTTGGTATTCTGGCGTCTAAATTTTTACAAAAACTCCTAGTTTCTAGATTTCCAAGGTCAAAAGTCTGAATCTGAATGTCTTCAAATCAACCGTAGGAATCAAGAGTAAGGGATATAGAGGAAATCATACAGTTAACTCTAGTGGAGTAGTCCGTTACAAATGCAAGCTAACTATAAACTTCACATTAAAGCAATTAGGAGTATGCAGATAAATCGCAAGACACATTAGAGCCACACGCTAGAGCGACGCAGAGAATCTAGCGTGTGACTCTAACTTGTGGCTCTAATCTCCAGTGCACAGTGAACGAAGAAGCCAGTTAAAGTATCAACATNGTTTTGGTATTCTGGCGTCTAAATTTTTACAAAAACTTCTAGTTTCTAGATTTTCAAGGTCAAAGTCTGAATCTGAATGTCTTCAAATCAACCGTAGGAATCAAGAGTAAGGGATATAGAGGAAATCATACAGTTAACTCTAGTGGAGTAGTCCGTTACAAATGCAAGCTAACTATAAACTTCACATTAAAGCAATTAGGAGTATGCAGATAAATCGCAAGACACATTAGAGCCACACGCTAGAGCGACGCAGAGAATCTAGCGTGTGACTCTAACTTGTGGCTCTAATCTCCAGTGCACAGTGAACGAAGAAGCCAGTTAAAGTATCAACATTGGTAGAGCCAATGATGTTGAACCCGACCAAAAGAATAAGAATTTGGATGAAAGTATGTTCAAAAGCTTAAGCACCATTGCTTCCAAATACAAGAAAATAGCAAACAATATTTGTGATATCTATTCATATGCTCACATGGGAATCACGCTAACATAAAAGAACTCCTATTTCAAAATAGTATACCGACTATCTAAAGATATAGATATAATGCAGTTTGTATTAAAATTTGTCTTATGTCTCAACAAATCGACTTACGAGGGTCAGAGGTAGCTCGTGTGAAGGATATGCCTGGACTCTTAAAACTTGATTAATATGCTCATAAATTGCGCCTGGTGTTTACCAAGATTATTAAAGGGCGTAATGGTGAAAAATCTTTCAAAAATTAAATAGCTTTAAAGTGAAGCCTCGTTCTGATTAAATATTTTCACGGTATTCAGCTTAATTATCCATTTGCAGTTGTGCATTACGTACTGTGTATTATCATCTATTTCATAACATATTTCCAGATAACAATCGTCCCGCAACTGCAAATGATGTAACAGTTACCACTCATATTTGATCATATGGATATACTGAAATCATCAGCCCGAGGAGTACAGCATCTTCTAATTCTCGTGGCTCTATTCATTGCACAAATGAAACTCTCTATCAACACGAAACGATGAGTATAGGAGCCGCACTCTGACGATCAGGCTGTATTGACTTTATGTTGTAGTCAGGTTACCCTGACCACAGAACAATGGAATTTGGACTTCCGGTTTGTGCCTCAGCCATGTGTGTTAGACTGATACTAATATTTCTGTTTATATTTTTTTAGCTACGAAACTTATACTGAATTATCGAAAATATTCACTTAGCATATACATATATTATTTCCCGATACCTGCAAAGATGTAATAGGTAACCAACACTAGTTTCAGATGATGTTGGTTTACTTTAACAAGCATAAAGATAACAATTTTGGATGTCAACGTACTTCTATCAATGATTTTCAGCAGACACAGTTTTAAAAAACAGGAGTAGGAGGTTAGCTCTGTTTAAGTGAATTGAAGCAGTAATTCCTGATAGCTTTCTGTTCAAATAAATGACATAAAAAATAAATATTTCGTCCTCACCTTGTTAGCAGTTCTTCAAATTTATCAACAGGGTCAGCAAACGATGCATTATCGTCTTCGTCAAAGCATACGATATCCTGAGGCACCAAGATAAAAAATAAACTTCAAATAAACTCGTTCCTTTAAAGGTAATAGAACTATTCTATGTTTTTCTATGTTTGAGATCTACATAGGCGATGCAAGTTATCAAATGCAGCCTTATTTAGTTCAAATGAACCTCGGTTTTCTGACGACATGAATCCATTCACCATAAATGAATTGGACGTAAATTATTAAGCTACGAAGTTTGTGCCATATTATCTATAAACGTTGTTTTATAACACTGGTTTCCCTTCCTAAAAAAACACACCCAGTAATATTGTTTCTCGTTTACTGGATTTATTACTTACTTTTATAACACGCTAACTACTATATATATATCTAATATGCGTGTGTCTTCGTTGTATATACAGCCAGTGTGATCAATATTTTTTCAAACAGAACCTTTACAGTTTTATCAGGAAAAAAATCCAACAAAATATAGAACTGTCAGTTTCACGTATTAACATGATCATCAGGCATCAGATAACAACATGTTATACCGTGAAACCTGCCTATAGCGAACATGCTTTATAGCGGACACCTCTCTAGAGCGGACATTTTTTTAGGAACCGAATGAAATGCGGTCAAATCCTTATAAAAAAACCTTTTTATAGCGGNTACTGGATTTATTACTTACTTTTATAACACGCTAACTACTATATATATATCTAATATGCGTGTGTCTTCGTTGTATATACAGCCAGTGTGATCAATATTTTTTCAAACAGAACCTTTACAGTTTTATCAGGAAAAAAATCCAACAAAATATAGAACTGTCAGTTTCACGTATTAACATGATCATCAGGCATCAGATAACAACATGTTATACCGTGAAACCTGCCTATAGCGAACATGCTTTATAGCGGACACCTCTCTAGAGCGGACATTTTTTTAGGAACCGAATGAAATGCGGTCAAATCCTTATAAAAAAACCTTTTTATAGCGGACACTTTTTGCGGACACCTCTGTATAACGGACACTTTTTTACGATCCCGATCGAAGGGTCTGCTTGGAAAAAAACTTCTATATAGCGGACGGTACAAAAATCAAGAAAACACGACATTCGTTCATATTTTTTTATTTCAGACATTTTTCAACACTACTCTCTAATTCCTTTTGAACCAAGTCTATCCTTCTTTCATACAATTCAATATCGTCCATGTAAAATAACCATATCCAGGCTTCATCTTTTTCAATACATTGGTTGGGGGAATGAGTGTTATAACATATAAAAAGGGTGATAAGGCATCTCCCTGAATAATACCTCTTTTAATTTTAATCTTTTCTACGAGCTAAACTAAAGTATTGTTTATTCACAGGATAAGGAAATACTCTAATATCCAGGAATGTTGCACCATGTCAAATGCTTTCCTTTATGCACACCATCCTATTGCGAAGTTCTTTTTCCTTATTCTAACCTTTCTGAGTATCATCCTGTCTATGTACAACTGATCTGCTGTTCTTCTGCTATTCCTTTTGTATCCCTTTTGTTCCTCAGCCAGAAGCCGGTTCCCTTCCAAAAACGAATGGATGTCATCAGATATTAATATTATTAGTACCTTCCAACAAAGAAGTAAACATGTGTTGGGGCGGCAGTTAATTGTATTTTCCCTCTTTTAATTTTCGTTTTTCTAACAGAACACTTCGGCCTTTTCTCATCCGCGTTGGTGTCTGCCCCTCCAAGCATTTAATATAGTATTTCTCTAAATATTTACACATTATTGTAAGGTTTTTTCAGCCAGAAACCTTGCATACCGTCTCGTTTACCATTTTTCACTGCTGCATAGAGCTTTCCTTTCGAAACGCCTCTTGGTAATGGAAATTTGTTTCTTTCCTTCTTACCTATCTCATTTAATTCTTTAATTAAATTCTTCTCTTTGACAGCTACTTCCACATAGAATGAGAAATAACCATTCCTATCAGCACTCCCATAAAGAATATCCCACACCAATCACCAACGTCCTTAATTCTACTCTCGTGCCTGATTTCCTGTCCTCCTGTCCAGACGGTGCATCTTCGATCGATCCTTTTATTGCTTCAAGCTCCAAATTCTATAACCACTGCTTCTATGTGATTTAATTCTTCTGATATACTAATCTTTGTTCCGTAACTGGAAATATACCTCTACTCCTAGCAATTGCTTCATGACGACCTGGTTCATGCTGCTGGGCCATGAATCACCTGCCGAGCGAGAAAAGTTCTCCAATGGTTCTTGCCTCATTTATATCATTATTTGGTATACTTTGATAATTAATCCATTCTGCACTCTTTTGAGAATAGCGACTTTTAGGTTACACTACCACGGGTGTTTTTTCTTGTGACACCATCACTAGGAGGATTTGCGGGCCAAGTGGTGTTGAGCCTTCCCTACCGGTGAGGCAGGGTCAACACCACTGGATGCCAACCCGGTACTTCGAGGTCTGGGGGTAGGCTGACAGGTGCTACACCTTGCCCAAGGGTGACCTGTTGGTAGTTGCGGCGAAGGGTAGCCTAACTCTCCTAATTTATATTTTTTTATTATTATCATTATTATTGAATTATCGCACAGTGATAAGATGTCATTTCATTCAGCGGTAATGTCTCCTTGATATTGGTGACAGCAAGCCTCCTCAATTTTCAAGGACTTTTCTCAGGATCCGTGCAGATTGCAGGATTACAATCTTCTGCATCTCTTTAATTCTGGTCTCAATTCCCAGCTCTTCTACTCTTCTTTTGATGTCTTTTGGTGGTGTTCCTAACGCCTCGATGACTATGGGTACTACTTTCACCTTCATGTTCCCTATTTTCTGGAGTTTTCTCTTTAAATCCTGGTATTTCTCAACTTTCTCTTTCTCCTTCTGCTCTATCCGGGTATCATATGGGATGGCAAAGTCAACGATGATGCAGTTGTTGTCCTCCTTCTTTCATTTTTTTTTTAATTCATTTTGTAACTTAATGTTCGTGAAAAGTTAAAAAAAGTATGAGTGAAAAAAAATATAAATAAATAAGACACTTTCGCAAAATGTTACTGGTTAAAACTATCATTTGGATCTCGTGGAGGTTATATTCGCCTGGCAATTTTCAGACAAACTTTTGAGTATCTTTCCTTTATCATACCTAGGGTGCCTACGATGACAGGGACGGTCGTTGCATTGAGGTTCTACCTTTTCACAATCTCTACTTCGACGTCCTTATATTTACTAAGCTTGCCAAACTCCTTGAAAGCTATATTTTTGTCTGATGGAACATTCATATCTATCAAAAGCAGGTCTTGTCTCTGTGATCTTTCACAATAACGTCTGGGCGATTGGCTTCAATTGTTCTGTCTGTATTTCTGTATTTACTGTTAAGTCCTATTATTATTATTATTATTATTATTATTATTATTATCAGTAGTAGTAGTAGTAGTAGTATAATTATTTAAATAATAATAAAAATAAGTAAAGTAATTATATAATAATGTAAAAATAATATGTAATACGTAATATGTAAAAAAGGGTGAAAGAAATCGGACGTTTTGTTTTTTAAGGTAAAGCAAGGTACAAATTCAGATAGTATGTGCCCTTCTTAATGTGTGAGCAGTGCAATTTAATACTATTTTTTGGATTTCTTCCAGTAAAGGATCTCCTGGTATTTTCTCGAGATATTGGCTAGTACCCTTCTTTATCAGGCCCAGGGCACCAATTACAACCGGGATTGTCTTAGTTTTCAGATGCCATATCTTTTCGATTTCGATCTCAAAGTCCTTTTGCAGAGACATTTCTATCAAATGGCACACTCATGTCAATAAGAAGGCACGTGTTGTTTTTCCTGTCTTTGATGAAAATATCAGAACGGTTAGCCTGTATTGTGCGACCTGTGTGGATTGCGAAATCCCACAAGATGGTGAAATCTTGTCCCTCAGTGACTGGTTACATGCCTGATAGTTACGAGTTTGTAGACTCTGGTCTTGCGCGGCAATGATAAAGCCTTCAGTCTCTGCCTTCAGCCCTGAAA
>RDPX01000183.1:163330-203292 GCA_003991215.1 Morbakka virulenta | reverse complement strand
ATATGAAATGTCATCAACAACAGTGCTCTACCACATTAAAGCGTAGGAGCTATCATATAATCAGATGTATGAGTAAGAAAAACTCTAACTTTACAGTGTAAAGTTAGAGTTGTAAAGTTGTAAAGTTAGAGTTTTTCTTACTCATACATCTGATTATATATATAAACAAATGTATATGAAATGTCATCAACAACAGTGCTCTACCACATTAAAGCGTAGGAGCTATCATATAATCAGATGTATGAGTAAGAAAAACTCTAACTTTACAGTGTAAAGTTAGAGTTGTAAAGTTGTAAAGTTAGAGTTTTTCTTACTCATACATCTGATTATATATATATATATATATATAACGAATGAAAGATTTAAATTCAGATTATGAAGTAATATAACCTAGTAACTTTACAGGTTTAATCTGTTTTATGTTGACGTTAGCAGTATTCTTCTTCTTGTTGTGCCCTATCGTGTGACATTGGCGACCAGTTTATGCCAATCGTTCCTGCTTTCTGTGCATCGAATAACTTCAATCGCTGAAATCCCACTCCATTCTGCAATCCTTTGGAGAAATCTAACCCTTTGTCTTCCTCTTGCTCTTTTTCCTGCTATCTTGCCCGTAAGTGCGTCTTTTCTCATGCAATGTCCAAGGAACTGTAATTGCTTTTCATCAGCTTTTTTTGTGTGTCTGCTTTAATTAAAATTTCTTCATTCATTGTATGACTTTCCCATCGTACTCCCATTATTCTCCGCAGAAACCATATCTCTGCTGCATTGATTCTCTTTTCCATTTCTTTAGATACAGTCCATGTCTCACTTCCATATTTTAGGACCGGCAACACGTAACATTCCAGTACCCTTAGTCTTGTTGATATGGTGATCTTTGGATTGCACAAGATTTTCTTTAGTTTTGAAAAGGTTTCTCTTGACATTGCAATTCTTCGTTTGATCTTCCTGTCGCATTTACCGTCTGATGTGATCAAGCTTCCCAAATAATTAAACCAGTTCACTTGCTTAATTTTTGTGTTATGAACCCAGATTTTACAAGATGGAATGTCCTTCTCTTTGGCCACTATCATGCACTCTGTCTTTTTTGTGTTGATATGTAAGCCCTTTTTTGCACTTTCTAAAACAACCTTGTAGCAGTATAAATTTCTGTAAAGCTGCTGCAAGCTACCTTTCGAAATGTGCAATAAATTCAATTTTGTAATTCTAACAGTAAAACAACTTGCGGCCGGAGCCATTCGGAGATGACAATTTTGGGGGATAAATCAATGATCATGGGTCAGATTCTGGGGCATAAAAACATAAAAAAAGTATATAGGAAGACGTAGGCACCAAATTATCAAAAACATATTACAATACATTGCATAATTAGGGAAACATGAGACTTGCCATCCATTACTTAATAAACTGCAAACCATACTTTTAACAGAAATTTTTTTTTATGAATATATATATATATATATATATATATATAGGTATCCAGATGGATTTGTTTATATCGTTATCATCTTCAAAACTAGTTTTCTAAATCTGATTGTGCTTACAATTTTACAAGAATGCCAAGCATAACAACATATTAACTCAATGTACAAGGGCACGCCTATATATACGCCCTGTTAAAAATCAAAATAAACTACCCAATTCTAGTAGTACTAAGGCCAATCTGAACACTTTAAATGAAAGCTTATTTTATTCAAAAATTACGCAACACGTAAAATATGAATTTTTTCCCTCAGTCTCCATGCTAAATTTGAAAGCGGTTTTCAAATCAACTTACCGTTCCAAAAAAAATTACTGCCAACAGATCTTTTTCGCTGCTTATGATCTTATTCATCAGCACAGTTTTCACGCACTGCAAACAAAAGATCGGCAAATGACAATGTAATGAAGTGGTCGAGCAAAAATAACTTTTTAAAATTAAACGTTTCATGTTTTCTGCAACTCAGCTCTATAAAACATGGCTCTAGTCAAATGCATTTAAAATAAAATGCCGATCAGTAGTGTTGTATAAAACAATGCCTAATGCAGAGCCGGGCCACAAATTCTAAACTGGGTAGGCAGCAAAGCAAAGACGTTGTCCTCTTACTTCTAACCCCCGCTGTAGTAAATCTCTGCTGACGTTGTTTTAGTAAAACTGAGTCTGCAAAGGGGGTCACCTGTGTATGTATAATAAGGGCACGGGTTTATGTGTATAAAAATTTGCCCTAATAAAATCTTTTACTCGGCAAGAAGTGTGTATCCATGACTCGTACCCCTGTGGCGAAGGGGCATGAATGTAAAAATTATATTAACTGAAGAAAACAGTCTAGGTTGCATAGATTCATCTTTTGTCTCAATGTTATCAAAAGTATACGGTTGTGTGAAGTTAGGAGAGGATTCTTCGAAATGTAACAAGACAAGTATACTATTTGTCTCGTTCGATTTGGTTTATTAAGTCTGTTCATATATCTGCCACATAACTTTTAAGTCACTGCTCAATTTCTCCATAAAATGTTAGTGTAAATAAGTGGACAACGTGAAAGCTTGACTTCAACTGGATTGTAAGTTCAACAGCAACAAATAACATTCACAACTGGCCAGACGATGCTAGAGAGCAATGATACTGGAAAAACATAAAGTGTTACAATTGAAAGTTGTCTTAAATAAAATGTTATATGACGGAAAAAATGAAAATATTAAAAAGATCTCTTACCTATTAATGACGTTAAACTACTACTACCAAGTGAACTTAAAGAGAAATGTGAAATCACCACTTTAAAAGTGATTGCGGTAAGTTAAGGGAAATGATGACCAGGTACACAGAATAACCTGTTGATAAACGAAATAATAGAAGTTCCAAGTAAGAGATCATAGCTGCTCGGTCCAACGAAATGCTCGGCAGAGAAAGGTAAGTTGTCATGTATATTTTGGATCACCTTAGTGAAGGTTCACTGTTATGCAAACAGTTTTCAAATCAGGCGAATATAATGTGACACTGTTCTGTTATTTCAGAATTCAAGTACACTGACATTCCCATGACAATTTCGTGAAATTCCGGTTTAAAGCCCTGGGCCTATGATAATTGAGATAGATGTAATTTTGGTAAACATATGGCCGACAGGTCTCATATTTTGGGGTGTACATTTGCTGTTCAAGGCTCTTCCGACCCATTTGATAAAGCGGGCTCGTCTTTTGGAATGTCTTTATTCTACCATATGTGTATTTGCTTAAATTTTCTTTATGGTTTTCACCAAAGTCCTAATGTATGGGGGCTTTTATATGGTATAAGGAAGCTAACATCTTCAGACTGTGTACAGTTGTAGAACTATCCAATAATTCAGACAGGCAACATTACCTTTGCTCCACATCGAGTTAACGCTAAAAGCCAGTTTTTGGAGGGCTTTTATCCGGCAAGCCTTAGAGCGGATAGTTTTTTTGTTTCAGATTCGATAAGTTGAAAACTATGGCACTTAACGTTACAACTTCTGCTATTGTCTAATTGCAGTAGACAACCTTTTCTGAATTCTATTTATTACAAAAATGACCACAGGAGAATTTCACTAATTTCCACTTCCAGTACATGTTCAGCCATAAATGCCGTGTACTTAATAAACTACCTGTGCATCCAAATATTGACTCCGTATATGTCTTGCAATATCTCTATTATATCACTTAATATCCAAACAACAATTGAATACTATGTTTTCTTGGAAATGGAACGCAACATTCATTCTAAATAGGCGTATTACATCTTTTACTGTTTAAACTCTGTTTATCCCCAGTGCAATACCCCTCCTAGTTTCGGAATGCTAATCTTTTCTGGTCTTTCAGTCCCACCTTGGGTGCTACAACTCTCCCCAACACTGGCCTAATTGTACTTAACTTTCTTACAGGAAAAATTTCCTACCTTTATACAAATATCAAACGGCTTCTCTGCTTTGTCATCTGCTTTGAACATCCCTTCAGTTGCATCAATGAGAAAGATAAGCCCATCTCTTCCAGCAGCTTCTAAGCCGTCCTGTGAGAAGCAACAAAAAGAAAAATGGGCAATAAGATAAAGGTATGCCATGCACCAGCATCTGAAATAATGCAGGTCAACGGTAGCTGACTACCACACCAGGATTTAAAACTGACCATACAAAATCAATATCAAATAGCCTGGGGCAACTACAAAGTTTCCCAAACATTGGTGTCACACGTCCATTTTAAGCTGCCTTATTTTCAAATTACCATTTTTTGTGGCTATCAAAATTGACCTGCGTCGCATAAAAATTGGATTTACGGAAAAACGTGTAAAAACTAAAAGATGTACCGAACTTGAGTTAGGCCAACCCATAGGGCTATTGTTCTTTTCCAAACCTAGCTTAATTTCAAAAACAAAATGAGATAATACAAAATAACAAAATGATTAAATATTATTTAAACCACAGGTATTGGTGGGCGAAGTTCGAGCACGGAGTTGTGGTACATAAGGTTCACTGCTGGTGATTTAGTCGGGATGGTTTTCCTTGATTGCCTAACATGACTAACATAATTGAAATAGGAAATAAGCCCCAACAGGAAACATCTGCTCATCAACAGTAACGAAAAAAAATTCCAGTTATTTGTGTGGTAGAATCCGGAATGTTATTAATATTCGTATGCTATTATGGGTACCTCTACAGTCCAAAAATGTACAATTTTATGACTGGCACTTTTTCATATGCATTTTAAAGAACTGTTTGCGCCAAATTATCACCAGTTCTCAATGTTCTTCGTGTACCTTTACTTGACATTAAAGGCATCATCCACTGGATCCTGTTAGCGCACTCCTCATATTCACATCAAAACGATGCTGATATACTCAAAAACCGCTAGACATGTTCCGGGCATGCATGCAAATGCCATCAGAAAAGATGTTTTGTATTTACGTCTGGAAAACGTGATTTTGAATACCTGGGAAGTACCTTGGGAACTACATATATCCCGGAGTCAAGCAAACACCACCAATGGTCTTGTTATGAAAACTAATGGAGTTTTTTCTGGCTACAATCTTTAAAAGAGTACAAGCACCCATGCGCCATGTGGTTTAACAATGTCTAAATTGACGTTACTTGACTTGTCGATTTACGATAAAAAATGAACTTCATTAATGTCATCACAATCTTATAGCTTTTGACTGGACAGACGTAAAGTTGACATTAATTTGAAATGTTCTGTAACAACATATTTGTTAGCATCAATTGTTGTACTTTTTCCTCTTTTTATCCATTAACCGCATGCAACAATCTTATTATGTATCGTAAACCTGGTATGTACACTTCTACTAAGGTCTTCTATTGTTACTAATGTGTTATACGGTTATTCAATATTGCTTAGTACCAGAAAAGGTCAATGTGAAGAAAATCTCTGAAAAAGAAGGGTTTTCCGAGTCATTCCTTCGTTGCTCTCAATGTTTAGGACTCAGGTGGCATATCTTAAAAAGCAAAATTTATGAACGTGCAAAATTAAAAACCAGTTCACGTAAAAATAAACACTGAGGTCAGCAGTGTTTGGGCAATCTATATCACAAACCAATGTCAGCTTTAATATGTGCTGTTTGCACCATCACAATTTTTCCATAAAGTAAATGACAAAACTGTCAAACTTGACTCGGCACAGGTACGGTAGATTTTGAACCAGTGGGTACATTTAGATAGACTACGAGGTAGCCGATGGAACGGAAACTGACTTGATATCATCCAGGGTGACACACTTGAGCATGGACCTTTGCAAAATGCAGTATTTTGACTTGTAAAGGCCAGCTCCACCACGGGAAGATAAGAAATGTACTGATTTCGGGTTTTTTCCAATATTATGTCTTTAAAACGCCAACGTTAACATGAAACTTTTGTTTGGAATAGTGTTACTATTCGTTATACCTACCTATCTACCTACTTACCTATCTACCTACCTACATACCTACTTACCTACCTACCTAACTAACTGCAATGCTGTGTCTAGTTTGACGTTGGGGACGATGAATTTCCACGCACTTCCCCCTTTAGTGAACCTCACCACGTGTTCTACCTTTTCTATTCTTATTATCTTCTTGATTCCACCCGTGTACTTCAGTCTGTCTTCTCCATGCCCGCCTTTCTTCTTTCATTCCAAGGAGAGAGATATTCTCTACACCATTCCTTCTAAAGGTATGCCCTAGAAACCCAAGCTGTCTTCTCTTCATCATAGGTTTTAACTGTCTTGTCGTGCCAGCCAATTGAAACACCTCCTGCTTAAATTTGGTATGCTCAAAGAAAAAACCGAGCCAGACATGTTAAGGCATGTCTAAAACATACGTTCCTTATGTGTACTAAGCAAATAATATTCCAAGAAAACTGCTGTCCTTCAAATTGAATTAAAATTGGATAAAAATAAAATTCTAGAGCTGTTCCAGACCTTTGCACTTAAAAGTTTAAACCCTTGCATTAATCAATGTTTTTCATTTTTTATTATTCCTTGAAACCCAAAACAAAATGTTGACTTCAAAATACATAAACATTTAAAGTATCAAGTAATATTACAAAAGGATCAAATTCAATCTGTACTAAACAGAAAAAACAAAGCTTCTTTATAATAATGCACAGAAAATTAAGCAGATGCCAAAACGTGCATGGCCAGAAAAAGTGAAAAATCCACAATTAACATACAAAAATCTCCAGTTGGAGCTTTATGGAAAGGGTGCTTTCCACACAATTAAAAAAAAATTTCAACAGTTTCGAACAATGGTTATCAATAAAAATCAATTTTAAATCTTCCTTACTTTAAAGGAAAAAATCAATCCTACCTACCTTTAAAGAAAAATAATCAAAGACACTATTAAGTAACTTTATTGGCTAAAATACTCTTTATTAAAACTACTCGTAACTAAGTTCTCAGCTTGCTTTTCTATACATCAAAGTGACTACGAATGCAAACTTAAGACTTAAAAAGAGGTTAGAAGTACCTTAACGCAGACTGCTAACAAAAGTGCTGTTTCCTCTGGCAAGTTATAAAAATGGAAAAGAAGAACTCATTTATGACCAGTACTTATTCTAGTAAAGCTCATATAGGAAGTCACTGATATTATCTTGAATCTTAGACTGAAATGAGCACTTGGTGTCCAGGACCACTCTATTTTGAATGAGAATACAGGCAAAAGTGCTATACCATTTAAAACCAGCACTGAAGAAAAAACATAAACAACGGTGCATAAGATGTCACTGTCGGCCTGAATGGCTAGCTTTGGGCCTTCACCTTTTAGTTCTGTGCCTCAAAATGCTGAGCAACTGCCTCCTTATACTTTATACGGTCTTCTGGTAACTGTGTCCTGGCCAAATACTTAAGGCCACAGTGTCTACTTAACACCTAAAGTCTATCTTTTAGAGAGGAGAGCTGTGTGCCTCTGTTTCCCCTCCTGATTATACATACAAGATGTCGTGGTATGCATTTTTTTCCATTGGGTATACATACTGATACTTTAGCTTTCATTAAGAAAAGCGATGCTAGGAACTTTGTCCTGGCAGCTTGCGTTCAGCAGGCATGGGAAACTGTGCATACCAGAAGAGTTCAGCGTATGTTACTGTCAGTTATGACGGTTCCAGGACCCACTACCATGCATGGGTGTGCACAAAACAAAAGCTTTGTAGATCTGTATTTTGGCGTGTTCCATCTGATAGTTTTCAGATCACACTCTTTTTATTGCTCTGAACGGTGGTAGCTGCCTTGCTGCTTTTTCAGCTCTGTGTGAGGAGGGGGGTCCGAGATCTCAGAGCAAACATGCACAAAGTCATACAAAACATTCAGCTCATCCTCAGCAGTTGTGATATTAGGTGGCAAAATCATTTCCTTTCTTATAGTGTCTGTTTTCTTTAGACTGCTTGTAGGTAAAAAAACTTGGAAAGTTATACTGGAGTAATATCATAGGTAAGGAAGAAGTCACTTAGTCATTTACACTTAACATTTAACTTTTTACTCTTAAAATGCTGCAGGCCCTTTCATCTGACCTGGTTCTGAGATGGACTCGTTTTGCAGCAAAACTGAACGCACCCTTGCTAGACCCAAACAAGGTGGGTGCAAGGATACCATCCCATTTTATTCCACTAAATATGATAAAGAGATGGGATGTTGAGTCATCAAAGACCACTATGTTCTACGCGTCTTCATGAAGGACTTTATGATACCGACCAACCTGGGTTATCATCCGGCAGGTGAAGGATCTTTTCAAGCCTGTTTCTACTGACAACAATGAAAACAGCCATATCTACAATGGCTAAAAAAGTGGCCACCTTTCGCTTCACTTCTCTTCCAGTTTTCTGGGAAGATGATCGTGCCCAAGGTTGACCTGTTGCCTTATAATTAACATTAAGATTCAACGTAGATGCTTCCTCTGCTAGCTTGTACGGCCTCTTCAGCTTGACTTATACAAGACGCTTTTCAGCAACCAAGGAGAGGTAAATGCTGAATTAATTGTTGCAGTCTCTACCCTCACCCTTGTTTCAGTACACTGTGGCCACGGTGGCATCCTTTATGTCTTATGGTACTTTTTTCTTCCCATCGGCATAGGTACAGGATTTTAAGTAACTCTGATATAATGGTCCTTCTACAGCATTTTAGAACCCAAGAGGGATCTTATTTTGTCAGAGGCATCTGCGTCCAGACAAGGCTGACTTCCTAAAGGATTAGTTCTCCATCCAGTACATCCAGTTACTCAATGACATTCAGGTGTTTTTAGTGATAATGTGTTCTCTGATTTACAGCCCAAAGTAATACTTCACTATTCAATTTGTTACGTCTCAGTATGGACAAGCAAATGATTTTCTGCAGAGAATATAATCCATGTACTGTTCCGTCACACTTACCTGCTATTTTACTGCCACATCGGCTGCAGATTGTATCTGGGAGCAAGGCTGGAGTCTATAGTTGTTTGTACATTGCCTAACATTCTATTTGATTTTACTGTGGTGGTCTGGAATGTCTCAAGTTTTCTTGACTAGGTCAGGATTAACATACTGGTAAGGCATTTCTCTTTTCGATTATGACAGGTGTTATTGATTTTGAGTGTGCCTTAAACTATTTCAGTGAACTGCTGGCCTTTTAGCCTATGATGAATATAGTTACACTGGAGCCGCGTTTCTAAAGACTGTGCATCATTTATCGGAAGCTAACATCTGACAGGCAAGAAACTGATTCCTCCAGTTTTTATGTAAAAGCTTCTTGCTTTACAAAGGTCTTGTTTGTGTCAGTGTGAGGTCGGCCTTCCTCCCTAATGTATTACACTAGCTTTGCTATTTACTGGCTCTATACAAGAGTGTGGTCAATGCTACTATTGAGACTCTGATACTATGTGTAATCTTGACAGTAAGTAGACCTAAGGGGCTCTGATCGACGAAAGGAGAATCGCTGAATCTCACAGTGACAGCATTCAAGGAGATCAACGGGCTAATCAAAATCATAAGATCTTGAGACGGGCAGTAATACATCGTGCTAGAAAAGATCGACGTAGATAGTTCAATGACAAAATGGATACGAATAGTGAAGCTTCTTGTACTAATGACATTCAAAGCTTGTTTCAGTTGAAACCGCAGCTTTGCAGCCTACAGAGGTCAGTACATTGAAAAACAAGACAGGAAGGATGTTGACTAGTAAAGATGAACAGCTGAAACGTTGGGTTGTGCATTTCAAAGAAGTGCTGAAACGACCATATCCATCGGTCAATTTTGATGATGTTAATCATCTTACTGAACTGGATATTGACCAGTCTTGGCCAAGATGAAACGAGATTGAAAGATGCACTGAACTCCTTAAAAACAACAAACAAGCTGGTGTTGACACCGTTCTTCCAGAGTTAATAAAGCATGGAGGAGAAAGCATGGTGGATAATCTACTTAAGTTCTATGTTGCTGTGTGGGAAAAGGAAGAACCTCCTAATGGCCTAATGAGAGGTATAATTACCAGAGTACCCCAAAAAATGACCTGGCTAACTGCAACAACTGGTTTTCTCGATGTGGTATCAATCTAGGATCAAGGATTCCATTGATACCAGACTCATGAACAATGAGGCTGGCTTCAGACAAAATTCCTTATGTAGCAACCAGTTGTTTGCACTGAGAATGCTTACCACTAAAGCCATGGAACATCAACTGCATTTATTGATCAACGTTATAGACTTCGAAAAGGTTTTCAACAGTGTTCATCGACAGTCATTCTGGCAAATCATGCGGCTGTATGGCATCCCTGAAAAGTTTGTTCTACTACCTGTAAAGTGACACTTCAATACTGCTTATTGTTTCAAACCTGTGGCAAGTACACTGAGTGGTTTGAGATTATTAGTGGTGTATACTAAGCTGGTTAATGCGTCAAAGTGTAGATGACGTTGAGTTAGGAGTTGCTTTGAACCGGAATGTTATGCTGGAAGACCTAGATTATGCAGACGATATTGTCTTGTTAACCAGAAGTCAGAGCAATATCACCAACACTTCTAAAACCTCGATCATGCAAGTAAAAAACAAACATTGTAAATGTGAAAATGCCCATTGTAAATGTGAACGCCAGTGCTGTAGGTCTAAAAATAAGTATTACGAAGTTCAAACTAATGATATTGGTCAGCACAAATCTGAAATCAAAATGAATGGCAAACTTCTTAAAAACATCAATACATTTGTTTACCTTGACAGTGAGATCTATGCTGATGGTAAAATTGAACAGGAGCTAAATACCAGATTGGGCAAAGCAGTTAAGGCATTTTAGTCACTAAAGAAAATTGGTAAAAGTCATATAATCAGCAACTGAACAAAGATGAAGTTTTATTACTACTGTGAAGTATCAGTCCTTCTTTATGGAAGTGAATCCTGGCATATTACCAAAACCCATGAGAAGAAGTTGGTCACCTTGCATCATACCTGTCTCAGATACATCTACAATGTTCACTGGTACAATTATATCACCAACAAACTGATTCGAGAATGGAAAAAATCCCACCTGATGTCATATCTTATGCGAAAGCTGTGTCAACAGTAGTTTGGTTATGTTCTTAGGATGAACTGCCAAAGGATTTTGAAGCTCTGCTGGATCTGAAAACCAAATGCCAAAAGATGCATCTGTCAAGAGGTGTGACAGGGTTGGCAAGTAAGTAAGTAAGTAAGAGCCAAAATACGTACACAGGTGTACTACTATGGAACCTGATGGCAAATCAGGTCAAGACTATGAGACAAGATCACATTTTAGAGGTCCTCAAAAACACCCAGTACCATAAGGATACCTTTCTAGGTAGGTTGCTGCTGATACACTATAAAAGTAGAACAACAAAGAAGATATCTTCCTCAACTTTTCAGCAAGAAAAATCAAGATACAAGCAAGAACAATAAAGATATTCTCAAGAGTAGTACAAAAACTATTATCCACCTTGAGAAAAAAACAAGTCTTTTTGAGGCCATTGCAATGACAATACCAGCACAGGCTTCAATATTGGAATGCTTTGGCCATACTCCAAATGGCTCTAATACTTAGACAATCATGAAATTGTAGCTCAACCTTTATCCAAGTGCCTATTAGACCACAAAATTGATCCAAGGAAGATTAGTAGCCAAAATTATGATGGTGCCTTGTGCATATCATCAGAAAGGGTTGGCTTGCAAGCCACCATCAAACAGCACCCATTTAGGGTCCTGCATCAGTATTTTCTGGTAAGAAAGATTTCAGAATTACAAAAATAAAATTTTAATGGCTTTGTGTAGAACAAGGTGATGGGGAACAAGGTGATGGGGAAAACTTCACATCTAAGAATCCTTCAAACCCATCCTTTAAAATGATGGGTTACCTAATTGTTGCTTTACTTGGTGTGCTTGGAATTACCAAGCCTTCATCATCAATAAAAACACCCATGAGCCTAGTTTTAATACTATAGGAATGAAACCTGGATATTTAACAGGCTGTTGTGTATGGCTGCAAAGGTAACACCTCAAGCAAAAGAGCAAGTTGTGACATCATACAGATGTCCTACTTAACAATAATGGTTGCATCAATCAGTATTCCATTGATAGGGTACTGACAAATTTCTCCAGTTATGGACCACTATGATGGTTAAGATAACAAGACCTAAGATTAAATCATTAAGTAATTACTAATTTTTGGGTGTATAAATTTTGTATACATGAAGAGGAGTTTGGGTGTAAAAGAAGACATGTTCAGTCTAAAATACAGATATGCCTTGTATGTGGGTGTATATTGAAAACACTCTGTGTTCAGCTGTTATGTTTCTCTTTGCAATTATACATTTGCATATTACAATGGTAATGCAAAACACAAGCATAAAGGATGACTGATCAGATGAGAGAGAGAGAGAGAGAGAGAGAGAGAGAGAGAGAGAGAGAGAGAGAGAGAAGAAAGAGATGAGAGAGAGTGAAGAGAAAGAGATATTTAGAAACATATTTCGAAAATCTTCAGGACCTTGCAGTAAGAAGTAAAAGAGGAGTAGAATGGAGTATGAAGAAGCGTTTCATTTCGCTTAGCATAAAGATACATTAATAAAATTTTTACCTTTAATAATATCCATAATACAAAGTGACAGAGCCAATACACACTCTGTAACTCCACAAGATAATTACTTATTTAATCTCCCTATCCCCTTTTGTGATAACTTATTGTGTGATTTGGAGGTGAGTCAGTCAAGACCTTCACAAGGGTGGTGACATTTTTGCACTACTCCCTGGCTTCATTGTGGTTGTTGAAGGCATTCAATTCATGGTCAACAAACATATTTTATATACTTATGTTTTAATATTTCATTGCTATAGGCTGAGGTCAAAGAGTGCCACCAGGTTTGGAAAGGCAAGAAGCTATCATCACTGGATCTGTCACAAAATCTTGTAGATCATCTTGAAGACATCACCCATGGCATTTTCCAGGCCATTTATACTCTTTTGGGGGATTGGTTGAAAAACTATGATTAGAAGTAGGAAATAAAAATGATCATTTGCCTGCTTACAATGGGTGAAAACTTATCTTTGAAGTACTGTGTGATAGGAGTGATTAGGTGGGTTAGAAATGATGGAGTGAAATAACAGTCTGAAAACTGATCTTGACAAAGGGTGACTCCTGTTTTTTAAAAAGTTGGAAAAGAAAAATATTTCAAAAATAGGGTTTTGCTAGACAAACAGTATGCAAATATTGTTGGGTTATCAAAGAAATATTTTATTGTTCTGGCATTCCAGGTGCCTAGCTTTAGACTTTTTGTTGTTGCTGTTGCTTCCTGATTAGTTGACAGTAAGCATGTCAGCTTTGATCCTAGATCCCATGCATACAGTCAGTCTAGCAGAATGTGGGTAGCCAATACATTTCCCAGGACTGAGATGTAATTACCCATCTAAACAACTGGAGCAGGGCCTAGCATCTAGCACTATGCCAGCAAAATGAGAATAAATAATCAGTAAACTGCTGTTTTCTGTAAGTATTAACTATATGTACCAAAGCAGGAGTGTCCTATCAAGTGCTTGAAGCCTGTGCATAAAGATATGAGAAACAAACTTGACCACTGAAGAAGGGCCTCCCTCTTTACATTTCACTCAGATGGACCAATGAAAGATCAAATGCCAATATGCTAAGCCTAAATCCCACTGAAGTTGTTCACAACAATATTGTTGCACTGGTATAGCAGCTGACTTGCTTAGGGAATCATCTGTTGAAGTGAAGGTTCACATATTTTTTGTTGTATCAGGGCTCAGACAATGCCCTTCTGAGGGCTTTTTGTTATGGCAGTGAGGAATTTCTTACCTCAGTGATGTTCCTGATGCCAACAAATAGGTTTTTTTCTATAAAGTTCCAAAATCTTTTGATTTTCTCAGGGAATCAAATGTGGAGCCTCTTGGTTACAATGAAACTGCACTAACCATTAAGACATGGCTCTTGTGGCACTTGTTGCTCTCATGGCTCTATTTTTAAAACTATACAACACAGGTAATATACACGAATAACAAAGAAAATGTTACCCCTTTTTCTCTTTCCTCCTCTTCATCATCATCATCATCCAGAAAACCTCCTGATGTTCCCCAGAAAGATGCCATGTATCAACGATTTATCAAACTGTAAAAATAACATGTAAAAATAACATGGGTCAATCAAATATTAATAACATTAAAACTTGTAAATTTCATCTACTACTGGATACTAAAATATAAAGTGTTCATACATAATACAAAATACATAGAGTGTTCAGCCTCTGGGATTCACCTAACTTTTACAACAAAAAAGAATTAAATCATTTTGTGAATATGTTTGTACTGATAACAACAGAACTGACACTTACCAAAGTTTGTTGTTATCTGACTGTTTTTGTTAATGTAATGGTTTTGGTCAGCAGACTTAATCTGATGGCCACCAAGTTTGTTGATGCATTTTTATGATGATTAGCTAGTAAAAGATTTTGTTGATTAAAGACTAAATCTTGGCAGCAAACTACATTTATTCAATTCATTTATTACTACAATTCAAACAACAACCTTAATCGTAGATAAAATACTTTGTGTTGAGCCTTTTGACACAGGTCCCAGCACTTCTGGTCCTTCAGAGGCATGGATTCACTAGCATCTTACCTTCTATAACTTTCCTGTGGTGTTACTGGTCAGTATTCTTAAATTTGAAGTAATTAGCAAGTGTATCTCACCATGTGTCTTTGAGTATATCAAAATTGCTTAACATATGAAGCTGTTAAAAATATACTTTGAAGTACTTATGTTTAACCTTCAACAATATCTATGGTCAACATATTCTTGCTATTTGATGTCAACAGTCTGGAGAAACATTAGGCAAATTTTTACAAGCACTCAAATTACTCAGTAAAGGCTGTAACTTCCAGTCAGTCACTACTGCTAAATTGTGGTGTGTTCATTACAGGGTTACAATCAAATCAAACTTTGCAACATCTTCTGGAGTGTAAAACTCTCAATTTAAAGACTTTGGTCCATCAACAGCTGCAGAGCAAGCCTTTGGATGGACCATCGTCATCGGCTCAAGCCTAATAAGTATCTCTCAAAATGTAGCTCGGAAAAAGCTTATGACTCATGACATGATAAAGCTTTTACATCTACTGCTTCCTCTGAGTCCATGAAGTTCAGAATTTTCAAGAGTTAGTTGATAGTTGTGTGAAAGAAAAGAGAAAGTTATGGATGCAATGAAAATGTGGCCCTGTCATAGAAGAAAGGCATATGGAAGCCAAGAGAGCTGCTAAGAGAGCAATCCAAAAGGCCAAAATTGATGTTGAAAAGGCCAGGTTTCCAAACATAATGCAATGGGATGACCAAAGAAATGAGGTGTTCAGAATAGCTCAGCAAATGAGAAGGACCAATCAGGTCATTGTGGGAGAGATAGATACATTTAAGAAAGGATGACAAAGAAGTGTCAACAAATGAAGCTGATTTGAAGACTGCTTGGAAAAGCTGCTGAACACCGAGTTTCAATTGGTCAGGTATGTTTTGTGAGGCACTGAAACAGTCTAAGGACCACCAATTCTGGTCACGAAAGAAGTGGTTAGAGAGGCTGTCAAGAAAATGCAAAATGGTAAGGCAGGACTACCTTTGGAAATAGTGGCTGGGATGTTGAAAGCTTCAGGTGAAAGAGGAATACAGATAGTTACTGATTTGGAAAATCAGATCATTAAGGAGGCCACAATACCAGAAGAGTGGGAACATAGTACCATTGTAAATTGTTACAAGGGAAAGGGAGAAGTGTCAGGCAAAGGAAATTGAAGGGGATCAAGTTTTCAAAGTTATTGAGAGGGTCATTGAAAAACAAATTCAGAATGAAATAGATATTGATAACATGCAACTCAGTTTCATGCCTGGACAAGGAACCGTTGATGCTATTTACATTCTGTGACAGTTGGAGGAAGAGCATCTGGCCAAGAAAAAGAACATCTTCTTTGCCTTTGTTGACTTGGAAAAGACATTTGACAGAGTTTCAAGAGATGTGGTCTGGTGGGTTTGAGGAAATTGGGAGCNGCTTTGGAGAGCATACTTTCCATGCAGAGCATTCTGGCTCCATTGATCGGTAAGCTGTTTCTGTGCTTTCCTTTTAGCATTCATTTTAACTTTCCTCGCAGTTTCTGTGGCTTCACGGCCATCTTCATCTTCCTTAGATTATAGAGGCTGTCAAGAAAATGCAAAATGGTAAGGCAGGACTACCTTTGGAAATAGTGGCTGGGATGTTGAAAGCTTCAGGTGAAAGAGGAATACAGATAGTTACTGATTTGGAAATCAGATCATTAAGGAGGCCACAATACCAGAAGAGTGGGAACATAGTGCCATTGTAAATTGTTACAAGGGAAAGGGAGAAGTGTCAGGCAAAGGAAATTGAAGGGGATCAAGTTTTCAAAGTTATTGAGAGGGTCATTGAAAAACAAATTCAGAATGAAATAGATATTGATAACATGCAACTCAGTTTCATGCCTGGACAAGGAACCGTTGATGCTATTTACATTCTGTGACAGTTGGAGGAAGAGCATCTGGCCAAGAAAAAGAACATCTTCTTTGCCTTTGTTGACTTGGAAAAGACATTTGACAGAGTTTCAAGAGATGTGGTCTGGTGGGTTTGAGGAAATTGGGAGCATGTGAGTTGTTGGTAAAAGTGGTCAAGGTAATGTACAAGAATCCAAGGAGTCAGGTGAGAATCAATGGCAGTTTCAGTGTGGGAGTTGGTGAACATCAGGGATCTGTACTGAGCCCATTACTTTTTATCAGCATCCTGAAGGCATTGTCAAGAGAGTTCTGCAGTGGGTGTCCACAGTAAATGCTTTATGCTGATGACTTAGTTTTGGCAAGTGATATTGAGGGACTTATGGAAAAGCTGAAAATCTGGGCAATGGTATGGAAAGCAAAGACTTGAGAGTTAACTTGGGAAAAACTAAAGTGGTGTTCAGCTACTCCAATTTCAGTAAGCTTGAAACAAAGGGAAATTTTCTGTGCTCAGTTGGTGGGAAGTGAGTGGAAAGCAACTCAATTTTTTGTGTTCATGCAATCACTGGGTGCATAAAAAGTGCAGTGGGATAAATGGAAGGTTGTCAGAAAACTCCTCTTTTAACTGCAAGAAGTGTGTGAGTGGAGATCAAAGCTCCAATCTTGAGATTCCAAATGTGAATCTTGATGGTGAAGAAATTGAAGTGGTGAAGACATTGTTACCTTGGTGACACCATAAATGCCAGCAAAGGGGGAAATGCAAGTGTAACTGCAAGGGTGAGGAGTGGATGGAGTAAGTTTTGTGAACTATTGCAACTGCTAACCAGTGGCGTTCTATCTTTTCCAATGCATGCCAGGCATGTGTATGGGTTGTTATGATCGATTGCAGCAAAACATGGGCAGTGAAAGCTGAAGATCTGAGCTGCATGGAAAGAAATGACATGAGAATGATTTGGTGGATGTGTAAGGAAGGGCAGGCTACCTCCATGGATCTCCATGGAGGTAGCCTTCCTCCAAGGAAAAGTTTAAAGTTGGAAAGCATCAGTGAGTGCATTCAGAAAAGACAGCTTCATTGGCTTGGTCATGTTGAGTGAAAAGATGATGATGATTGGGTGAAGAACTGCATATCAATGAAAGTGGAAGGTGCTGTTATGAAAGGGGGACTAAAGAAAACATGGAAGGAAGTAATCAGATCAGATTTGAAGCAAAAAGGAGGTTAACAAAGATTTAGTAAAGGACAGATTGGCCTGGAAGTCCATTTTATTGAGACATCCAACTGATCAAAACAATTTCTATAGAAAACACTCTAAGAGGCTGCACCTCTGGCTTTAAAATGTCGCTGAAGAAGTGTAATGGAATTTAGGCCCTGCTGTTCAATTAATTCTGAACATGAGTAAAAATTACAATACCATAAAGATGCACTACCCCAAGGATGGCAATATTTCATGCAAGGTCTAACCAAAGGCATTAAAGGCATGTTACACTTTGTAGAGTCACTTAATACCCCCCCCCCCCCAATCCCCTAATTAAGTGTATCAAGTCAAGTGAACAATGAAAGCAGTGCAGCATTTAAAACAGCTTTTCATTCTTAAGGGTGAAAAACAGCTGTTTTATCTCTTTCTATTGCAAGTCCGCCTTTTTGGAGATACCAATTACAGTAGTAAATGGACTTCAGGTAGTTTAAAACAAGTCGAAGAAGCGTCAGGTTCTCCAGTTTTAGTTCAGGAGTTTGTTCTAGAACTAGAGTCAAGTAAACACAAATGTGGTTTTGTTTACCGCTCTTTCAAAAAATGATCAGTTTGTGAGAAATGGAGAACTTCAACTAAATACCCGTCAATAAGGTTACTCCTCAGCCTTTTTCAAACGCACAGCAGTTCAGGTAGTGGCCCCACGACATAGAAAATCTTCAGTGGTATTTATTGAAAATGCTTAACAGAAATTAAACAAAGGGCCAAGAAAAGGGAGCCTATTATCAGGCTAAACAATCAAGCCTGGCCAACACACAGAAACACACATTTAAAAAATTGTTATTCCGTGGTTTGATTGTCCAAGAGATTTTAACCGAAGAAAATAATGCAAATGAACAACAAACTATTAATACTCCGGTATTTGAAACGAGACTTTAAATTTTAAATCTCAATAACAGTCTAAGGTGGGTTTACTTATACCACCAAAGGAAGCATAAACCTTATGTTTCCTTAAGCTTAGTAAGTGCATAAAGTTAGCATGATAAATGGAAATGACAAACAAAGCTTTTAAAAAATCGCATGAGATCAAAATATAATATTCTTTTCCCCGATATGAATCAGCCTAGGCTCAGATCTCTAGTACCCTCCTTCAACGATCCACTACAATCAAACTATTAAGGCACTCACTGTCTTTCAACGGAGGTTTCTTTGTTGTATGGATGCTGTTTGTCGAATCTGGGACTGCTGGAATGTCCCAGTAATGTATGAAGGGTCGCTGATGCCGAGGTAAATTGAATTCTAGGAAACTAAGCTAGAACGAAAACTAGTACCTAATTTTTCGATCAGGCACTTGTTACTTGATGGCATTTAAAACAACAATTGAATATCAATTGTTACCAGGCACATGATTGGGCCTTACACAGGGAAGGAATTCCACCTTTTCGAAAACCAAGTTTTCTTTCACAATTGACAATCTCTTTTTTGGAATTATTTGTTCTCGATTGGAGCGACCCATTATCATGAAAAAGGGGTAATTAATTGCCACGATAGTAAGAAGAGGTGGGATAATACAGTAAATGGGGGCTCGAAATGAATGGGCGTTCTGTCAAGTTACAAAAAACAAAAATCGAGGGTTACTTTATTCTTAAAAATATAATGAAAAGGGAATGGGCTGCACTGTGTATCCACAAGTTATTATATTAAAATTAAACTTCTGTTGTAAATACGTATCCCATGGAAGGTATCCACCATCACCAAAGAAAACAACAAAAAAAGATTTTATATTATTTGATTTACTGAGAACATAGATAGATAGATAGATAGATAGATAGATAGATAGATAGATAGATAGATAGATAGATAGATAGATAGATAGATAGATAGATGGATAGATGGATAGATAGATAGATGGATAGATAGATAGATAGATAGATAGATAGATAGATAGATAGATAGATAGATAGATGGATGGATAGATAGATAGATAGATAGATAGATAGATAGATAGATGGATGGATGGATGGATGGATGGATAGATGGCTAGATAGATAGATAGATAGATGGATAGATAGATAGATAGATAGATAGATAGATAGATAGATAGATAGATAGATAGATAGATAGATAGATAGATAGATAGATAGATAGATAGATAGATAGATAGATAGATAGATAGATAGATAGATAGATAGATAGATAGATAGATGGATAGATAGATAGATAGATAGATAGATAGATAGATAGATAGATAGATAGATAGATAGATAGATAGATAGATAGATAGATAGATAGATAGATAGATAGATAGATTGATAGATAGATAGATATGCTTTAATATGTTTATCACGTTGGGTTTTTTTGTCACTCTCAGTTCGTTCAATCGAATGATACAACAACTGTTGTAGTAATGTAACTCGTAGTTCCTGACAGCCACCAAACAGGAACCATTCTGATCTACCTTTGAATATTCTTACTATTGCATTCCTGGTGCAATTTCAAAAAGGTCGCTTTCGATGTTAACAGTTTTGATTCATCCCACTTCATCGTCCTGTGTCCCATTCTCTTACTCATTCATTCTATCTCAGTTTCTCATTTGCTGATCGCAGTAAACTCCATCATCATTGGGGGAACAATTCGACTTGACCCATTTAATTTAACTCGACTGAAAAGCAAAAGCTGCCAGGATCCATAAAATACTTTTTATGAACAGATTTCTTTTCAATCATGTCACCATGTGGTGGGCTGGATACTTGTTTTTACAAATCTTGACTTCGGATACTGTGACAGATTTCAAGTGTCCCCACTCCTTCATTTAATCAGTGTTGCCACGGTAAATGAAGAACAGTTGTTTATCGTGTATATCAAGGATATAGTGTTATCACGTTCGCTTTACTTTACAGGAGAAGAAATATTCAACAAGCTTCCCCTTGATGTAAACCAACTCAATATGCCTAGATCATATATAGAACATATTTGACTCTGAACTTGGGTAAATTTTACTATTTTCAATTTGTAGCTATTATTTAACCATATATAATTTTAATCAGGTACCACATTGATAGCAGAAGTGCTGTTAATATTTCAGACGTGATATATCAGTATAATATTCCTTTTAATAATAAATTTATTATAATTATTCAAATGTCTCACAGTATTGATGATATTTGCCGGTTAATTGTAAAGTTAACAGTACCTTTCTAATAATCTTTGCAGTTCCTAACAGGCAACCTTTCTGTAAAAGTTCTATGCTACATTTTATTTCAATCTTCTTCAAACACCTTTCAAATCTCTTTCCAATTGTGCCCAGAGGTCCTATAATTAATGTTACAATTTTAACCTCTTTTACATACCACATCCTTTTGATCTCTCTCTTCGAGTCTTGATTTACCTCAGTCATTTCTTTTTCTTTCCTGTCAATTCTTGTATCAGAGGGGCAAGCTATGTCAATAAGCAAGTATGACCGATGCTTTTTATTTTCAAAAACAATGTCCGGTGGGTTATGTTGTAGTCTGTAATCTGTTTGTATTGGGACATCCCATGATAATCTGAAGTTATTTGTTACAATTGCACTGTCTATTCTATGATTATACCATCAATCTCCAAGGTCTATACCTAGGTTCTAACATAACTTTCAGTGGATAATTTGAGTTACTTTATCATGTCTCAAGCCCTCATATTATGTTTATGCTAGCTGTTGACACTCAGATACTTTATGCGCAATCGTTTCCTCCGCTTTCCCACATAATCTGCACTCTTTTGATACATCTTCCTTGTAAATAATGCTCTCTAAGTAATTTGTTCCTAGTGCATGTTCCTGCACTGCAAATATAGTGCTTTCTGTTTCTTTTTTTGATCCTGAATATCTTCACCAATTCCAATTCTTATCCCTGTGCATTAATTCTTTTGCAGCATTAACTGTTTGCCCATGTAGAGCTTTATGTATCCACCCACTCTTATGTTTTTCAATATTCTTTTTTATTATTATTATTATTATTATTATTATTATTATTATAGTTGTTGTTGTTGTTGTTATTATTATCATATGAAATTCAACTTTTTGCACTGTCCAGTGGAATTGCTGATATTTTCCTGTTGGGCGAGCTATAACAAATAGCCAAGGGCCACATTTCACATGTCAAGTACCTTTCGGGGGATTCTAATTGTTCCCAACGAGACAGATTTTTGAATTTGTGCGTTATTAACATGGATCCCTAGTTTTTCTATCCAATTTTCAAATTTCTCAGAAATACTACCTAGTGAACCAACGACTTCAGGGATACTTGAACCTTTTTCATACCTCCAAATTCTACCAAGCTCTAGTTTGTTTTTCAAAGACTCTACTATCGAAGGGATATGCAATATAAATTAGAGTGCAGTGTTTTTCTCTCTTGTTTACAACAACCATATCTTGTTGCCTTGTCGTTATTTCGTTATCGCATTGGATATTCATATCCCAGAGAATTTCCTCTGTATTGTTCTCAACAGAGACTTCTGGACGATGATCATACAACTTTTCTTGTCTTCACTAATTATGTGTTTAACTGTTTCTCCCTTTTCACTACGCATCCTGCATAAAGAAGTAGCTGAACTCTTTTCGATGTTGTGTTTGACATAGTTCGTCCTAAATGCTTGTTCTTGTGCAGAGCACAATAGCGCTTCAATTTTAACCTTTAAATCTCCATGTACTAGCCACTTTCAGGTATTCTTTTGGTTAACTGTATCCCGCAATTGCCTAACAAACTGTCCATACATCACTTTTTCAGTCCATTTACCTTTTAACTCTTTTGTCTGTTCCCTTTTAAACTCACTCTGATTTAGTGCCTTCCGTCTTGATTGTCCCAGCTCTTTTCACACCTACCAGTTTTTAGTACAGTTATTTAGATATAGCCTAAGGCAATTTTCTTCCATTTTAACAGACATTTCCACACCCATCAATCCCCGACCTCCTTCTCTTCAGATACAACCTGTCTATATCACTTTTAGGGTGAAAGGCGCCATATATAGTCATGGTTTTCCTTGTTTTCTGTCTGAGCTGTTCAATTCACTACTTTTCCAATTAACAATATCTGCTCCATATAGCAACTGGCCAGATATTGATTGCATTAATTTTATTCTCTCCATTCAGTTTTGATTTAAGGATCAACCTAGGTCTTCTCGTTTAACTTTTAACTGTCAACTTTTTTTCTTGGTAATTTTCTTCTTTATTGCACTTTCCCGGATCTCATCCATTCTAGTATTTCAAGATATGTATAGTCTTTGCCATCTACTTCTTTCACCATCTCCTCATTTGGTATCTGCATTTTATCGAATGAAAAAGTCTTCCTCGTTTGAGAATCACAACCACATATTTCTTTAAACCAAATTCCATTCCAATATCTTGGCTGAAAACAAAAAACTTGTTTACAAGAGAACCAATTTGATCTTCACTTTTTCCGAAGTGTTTAAGGTCATCCATAAAGAGAAGTTGATTCAACTTGAATTTTTTTTCTCCCCACTCATAAAACGCATTATCTTCCCTAAGCAAAACGGAAAGAGGGATCATGCTTAAAATAAATAATAAAGGAGAAAGAGTAAATCCTTGAAAGGCTCCTCTATTTACATCTACATCACATAGATCCTCTCCATTAGAAGTAAGGGCTTCCACTGTTTCACGCTTCCGTCTAGAAACTGTCGAACATTTTTAGCTATACCAAACATTTCCAGACATTTATTTATCCGGCTATGGGAAATAAAATCATTAAACATGTATTAAACAATCCACGCCATACCTAGAATCTTATGCCTCTTCTTGCAATCTCTTAAGACAGTTTTGTCAATCATAACTGATCTTTGGTGCCACGACTACCCTTTTACACTCTTTCTGTTCTTCGGGAAACATACTTGCGTTATCTAAGTATATGTAAATAACTGCAGCTATCATTCTCGTCAGCAACTTCTACATTAAGAGAAGGCACGTAATAAGACGAAATTTGTCAACAACTTTTTTCTTTATAGAATCTTTTCGGCGCAAAACAGTCCTTCCGTATGTCATCCTGGTAGGTAATTCAGTTACTCCTTCCAAAATTTCAGACATTTGTTTGGTTATTGTTTCATGCAGGTTTTTGATATTTTTATCCAGTAGCCATGCAATTCATTCTTTCCTGGTGCCTTCCAGTTTGGCATTGCTTTACCTTTGTTGATCATCCTATTGTCTTGCTCATGCCTGATATTGATCTCCTTCTTCATATTATTAAGCCACTCCGCTTGTGTGTTCTGGTGCTTTTGAAGATTGCATATGCTGCTCCAAAACCTCATACTTTCTTTTGCATAAGGAGCTTCATTTTCTCTTTCTTCTTTTCCTTTCAGTTCATCACAGACCATTTTTTTTATAATCAGAGTATTAACTGTTCTGAGATATTCTTTATTCACAACTGGTGATTTCTTTTTAACTCTTCAAGAACCGTTGTTAATCCTTTCCTTTCAACTCCATACTTTGTTACTAAGAGTTTAATTTTTCCTTGATTTTTTACTCATCTGTCCTTTACGTTCTCTTTCCAAGGCATTTAATTCCTTTCTCAGTTCTGTAATACCATTTTCTGTTCGTCCTTTCCACCCTGGTTCTCATATTTTACCGTTAACAGACTTTTTCAACCCCATATGAGCTGCAACCCAAACGCTCATAGATCTAATAAGATTATTAGTTTGTGTAGTATTGTTTGTATGGAAATATTTTACCACTACATTGGCTTTAACTGTCAACTTTTAAAGAGAACTCTTATCAACCTTTTTGAACGCGATACCATCAATAATTCTACTTTTGGCCATTATTTCTTGCAATTGATCAAGTATGGTTTGTGCTTCTTGATCGGGTACAACGTTGTCAACCCTTAAAAGGGATTTCGTTTATAATTTTATTAGTTTCAATGTTATTGTCGTTTGTCATATCGTTCTGTGGTGTGCGGTAATCAATATGTTATTTTATTTACTTTAGGGTCCATAATAGCTTCCTCACTGTTGACCACCTCTACTTCCTTAATTCCCTTTAATTTAATTATTAATTAAAGTATTATTAATTATTAATTAATTCATTTCCTTTGGATATTTTGGAGCTAATGTTCAGAAGGCACGCTATTTATTCACCTCACCATAAGGATAAATCCGGCAGACGCCAAATATCACTAGAGGGGCTGCCCTTCAAAGGGCTTCTCTTCAAGGGGCTCCCCTCCAAGGCTAAAGATCTCCCTCTACCGATGAGACAGAAAATATCCAATCGGACACCGACCCGACATTGTCTCAGGAAAAGCTGTCAGGTACTACACCTTGTTCAAAGTTGACTTGACTTAAGCCTGTTCACTCCGGCATGGAGCATAGGCCGCTAACGATCTCCCTCCATTTACGTCTGTCCTAAGCTGCAGTCATGGTGGTGTGTCAACAATGTCCGCTGTCTTTCATCTCCTGTTCTAGACTTCTACGCCAGGTGGCTCTAGATCTTCCTATTTTCCGTCTGCCTTGAGGGTTCCATCGCAAGTCTTGCCGATTAATGTTACCCTCGTCTTTCCTAAAGGTAAGCCCGATCCATGTCCTTTCCTTTTCCTTATCTGTAGTGGTAGAGGAAGCTGACTTGTTCATTCCCATAGGTCTTGATTGCTACTACGGTTTGGCCACCAAATTTTTACGATCGGTCGGAGACATCTGTTGATGAATGACTGGATTTGTCTGTCCGTCACCTTTGTAGTGCGCTAAGTTTCAGCTCTATACGTCAGTACAGATTTCACATTTGAGTTGAAGATCCTGAGCTTTGCTTTAGTAACTATCTCTCTTGACCGCTATTTTTTGTTGAGGAAGCTGAACGCTGTCCTACCTATGGTTATTCTTGTCTTGATGTCTTGATGTCTTGTTGGTTCCGCGCCGGTCTCATCTACTATGCTTCTCAGATGACTTAACCTCTTCTATATCACCGATTGCTAACCTGATGCCATCCTTCATTGCATTTATTCTCATGAACTTTGTCTTGTCCTTGTTTATTCGCAGTCCACCTTTGGATGGATTGAATTCCAAGGTTGAAGTCTTCTCTTGCATCTGTTGATGTGTGTGTGTGTGTGTGTGTGATTGTAGAGCAATGTCATCCGCAAAATCTAGATCGTCTAGCTGACGCCAAAGGATCCATTGAATCCCATTCCTTTTGTACTTTGTCGACTCCTTTATTATCCAGTCAATTGCCAAAAGCAAGAGGAATAGGGAGAGGAGACATCCCTGTTTAACTCCAGTCTTGATGCTGAATTTCTCTGTTGCAGTACCTCTATGAAGGACATAACATTCCATACCCTCGTAGGTGTTCCTTATGATAGCTATGTATTTTTGTGGAATCCCATAATACGCCATCAGCCCCCATAGTGTCTGTCTGTCTAAACCATCAAAAGCTTTTTTGAAGTTTATAAAGTTCACATACAGTGAGCTGCTCTACTCAATAGACTGCTCTATGATGATCCTTAGAGTGTCGATCTAGTCAGTGCAAGACCTTTCGTTCCTGAAATCTGCCTGCTTATCTTGGACCCAATTGTCAACAGCCGTTTTTATTCTGTCTAGTAGAACTCTGTTGAAGACCTTCCCTGGAACAGATAGCAACATTATCCCTCTGTAACCCTATCACTGACGCCGGTTTCCCTTCTTTGGTAACTTCACTATATACCCCTCTTTCCAGTCTTGAGGTAATTCTTCTTCTTCCCACATGTATTCAAACAGCGGTTGCAGCATGTCTGCTGAAGTGTCCACATCAGACTTCAGTGCTTCAGCTGGAATCCCTGTGCTGGTCTCTTCAGCAGTTAACTGAATTGTTCTTTCCATTGGTCTGTCTATCCTTCCAATGTTGTTATAGTGACACTATTTTTGTCCTTTATTGGACGCCCTGGGCCCCTTCTATTACCTGCTAGGATTCTGATTATGTCATATTACTTCTTAATATTTATCTGTCCTGCTGCTGTCTCTTCTCTGGTTGCAAGTCGTCAACAAAAGCCCTGTTGTCCTGCCTNATACGTCAGTACAGATTTCACATTTGAGTTGAAGATCCTGAGCTTTGCTTTAGTAACTATCTCTCTTGACCGCTATTTTTTGTTGAGGAAGCTGAACGCTGTCCTACCTATGGTTATTCTTGTCTTGATGTCTTGATGTCTTGTTGGTTCCGCGCCGGTCTCATCTACTATGCTTCTCAGATGACTTAACCTCTTCTATATCACCGATTGCTAACCTGATGCCATCCTTCATTGCATTTATTCTCATGAACTTTGTCTTGTCCTTGTTTATTCGCAGTCCACCTTTGGATGGATTGAATTCCAAGGTTGAAGTCTTCTCTTTCATCTGTTGATGTGTGTGTGTGTGTGTGTGTGATTGTAGAGCAATGTCATCCGCAAAATCTAGATCGTCTAGCTGACGCCAAAGGATCCATTGAATCCCATTCCTTTTGTACTTTGTCGACTCCTTTATTATCCAGTCAATTGCCAAAAGCAAGAGGAATAGGGAGGAAACATCCCTGTTTAACTCCAGTCTTGATGCTGAATTTCTCTGTTGCAGTACCTCTATGAAGGACATAACATTCCATACCCTCGTAGGTGTTCCTTATGATAGCTATGTATTTTTGTGGAATCCCATAATACGCCATCAGCCCCCATAGTGTCTGTCTGTCTAAACCATCAAAAGCTTTTTTGAAGTTTATAAAGTTCACATACAGTGAGCTGCTCTACTTAATAGACTGCTTTATGATGATCCTTAGAGTGTCGATCTAGTCAGTGCAAGACCTTTCGTTCCTGAAATCTGCCTGCTTATCTTGGACCCAATTGTCAACAGCCGTTTTTATTCTGTCTAGTAGAACTCTGTTGAAGACCTTCCCTGGAACAGATAGCAACATTATCCCTCTGTAACCCTATCACTGACGCCGGTTTCCCTTCTTTGGTAACTTCACTATATACCCCTCTTTCCAGTCTTGAGGTAATTCTTCTTCTTCCCACATGTATTCAAACAGCGGTTGCAGCATGTCTGCTGAAGTGTCCACATCAGACTTCAGTGCTTCAGCTGGAATCCCTGTGCTGGTCTCTTCAGCAGTTAACTGAAGTGTTCTTTCCAATGTTGTTATAGTGACACTATTTTTGTCCTTTATTGGACTCCCTGGGCCCCTTCTATTACCTGCTAGGATTCTGATTATGTCATATTACTTCTTAATATTTCTCTGTCCTGCTGCTGTCTCTTCTCTGGTTGCAAGTCGTCAACAAAAGCCCTGTTGTCCTGCCTAATACTTTGTTTCACTTCTTGGTGCTTTTGTTTAGTGAATTCTTTACCTTCGTCCGCTCATCCATCTTATCTAAAGTTGCCTGTGATATCCATATTTGTGTTGCTTCTTTCTTCTACCCAGTTCTTCTTCGCATGTTGCTTTTCAGTTTTCTTTGACCCTGCTCCAGTATCCCTCAAAAGTTTCCTCTTTTGTCACCATTTCCTGCAGAACCTCAAATCTGTTTCTCTGAGTCACCCAGTATTGTTGCACATGTTCCTACTCCTTCAATTTCTTTGTGTTAAATTTCGCCCATGTGAATATGTTAGTGCACCTTTTAAGCTTCAGTTGTAGCTTTTCTTCCACCAGGTGATGAACTAAAGCTGGGTCGACTCCTCTCTTACTGCGAACATCAAGGAGAGATCTTCTGACTTTTTCGCTTACACAGATGTGGTCAATCTGGTTTTTAGTACTTACGTCCGGTGACACCCATGCTATTTTGTGGACATCCTTGTGAGGGAAGACTGATCCACCGATGACTAGGCTGTTTTCAGTGCAGACGTCTGCCAACATCTGGCTGTTCTCATTCATGGTACCCATTCCGTGTCTCCCCATGACAGTTGTGTAGCCCTGGTTGTACTGTCCAATCTTTGCGCTGAAATCTCCCATAAGGATAACCATCTCTCTCATGCAAACCATTTACCACTGTCTGAAGCCTGTCATAAAATTTCTCCTTGACTGCATCATTTGTCGGGGCATAACACATTATGGTTTTGAGTGTGATTCTCTTGTTGGGTGTCCTTAATTTAGCAACTGGCATCCTTGAGTTGATTGGATCGCACCCTATAAGGGCTTGTGCTGCTTCTCTTGACAACATGATTCCGACCCCCTCCGTGTGTGGTCCATTTTTTTCTTCATGACCTGCAGAGAGCAAGGTCTCCCCTGCGCTTAGTCTGGTTTCTCCAGAGTTTGTCCATCTGGTCTCACATAGACCTAGCACTTGCAATTTATAGCTCTTCATCTCCTTTGCTACATTCCCACTCCTTCCTCCTTCGTACATAGGTCGCACATTCCATGTTACGAATGTGATTGGCTTCCTTGTCGAAAAGAGATCCCGCCTTTTAGCTTTCCTGAGGCTTTTACCAACTGACATATTTCCTCTTGGAGGAGCTCCTCGACGACGGTTGCCGGCAGTGTTGTTGATTGCTTGTGTTTCTGTAATCTGTTTTATCTACTGACGGGAGATTATTCCACCAGCTTCACCAGAGTCCTGTTAGCCAGCATTACCTGTTTCCACCTCCCACAACGGGGACGTAGGGTTGGACTTAGGGAGGCTGTTCAACGTAGACAAAGAGGTAATTGTGGCAAAGGGTAACACCACTATCCCAAGTCGAAAATNTCTTCACCTTCGTCCGCTCATCCATCTTATCTAAAGTTACCTGTGATATCCAAATTTGTGTTGCTTCTTTCTTCTACCCAGTTCGTCTTCGCATGTTGCTTTTCAGTTTTCTTTGACCCTGCTCCAGTATCCCTCAAAAGTTTCAAATCTGTTTCTCTGAGTCACCCAGTATTGTTGCACATGCTCCTACTCCTTCAATTTCTTTGTGTTAAATTTCACCCATGTGAATATGTTAGTGCACCTTTTAAGCTTCAGTTGTAGCTTTTCTTCCACCAGGTGATGAACTAAAGCTGGGTCGACTCCTCTCTTACTGCGAACATCAAGGAGATATCTTCTGACTTTTTCGCTTACACAGATGTGGTCAATCTTGTTTTTAGTACTTACATCCGCTGACACCCATGCTATTTTGTGGACATCCTTGTGAGGGAAGACTGATCCACCGATGACTAGGCTGTTTTCAGTGCAGACGTCTGCCAACATCTGGCTGTTCTCATTCATGGTACCCATTCCGTGTCTCCCCATGACAGTTGTGTAGCCCTGGTTGTACTGTCCAATCTTTGCGCTGAAATCCCCCATAAGGATAACCATCTCTCTCATGCACACCATTTACCACTGTCTGAAGCCTGTCATAGAATTTCTCCTTGACTGCATCATTTGTCGGGGCATAACACATTATGGTTTTGAGTGTGATTCTCTTGTTGGGTGTCCTTAATTTAGCAACTGGCATCCTTGAGTTGATTGGATCGCACCCTATAAGGGCGTGTGCTGCTTCTCTTGACAACATGATTCCGACTCCCTCCGTGTTTGGTCCATTTTTTTCTTCATGACCTGCAGAGAGCAAGGTCTCCCCTGTGCTTAGTCTGGTTTCTCCAGAGTTTGTCCATCTGGTCTCACATAGACCTAGCACTTGCAATTTATAGCTCTTCATCTCCTTTGCTACATTCCCACTCCTTCCTCCTTCGTACATAGGTCGCACATGCCATGTTACGAATCTGATTGGCTTCCTTGTCGAAAAGAGATCCCGCCTTCTAGCTTTCCTGAGGCTTTTACCAACTGACATATTTCCTCTTGGAGGAGCTCCTCGACGACGGTTGCCGGCAGTGTTGTTGATTGCTTGTGTTTCTGTAATCTGTTTTATCTACTGACGGGAGATTATTCCACCAGCTTCACCAGAGTCCTGTTAGCCAGCATTACCTGTTTCCACCTCCCACAACGGGGACGTAGGGTTGGACTTGGGAGGATGTTCAAAGTTGACCAAGAGGTAATTGTGGCAAAGGGTAACCTCATTATCCCAAGTCGAAAATATTCAACCGGATACAGTTAAATGTTTAATGTGGTACCCTAGATAAATTATTATTATTATTATTATTATTATAGTATTTCTTTACTTACGCGTTTTAGTACAATTACCTACAGGGCCACCCCAATGACCTGGAGTAGGTAAATATCCTATGAGATATGACACGAACAGTAAAGGGACGATTGGCATATTACAAAGAGTATAACAACATTTATGACAAGTAAGTAAAAACATCACAGGCACGAATATTAAAGGACAATTGACATATTACTGAAAACTATGAGGTTTCACATTTTTTGAATTTCTATCTTTAGGTCTTTACACTTGCTTAACTTTTGAATTCCTTAACGAGACGTTTTTATCACTTGGCAAATTCACGCAAATTAACGTGCACATTTTGTTTGTCCTGACTTTAATTATGATGTCAGGACGGTTGGCTTGAATCGTCCTGTCAGTGTTGATCAGAATGTCCGACAGAATAGTGGCATTTTTTCCTTCCGTGACTGATAGTGGATGGTTTCCATACCACTTGGGGTGCCCAAGTGTTTGCAAATACCCCAGTGGAGATACTGCCACACACGGTCGTGGCGTTTGATATACTCATTTGGAGCAAGTACGGGACATCCGAACACAAGGTGAACTATTGTTTCCGTTTGTTGGTCACAGAACCTGGCACTTTGGGTCAGCTCCATTCTTCAGTATGTTTGCTTGGTAATTTCGGGTAAATAAGATTTGGTCCTATGCTGTGATGATGAAGTCTTCTGTCTCTGCCTTAAGTCCTGCACTCCTCAGCCACTGATGCGTTGCACATTGATCTACATCAACATCTTGGCTTTGGAGAGCATACTTTCCATGCAGAGCATTCTGGCTCCATTGATCGGCAAGCTGTTTCTGTGCTTTCCTTTTAGCATTCATTTTAACTTTCCTCGCAGTTTCTGTGGCTTCACGTCCATCTTCATCTTCCTTGGTTACTTCTACGTCTAATTCGTTTTCAAATTTCTGGGACCCTTTGTAAATCGAGTGCAGTTTTTTACTCCTCTTATGTCTGCTTACTATTTTCAACATCCAATCGTCTTTTGATTCAAGATATTGTTTTATTCCAATTGTCGTGGTTTTATAAGAAATTTCAAGTTGTATGAGTCCACGTCCCCCTTCGCATCTAGGCAAATAGAGAGGATCAACATCTGCTTTGGGGTGGAGCATACCACTTGACGTGAATAGTTTTTTAGTTTTACAGTCCATACGTTTAATGTCAGGGGGTTCCACTTTATATTGTTGTAGCTGTATTGTACAACTGGTACAGCAAGGGTGTTTATTGCTTCAATTCTGTTTTTTGAGTAAAGCTTTGTCTTAAACACTACCTGGATGAGGTTTTCGCTAGTCTTTCTCGTGAGAATGTAGCTTTTGGGAACTTATCGAGGCCGAATTCCATGCAACTATCATTACTGAGCTGCCTAACGGCAATTAGCAATCCTTCTAGTTGTTTATCACTTTTTGCAAAAAGTTTCAAGTCATCCATATAGAAAAGATGGTTAATCTGCTTGCAGATTAACCATCTTTTCTATATGAAGTGGGGAAATAGTGTCTCCTTGGAAAATACCACGTTTAATTTTAATAGGATTAGATTTAGTAGTCCCAGCGTCGTGTATAAGGGAAAGAGAGGTGTTCCACTTTGACATACTTTTCTTTAAAAATTTTGTAATTATTGGTGAGAACATTCTACCACAACCCCAGACATTTGGACGATCCAGTGTAGCTTTTTCTTCGAATAAAGGCCATTCTTTACAACAAAGAAATGGATAAAAATTGCCATATTTTAAATGAAATAATACAATTCATCGAATTGTGTAGGGCTCATCAACTTCCGCTTTGAGACTACGACGAAAGTAAGAAGTCGCCAAAACAATGTGGGTTTTAGGGCTTATTTGGTTGACTTCACGATTACATAGCTAACTTGCTGATTATCTTCATTGGGACACCCCACTAATATCATTTATCACGAGCCCCCACTAGTGTCGCTTGACAACCTACAGCTATGGCAAGGAAGAGCAAAGACTTCTATGGAGCCTCGCCCCAGTGTTATTCAAGGAGAACTTTGCTATCCCTCATAATTCAAAAATTCTTGGTACTAACTTTAGAGATACATTTCGTACAAATCAACCTTGGTATAACAGGTATTCATCGTTTCTTTACTGTTTTCTCCCAAAACTGAATATTTTGAAGGTCTAAGCATTGAAGGCTTTCTTCCCGGAAATGATGGACCTATTGCTGAGTAGCAAAATAATGAAATAGCATACAAAAGGAGAGAGCAAAATTACATAAAATCACAAGGATGCAACGAAGCAAGTTCCAACTGACAGTCGGTCTCATATACTTCCATGGAACATTCTAGAAGCATATATAATATTCTACAAGTTTTCTACAATCACACAGAGAATATTCTGGAAGGTTCTAGAATACAGTGTAACATTTTTGAAAGAATCTAATATTCCACTATCCAACACATTTCACATACATCTTTGGACTGATTCTATTGTTTTATATCAGTTAGTACAAATTATGTACAAAACTATTTAGTAGCAATAAGAAGTAACTAGTAACAATGAATACGGCAGTCCAGAAGGCCTATCCTAGTAAAGAAAATACAACCATGACAAGATGGAGCAGTAAACCAGGTCCTGGTATTGTTGCTTCAAATGCCACTGAGACATATACTTCTGACCTTGATTTCGCAGATAACATTGTCCTTCCTAACAATGTCAACAGAACAATCTTTTGTGTCAGCAAACTAGAGAAAGAAAGCTGACAAGTTTGACTAAAACTCTATGAAATTAATACCAAATTGTACCAAATAACTCAAACATTAGGGCTTAAATATTTTACCTTTGATTTTCTACTTCATGCGGATCTAATAAGAAAATATATCTTAATCAATAAAATAAAGCTTTATAGAAAAGTGAAAAATATGTTTGCAGGAAACTGTATACGAACCAATGTCTATGCCTATTATGACCACATGCCCTGCCACCTGACTTATCGATACATTTTCTTCAACGGATCATTTTTTGCAACCGCATCTTTCAATTATCCTTTACTCTATTCTATTATTTTCAGAATTAAAACTGAGAAATTGCAACTTTCAAATACCCGGAGGAAACCATTGGTGTCAAAAATCCTAACTTTTAACTTTCATTCTTTAATTTTGTACAAAACAGATTTTTTACCTTCATTGATTGAACGGCCTTCCTTTAACATGTGCTTTCTTTTAATTGAAATGTCAATATTTGAAAAGAGATCGTTTATTTTATTAATAGAGGTGTCATACCATGTACTGGGTCTCTCGTTGATGGAACCCCTGGTAAACAGTGGGCCCATTTTTGTCTTTCACACATATACATCTATGAAAGACCCGAAAGGAAGAAACAGATCAAAAGAAAGTGGGACAGAAAGCAAGCAAGACACCATAAAATGCAAGACATACGGATCGCCCCTTTAGGACCCTCCGTGGGAAGGCCCTTTTTCTTGGGTTGGTCGTAAGTCAAGACTCAAGCATCTCGAGACCCCTGTCCTGCATGGTAGGGCCCTATAGCCAAAGACCCGACCAAGGAGAGAGCAGAGCTCCACACTTGATCTGAGACATGATCTTTGTCATGCCATGTACTACTTCTGTTATTTTGGGTACTGCTTTAGATATTACTCATCATACCACTGCCAGTGTCATTTCAACATATCATTGGGAATATTAAGATTGGTATTGCAGTCAAAGACGCCAGAGCCTTTTAAGTGAGGGGGGTGGGTGGGCAAGTAGGGACAGCAAAGTGCCTACCTGTAAAAAATGTTTCCTTAAATATCATAAGTTGATCTCGCTTCCAGCTGTTTCTAGAAACCAATCTGTACAAGAAATAAGAATGTCAGTGGTTTCCGTGTTGATGAGCTTAAAAAGATTTAGCTATAAAATCGGAAATGTAAAACTCAGTGGCCATTCTCTTTTAATAGCTTCAATCAAACATTTTGTATTCAGTTGGCTACTGTAATGACGTCATCCAATTTTCTCTTTCAACTTTCTCATTTGCTAAGTTGTTTTTCTTACCACAAGCACCTTCACTTCGATTTCCTTCTCACCTTTTCATAAGAAACATTGCTCACGTAAAAATTCCTCAAACCATTTGTTTATTTTTCGTCTTCCTTACTCATCTCGCGATATTTCCTCTTTACGTACTTCAGGCATATCCAAGCCCTCCCTTTTCTATCTACTTTGATTTATTTTACATCGGCCATCTCAGTAATACCAATTTATGTATATAAGGAATGAAACCTTTATAAGTAGATCTAGAGACATGGCACTGATGTTGAAGTATATTGGTAATTCGAAGAGAAGAAAATTCAGCCATAGCATGAGTAATTTAACCACCAAAGAAACTTGAAGCGTTTATGGGGATTTTTGACTTTGGGTTTAATCCTATGAGCAGTACTTTTTGTCACGATATTCCTTTTTGCATACTATTCATACTTTATATCTTTGGCTTATTGTGCTAAACACCTCCCAAATTCTTAAGTCTATCTTTAAGTGAATAAAGAATTTCAACATGTTCTAGTTTCTAAAACCATTAGATGTTTGGTATGTGGAATATCTTATTAAGGTTTATTCACTTTCTTTTTTCGGTCACACACAAGTTGACGGGGACCGAAGCATTAATTTCAAAATTATCTACTTCTGGTACTATATCATTTTACAGTAGCCCCCTAAGAGTAGCTTAAGAATCTATAATGCTACCATTTGGAAACGACCAGTAAAGATAATGTTCTGTGTTTGAAGAGATGGATAGCAATACCTCTAACGAATATTTCAAGTAAATTACAACGTGGACTCTTCATACCAATTACAGAAGTCAAAAGATTAGTAATGAATGTAATAATAAATCTGGGAACCAATAAGCTAACCAAATCTGCCTCAAAATGTATCTTTTAAGCATCTTCCCTCCATTTTCATTTCCTTTTCATTTCATTTTCGCAAGCCAAATTTCGTTCCTTTGACACCAAAACCGCTGCTTTTGGGAATAGCAAATGGAAAACCTCGATGGTCCGGTAAGAGTGGGGTTTTTGCAGAGAGCTGAGTTATAATTTAATTTCTAATATTAACAGAAAAATTATTGTACCTCATGAATAAAAAATGGATCTAAACTCTGTCTTGTTTTCGCGTATTGCAGAAAATCTCCCTCAAAGTCCAACCCAACACCCAAGTTCCAAAGAATAAAGACAGATCAAGGTAGCTAACAGAGCTCTGCCGAAGTTTAGTGTCCTAGTAACCCACTAAATGGATAAAGAATACTTACAGAACAGTAGGCATTTGTTCACTTTTGGCACTGATATCCTGAAAATAAGTACAAAATTAAAGTGATCATATTTCGAATCCACAACTGTGGACAGAACTATCAAATACCAACTATAATGCAACTGGGGGAGAAAGAATGGATTTGGATAGAGCACACATACAAAAAATGAAAAGAAAACATTACAAAGAAAGAGTTACAGAAGAAGCCTCAGTTCAGGTGCAAGAGGGAAAGTCTTTGAGTCAAAAAAGGAAAGATGCAGGCCAGTGCTTATACAGGAGACTCAAGACAAAGAGGAGGAAGGATATTTGTTAGCAGATAATGTTCCACCCAAAGGTGAAAAGGTATAAGTGCACTCAGTGAAGTCAATAATTTAATTCTATGAATTTCTATGAATTTTATTCTATGAAAAACAGTATGTTTGTGATCCAATGAAATATCACTTCCCCCACCTATCTGGAAATATGTTCTGTTCATATGTGGTTGTTGCTGTTGTTTTTTCCATAAGAAGGCTCTCTTATTGACGCGACTATAAGCGAAATGTTATTTTTAAAGCTCTGTCCGCCTGTTCAATTATAGTCATATCTTAGCCTTGACTTCTCCGGCAAACAATTCTCAACCTAAAGCATATTTTAACAAAATTTCACCAGTAAAATTTCTTTAAATGCATATAAAATGTTTTTCTGTTTAACTGTGAAGCCTTTATTCCTTCAAAGGAAAATAACAATCCAATAAAATGAAAAAAAGCTACCAATATAATATTTAAGTTATCTCATTCAGCTATATGTGGTCTTCGTTGAACAATGGATATTCAATTACCTTTTTTGTAAACTAAACCAAGGAATTTTTCCTTTGGTATTAACATTTCAGTTTTCAGGGGTGTGATTCTTCCAAAGTGGTTTGTTGGGAAACAAGACAATATGTAGTAGACACTATAATGAAGCTCTTTAACTGGAAGAAAATTCGGGAATTAGAAAATGTTATTGTAATTTATCGTGAGTTTTCGGAGCAAATCGTGTAAATACTGTATGGTCTAAAAACCTAACCCAAGATCATTCAAAAGAGGTCAAGCATAAATAACAAACGGATTCCCAATTGACACCTATACCACAATTTGCCCTGTTTGGTAAATGTTCATATACCTACTCTGACCACAATAAAACATTTCTTAAAATTGGAATTTCGATCACGTCTTGCTTACTTTAGTTTCAATGCAAGAAATACTGTCTCCGACTACTATAGCTTTTTGCTTTTCATGTGGCTTGAACTTTGTTCTTTGGTTCGTTTGCTATTTAGCATGAGTGTCCTTAGTACGTTTTTCCTTGTCATGCGTAATGGTTATTTTACTACACTGTGTCCAAAGCCTGGTTGTGTATCGTCTGCTATAAAGCAGTAGTGTATTCAGTGATTTACTTATCACTTTCTGTGGAATTGCACAATATGCATTCTCTAGTTCTCTGCAGGCTTAAGAAGCTTTTGGCGAAGGGATTTCAATGGCCTTACATCTAGGATCCACACAGAGTTTTATTAAGACGTAGTCTCCAGACAGCAAAGGTCAATGAAGTTCTGTTGCTAAGATGTCCCACGGCTCACTTTGGAATGTAGTTGATTATAAGGCTCTTGTTGAGAGGTATCGTTTATAAACAAACAGACACCTCAATAAGGGATTTCGTGTTCAATTATCTTGTCAATACAGAGAAATCAAGTTGTTGTATTTAGTAATTTTGTGTGTATAGCAGAAGAAAAGGTCTGCAACCCGTTACTATGCTAAAATACAACAGTCTAAACAAATAAATGGGACCTTTCTTTACTGCTAACTTAGTCACTAAATTTTCTATTTCTATTGGTGCATATCTTAATTCGAGAGCCCAAACGGATTTCGTTACGTCATGCTGAGTACGGGCTCCAGAGAGTCCTTATTCAGATCAACCAAAATAAAATTTGTGGATGTGAGTAATGCGTTGCATGATATGCTTAGAGGCTTAAATATTCTTTCTCGGCTGTTTGGTGTGGCGTTTAATAATCTTCATTTCATTAGAATTTTGCCTATTTCTTGTTTGGAGTCTGAAGTGATGTTGTGATTGCTAAATAGCAGTGTAAAACTAGCATTGTAATTTGCCTTTCCTACGAACTAGTGAACGTCTCTTGTTGATATTATTGATGAACGTGCAAGTGTCCTTCTATTTATTCTTTTGCTGAGGACACACCTTCCCCCGACAATTTTATAAAAGAGAACTGTACCTGTGTATACCCAAAGTTAGTTTAGTCTTAAAATTGCCCGTAGCATTTGTTCTAAAGCAATGTCGTGTTGGTGCTTTTATGAGAGCTTCTTTACTGCAGACAACCGTGTAGTTGTACAAGTTATTAGAATCTGTGTTGTCAAATATGTTTCGGCTTACCTCTTGGGAAAAAAGCTCAGCCGCAGCGTTTATGCCAAAGTTTTAAAAATCATTTAGCATACAAGGAGTGTAGACGTTTGCCATTTATCACCTTTCTGGTTGTAATTTAAGTTTAATAAAGCATTTTTTCATATCTACCACTGAAAAATGTTTGGTAACATCCAGCTCCATATTTAAGCCCTTCAAGCATGAAAATTACATGTGTTCAGCGTCTTCTAGCAATATTTTTTCTTGTCATGCCAAGATTTATTCGAAGCTACAATGGATTTGAATTTTGTCTCAAAACCATCTACATAATCCACTCTGTAGGCCCTCTGTCTGGTTAATAACACTTGCTTTTATTAATTCTCTATGATGAAGTGAACTATTTCCGCTTCGAATAGGGACTTTGTTCCTACCTTTACATCATTGGTTAAACTCTTCTGTCTATGCTAAGCAATACTTGTTGACACTTATTCTTCTTAATGCCTTTAAAGAGATCTGGATGACTGTCAGGGGCAACAAAGGTAAGTCCCAATGTCAAATGACAAATATTCGATGTCTGAGAAGATACACAAAGAATTCTGTGAATTCGTTGAACAAACACTCTGGATGGAGATCAATATGGTGGTTGTTGATATCACGATATGATGATGATAATAATGGTAACTGTCACAACATTTTAGGTGGTACTGCAAAATGTGGTGCCCTAGTTATATATCTATTTTCAAACGTAGCATTACAATGTGTATGGTTTGATTAAATTTTTTCCCGAGCTAATTGTTTAAAACCATTACTTGTCTAATATAATGGTGAAAGCATAAATCTTTTTAAAGCAGTCAAACCAAGTTTAAGCTTCCTTTTTCCTGTTTGTCTGCAAAGTACTTTCGGTTTTTTCCTGACCACACACATATATACAAAGTTTTTAAATATTAATCAGTAAAAATGCAGCAAAAAGCTTATTATAGATGAATTTCCGTGCGACGTCACACAAATTTGTAAACAACATACGCGTACATAATGGTTGGCAACAAAAATAAAAACGCATGAACGACTCAATGAGAAAACCATAGCAGAATAAAAATCAACTTTTTGTTTTCGAAATATTCTTTAATAATGGCTACAAACAACGCTAGTGAGTATTTTTCTAAGTTAACTAAAGAAGATAAAAGACATTACTTGCAAAAACTCACTTTACAGTCAGGAGAAAAACTTCCTGATCGCTATGTCATTGCAAAGAACGAGTGGGTAAATGCGTGGAGAAGAATTTCCAACATTTCAACTAGAGATGTAACTGAATATCTATTTGATACCCCAGTGTTTTTACCAAACAATCTATCAGGGCATATAAGTCGTTGGAGGCGTATGACTACTTTGTTAATGGCCATGTTCAAGAATGTTTATATGCAAACATTAGTGGGAATGATCAGTTTTGCTTTGTCAAATCTGAGGTAGGTATTAGTCTTTTTAACACCATTGTGTTATATAGAAATAATATAATAACACCAGGATTAGTGACCCAGTATTTATTCTGCTTTAGGTGCTGCCAAGCCAGAGACAAAGTGAAAAAACTGCCATGTACAAGGTGTGGATCTGCCTTAATAAGAAGTTGGGCTGGATTTTAACAGCAAACTGTACATGCATGGCAGGGTTAGGGTCTGCATGTAGCCATGTGGCAGCAGTTCTCTTTAAATTAGAAGCAGCCTCTAATCTTTT
>RDPX01000183.1:132203-159559 GCA_003991215.1 Morbakka virulenta | reverse complement strand
TAAAAACTAAGATTCGAGTCCTAGAATGTTATGTGTGGTCTGTTTTGCTTTATGGGTGTGATGCTTGGACCATCAATGAAAGCATGAAGAAACGAATAGAAGCAGTGGAAATGTGGTTCCTGAGAAGAATTCTTAGAATATCTTGGACTGACAAAGTGAGCAATGAAGTGGTATTAGAGAGAGCAGGAATGAAAAGAAAGTTGATGAAGGTAATTAGAAAAAGACAACTGCAGTTTCTGGGTCATGCAATGAGATGTGAAGGAATGGAAAACTTGGTGTTAACAGGGAAGAGTGAAGGAAAGAAAAGTAGAGGAAGACAGAGACTGAAAGTCATTACCAGCTTGAACAAGGATCTCCAGTTCAAGAGGAGTGATTGTGAAATTTTAGCACTGACAAAAGAGAGAAATAGATGGAAGACCATGATCTCCAACGTCCTGAAAGGATAAGGAACTCAGAAGAAGAAGAAGAAGAAGAATATTCCAAACCTTTTGGGGTATCCAATGGAGTTCGACAAGGTGGGATATTGTCACCCTACCTATTTAATGTGTATGTGGATGACTTAAGTTGTCATTTGAATGTTTGTAATGTTGGATTTAATATAAATGGGAGTATAGTAAATCACATTATGTATGCGGATGACTTAGTAATCTTATCACCATCAGTAGGTGGAATGAATAAGCTACTCAGAGCATGTAAATTATTTGCAATTAAACATGATATGGTTTTCAATGCTAAAAAAAGTACCATTATGAAATTCCTAAGTAGGGATATGAAGCATTTAGATCCGCCAAATTTTACGTTAAATGGTGAAGATATTAATGTTGTAAATAGTTATAAATATTTAGGACACTTCATTTCACATGATTTGACCGATGATATTGATATAGAAAGACAAGGTAGAAAGTTATATGTACAAGGCAATATGATTTTACGAAAATTTTATGTGTACTATCGATGTAAAATTGACATTGTTTAGAGCTTGTTACATGCCCATATATACAGCGTATTTGTGGTGGAGCTACAGAAAAGCCACAATTAACAAACTATATATTGCATACCATAATATTTCAAACTTTTTGTTGGCATGTCTAAATATGACAGTACTAGTCTTTTATGTACTCTTTGTAATGTGCAATGTTGTGCAGCTGTTATTGGAAACTTGGTATATAAGTTTATTTGTAGATTAGAAGAATCAGATAACTCAATTATTAAATATTTTCATTGAACTTGTTTAATTTACACCTCGCATATAAGGCGACACTGGGTAAAATTGTTGTATTTTAATTGTACTCTAAAAAACATCCTTTATTTAGTTAGTTAATTAGCATGTTCACAAATATGGACTTCGTGTAAAACATGTATGCCTGGAATAAAGATATTAAATTGAATTGAATATATTTATTTTTGTGTAATATCATTACAATATTTGTAATGTTTGGAGATTAATTGGGTAGGCCTATATTTAGCAAAGGCAAATGTAGCAGTAAGGACAAGATAAAGTGTAAAATCTTCAGATCTTATCTGAAAACAAAACAAAATTGCCCATGATGTGTAAAGCAAGCATCATTATCTTACCTGATAAGAAATGTGCACCACATATTCTTTGATTTGATATTCTTTTATCTGCCCACGATTCCCAATCTTTCCTATTGATGGCCTTTAACCAATCTCGCCTCCTCCTAGCCTCAAATGGTGTAGATCCTTTTGGGATTTTGTAGAAAGTAAGCTTTCTTTCTTTACTAAATTTGTTGGAACAACCAACAGCACAGCAACTGGTTGGCATTCTCTTGTTTTGATTTGTGTGACTACAGTGCTTACTAAAAACGTTACTTCAACTGATATCGACAGAGTTTTTGCCTACACATATGCGCGCGTATCTTTTTACCGGAGCTGAAACGTAAACATTCTAAAGTGATCTATTAGCTTTACTTCTGACAATTCCAACAACACGCTCATTACAAAATGTTCTGTGTGTGTGTGGTTTTTTTTTGTTTATGTGTGTGTATGTGTATATATATAGATATATGTGCTCTGAAATGGTTCAAACAAATCAATCTTTCTCCACTTGAAGGCATCCATAGGTTTATATGATGTGTCTATGAATGAGTCCTAACATTCTAAGCTCAAAAGCGGAGGCAGCGCTAGGTAAAATGAAAAAGACAAGGAAGTCAAGCCAGACAACATTGTTACAGAAAAGGTAACAGCACAGGTAGACTTTGGAATGGAGAGCTTGACAGAAGCAATGTACAATCTGGCAGACATCCTCAAGTAGTTTCTGAAGAGCGACAATGCAATCTGGACATCACAGTAGTCTGAAAATGCCAGTGGAAAAAGAGCAGCAGACTAAATACCAGCATTGAAGAAACCCCGATATCCTCGGGGAGGGATAAGGACGGACATCGTGAAGGAGTGGCTGTACTCCTCAGTAAGGGGTGTTGAAAAATTTCTACTGAAATTGAAGCAGATTATTAACAGGGTTAACGAATGTCTGACTGAATGGTAAACAAACCAACTTAATTCATCTTTCAGTGCTATTTGCCTACAAAAAATATAGAAATATAAAAATATAGAAAAATATATTAAAATAGATTACTGTGATTGGTCTCAAGTATTTTTCCTTTGCGCTTTTTTCATTCTTTTCCAACTTTGTCTTTCATATCCTTCCCCTGTATTTTGTTTGATTGTAATACAACCAGATATTTATAGCTATCACTTTCTTTTCGTCGTTGAGAAATTAGATTCAATCTGACTTAACTACCTTTCCTCTCTTTATTATCAGAACTGCACATTTTTCTAACTCAAATTCCATGTCTATGTCACTGCTGAATACTCTAACTGTCTGAACAAGTGAGTAGAGTACCTCTTCATTTTTCGTATATAACTTAAGGTCGTCCATTTATAGTAAGTGGTTGATTTTCTCTTTACTCTTTGTAAACTCGTAACCAAATTTCACTTTTCTCAAAACTTGTGTGAGAGGGATCATTACAACAACAAGTAAAAGAGGTGAGGGTTGATTGTGTCGGAAAATTTCCCTCTTGATGTTCACTTCTTCCAGTTGTTGAGTTGGATATCTCAGTTAACATTTCCAAGCTTTCATTGTCTTTTCAGGGAACAGTTGTATGTTGTTGCTAATACCTAAATATTTCAAGCACTCCAATATCCATGAATGGGGACCATGTTATAAGGTTTTCAGTAATCCAACCACACACTTAGCAATTTTTTTCTCTTTTTGGCCTCTCGAAACAACAATCGGTGAATGAATAAAATATCTGCAGGTCCCATTGATTTTTTTACAACCTTCCTGTTCCTCAGTCAGTAGTAGCTTTGTTTCTAAGAAACCATAGATTTTATCAGATATCAATCTGGTCAGTAGCTTCCAAACAAATGGTAAGCAAGGGATTGGTCTTTAATTACTTGATTCTATCATATTCTGTTATAATGATTATGTTTTTTATTATTACTAGTACTATTATCATCATTTTGATCAATATCCTCTCACACTAATAGTTCACTTCAATAATGGTTAAAAATCAGTATTTTATGCGTAATATTAACATTTTCTAAATCTACCTGTCAAAACAGAGTCTCACTTTCTTTGTGGATGTTGTTTGTAGTAGCATAATAATAAAAGAAGAGTTCTAAATAAAAATTGTCTCATTTTCATTCCTTTTTATATGTCAGGGGTTACCTTTTAATTTTGCTTGTTAATTAGTGAAGAAAGGTAATTTCTGAATGTTACGCATGTTTACCATGTATCAGAAACTTGAAGTTGTAAGAGTTGATCCATGCGACTCTTAATTGCTGTGCTTTACATATATTTTTCTTTATACATTTAGGAACTTTTCACTTTTAGGAATATTATAACCAAAGGTGTCTTGTGAATATGGTCATCAGGCTTTACAAAATTTTAGGTACACTTGATAGTATGCTCTATTGATCCCTTTTGTGATGAGTTTTAAGGAATAACGCGGTGTGCTTTTCACAAGAAGTAGCAGAACATCAGGCTACTGTGAACTTTATGAGATATATATTCAATTGGTGATCTATTTCTTGAAACATAAAAAAGGAGGTCAAATGTCACCTTTTGTGGAACGAAACCACTTTGCTAATGACCATCACAGTTGACCACAAGTTTATCTTAGTAGCCTCCTCTGTGAAGACGATGTTTAATTCTTGGTTGAAGGAATGGAACATCATAAAAACACTTTTTGTCGCAGATATATGTACGGTTTTAATAATTCCTAGCTTGTAGCTCTTGAATAAATATAAGTTGCAATCATATAATAATCCTCTCCATCAATATTTTAATCGTTCGTCCTATATGTTCTTTACTGTAATTGCTACAGCAGGCTTCTGATAAAAGTTTTTAATAGAATGGTTGCTAATTTTCAATAGATCCTTAATTTACAAATTTATTTGATCGCCTTTTGCAGTGCACTCGCAATGATGCAATTCTTTCTCCACTTTGATACTTTTATTTATTGTCTTTTGCATTGTGCCTTATGCAGAATATTTTTTAACTTTCTGTGTTTTCTTTTTCCAGTTGATCAGTTAACAAATTTTCTGATATGATGTAGGTTGCAAAAATAAAAAGCTCTTCATTTTTCAAACAGAAGATTTAGTGTAGTGGTAAAGCCGTAGGGGTTAATGGATTATCAATAAAGGTAGAAAACAACGAATTTTCAAGTTTGTTCATTACGGTTTACATAATTTTAAGTACTCTTGATGGTATGCTCTATTGACCCCTATTGGTGATTAGTTTTTTGGGGAATGATGCTGTGTTCTCGTATTCGTTTTTAATTCATTGGAATGTCCCATTTTTTTAATGGTTTCCAGCTGTTGCACAGAAATATTTCGCTTAGCAAACTGGGATGCTTTTTAGACAGTGTTCTGAATGACTTGAGTTGAATAGAATATTCTGTTTTGAATAGTAATCTGCTAATAAACTGTTATGAATTTTACTTTTTCAACCTTCACCTTCACGATTTCTTATTCTCATTCAAGCTATTCATTATGCCTTTTTAAATAGTTGGTTTATATATCAAACATTTCCACATGCAAGAATTCTTTTCTGGCAGTCAAATTACATTTAAAACAAAAAAGCAAAACCAGAAAATAAGAGCGGTTGTAGTTTAAATCCTTTTAAATCTTACTACTTTATAGCTAAAGTCTGTGAATGTAATATCAAAACTGAAGCGAAAAAAGTATTAAAAATAGCCTTGGAATCCTATCAAAGAAAAGCCAAGACCAGTAACACTGCACTGTGTATTCTGCTACTTCTTGTGAAAAGCACACCGCATTATTCCTTAAAACTTATCACAAAAGGGATCAACAGAGCACACTGTCAAGAGTACCTAAAATTTTGTAAAGCCTGATGACCATATTCACAAGATACCTTTGGTTATAATATTCCTAAAAAGTGAAAAGTTCCAAGTCGGGGCAGCTACAGAGATCTTTCAAGCTCCAGAGATAAGACTTGTGATGACTTTTCAATCTTAAGAAGGAACAGACGACTTAGTACAATTCATTTATCGAAAGATCTGGGATCATTAGCTCTTTTTGGTTCTTTTCAAAATCGATAGTGTGTTATGCTAGTTCTGGAACAAAACTTCTAAACAATCAATTAAAACAGAGCAACTGCATACATTTCCCCTTCATTCAACCAACCATATTTTCTGCTCTGGCTGTGGCCAGGTTCCGAACTGAATGCTCTATTCCTAACATGTAGGTAGCTTTAAACCTATGAACTGAAGAATATACTCCTCTGACTATTACCTTGATAGGAAAATATCATTCAGAATTTTTAAGGCTCGAACTTATTTTTACATTATCTTACAAGCGCGTAACCCTAATTTAAGAGTAATCTAAGTATTTGAACCTAATTTGTTTTACAAAGACCATTCCAGAAAGCAACATTTCCCCCCAAATCTATCAGAAACAGCGGGATTATGTCTCAGTCACTACTGACGTCAATAACTTCTGCTGAACCGTGACGACACAGAACAGCCCTTCAGAGACGGAACCAGCTCACAATTTCATGGAGATTTGCAACGTCAGACGACGTCTCCTCAACGCACCAGCCCCACAACACTGAAGACTTCCTCCTTTGACGTCCTTCGCCTTTTTCGGCATTCGTAATCTACCATCAGTGGGTTTTTATTGCAGATCAAGACGAATTGCAGATTAAAAAAAATCAGGACTGCACAAATATTTGATTTGGTTGGTGATAATATTTCACAAGCCTTGCTCACACTAACTTTGCCAATTATCAAATTAACTCACTGAAGAAGTAAAGCTTCCTGGGAGTTGCAGTGTGCTCCGGAGCCATAGTCTGTCATTAACTCTCTCTCAGGGAACCCAATTTGTTGTTTAACTGGGATGAGAAAAATAAATTCTTTTTAATCTTAGATAGAGCAAACGAGTGCTTTCACACCATTTTTAACGCCGAGCACAAATTTGGTAAAATATTTATTCTGTGCCTGAACCGTGACACTTTTTCAAAGCAGCAGCGGAAACGTTAAATATTTGACAATAACGGAACCAATGACTGAGAAAGTATGACCTGTAGTATGTCAAACGCATAGGTTTTCGGTGTAAAATAATCAGAAACTTACACCCAAAAGAGAATAAAATAAAATTTTTCTGAATTTAGGCCAAGTAACAAATGTAAACGCGGAGAAATCAAACAAATTTGAAGACTTATTCAACTTTTCTCATCAAAACAATTCTAAAATCCCAAATCAAAAGTCAAATTTCAATTAGATTCATAAAAGTACCTTTTAGTTCCACACTGAGAGCACAAATAATTTAAATATAATAAGCAAATTAAACTTAAGACATCTATATAGTCAATAATATCCTTTTCTGGCTTCAGAACATTCTTAACAGCTTTTCGTAATTCTTATGCAGTGAACTTTCTCCATCGCAATCTTTCCGTTTACTTTTGTGCGCCGTTTTTGTCAAATTGCTTAAGTCACTGTTCTGCGAAAATGTGAAGTCTCTGAAAGTAATTGTTACTCTGCAAGAAATTCTAACAGATTAACGCCATCTGGTGTTACGGGTTCATTGTGCTGCTTGAATTTGTGTAAACAATCCAGGTTTTCTCAGTTTGTTTCTTCTTCAGATCCTCCTCTTTCTTTGCTAGCGAAAGCAATTTATTTTCTTTCATGTTTCTTATTAAGTCCCTTTCCATGTTTTGACCTTCAGTGCTGGCTCTGATTTTCTGGCCCATTTCCATTTCCTCATTTTTTAGATGGATCAACTCTGCAAAAAACATTTTCCTACCAACAACTTATTAAAGGCGACCATGCTCTTTCTGGATAAGGTGTAAATTGAAATAAAACCATGGTAGATTTTTAGTTTTTTGTTCAATTCTGCGAATTCTCTATCACCTCCCAGATTTGTCAGAGGTGCACGGGTGATTTTTGACTCAATCAAATATTTAGCGTTTTCATCATTTGCAAAGAAATCCATGACTTTCAAAACTCTCGTTGAAATGTTCCCAATATTTCTCCAATATAGACATTTACAGTTTATCCCTGCCAGTTTTGAGGGTGTTCTGCTTTTTACATTGCAGCTTCTCCAACTATTTCATAACAGAAGTGCGCACAGTACTGAAGAGATTTATTTACTCCAAATTGATCCATTTTTGGAACATCCATGGTTTAGTAAATAATCAGTTCATCGCAGTACCTACTGATCTGGAAATGCATTTTGAAACATTTAATCTGCACATATGTCAAAATTTCAACCACAAGTTTGTTTAAATCTGTGTAAATGACGTCGGCAAAAACTGCATAATGAACCCTTGGTTCGAACCTATTAGGGTCGACGCCCGATAACCCACTAATGTTCAATGCCTTCATCTGTTCTTTGTAATCCAAAAAGGGAAGAAGATAATGGACCGCGTTAGTAGGTGATAGTAACTTAGCAACTGTAATTTGACTGAGAGTATGAATTCTGGTCCCATGAGCGATGAAAGCTCTCTGTCCTACAGAAACACTAAATTTCTGTACCCCAATTTTCTGTTCTGCTCTACTGAAGACTTTGTCTGTCGCATGATCTGCACAAAATATAATGTATTGGATGGCCTTAGTTGCATCTACGCCAAGATTTTCAATCTGATAATCTGAAATAGCATCATCGTCATTTGTCTCAGAGACGCTTTTTGATATTTCCTCTGCCTCACAGTAGAGTGATGACGACTCGCCTCTGCAGCACCAAGCTGTTTCTTTTCTGTTGGCTCCCTATGTTTATATATCCTCATCTCTTGTTTCGACAATTTACGACATAAACTAACAATCTTCCTGAGTTATTTCCCCGTCGAATTCCATTTTTGGGAGTTTTTTGTATTCTGCAACTTTTAAGCTACACCGTAAGTCTTACTCGTAATAGAGTCAACTTCGTGACGTTTTCTATTCAGTCTATTCCCTTTAGCAAATATGTAAAGTTAGTTCGCTTTGCGTAACTGTATCACGTTTAGATAATCGTGTTGAACGATTTATGCTGTCCTCCTAACGAACCGGATAAACATTTTTGTTTATCAAATCTTTACACAATTCACCAGACCATTTTGCCAGCTTGGTCTAATAAAACTGTATGATGGGCTGGTCTCACACAGCAAAAACAGAGGTTGCGTTCAATCAAATGAGCATTAATTTACGATTTACTTTTGGATTTAAATTCCCTCTCTTCTCTGTACGTCTCAGAAAATAGCACTTTCCAATTTTTATCTCTACTTTTCTCACAAACTGTCTGCGTCCTGTCCCCACGTTGGAAGGCACAACATGAATAGTAATAGGCTCTTCTCTTCTGATCCATTTAGCTAGCATCTCACTTTATTTAAAGATTGCCTTACATGTCTTCTATCAAAATTATGCTATTGGTCAGATACGTAATTTTTGTGTGGCATTGGTACCGCAAAATAGGTATACTTTATACTCTGGAATCATAACGACATCAATGAGGGGTCTAGACCCCGAAAACCTGTACTTTGATATATTGTACGTTAGATATAAACTTTTATATAAGACATACTACAAAAAAAATCACAATTTTGGTCGTCATTTTGAAAACAAACGACAGCACAAATGAGCTCAGACAGTTTTAAATGGCTTTAGCAAACATCCTGTTTGGTTTTTGTTTCTAGCTCTTTCAACCTAAGCAAAGCTCTGAAGTCACTTTAGCGCAAAGGATTAGTTTTCTTATTTTACTTTTTTTGTCTTTGTACTTCCTAATTATTATTTGCTTAAATTTATTGGTTTCATTCCTTTCCCAATTCTATCTCCGAAAACATGTACAAACTCACTAAGTATGCCACCTTTAATGGAGAAACAAATAGACAAAGGTGTTTTTTACCCCCACCCTGGTATAAATATTTGAAACATAGCTTGAACCCAAACGGGTGATAATACCCCCAGCTCAGAACATACCTGTGGGTAATAATGATCAAGAGTGGCCTTCACTCCCCAAGACTCCAGGTCCTCCGACTTGCAAGTATTGACTTTAAGTTGATATTCTTTCCAGTACAGGTTACAAAGAATGTATGAAAGGTAGATTGGGTATAAAAAAGCAGTAAAAAGGACAGAAAAAAGAACAAGAAGGGCAAAATGAAATGTTATGTCAGGATGGCCGAGCGGTCTAACGTGCTGGTCCATGAATGAATAGGCGTGGGTTTTACATTTACAATCTACTGGACCTAATGTTTTAGCTACAAAATCGTAATAAAAGGACTACAGAGACCACTACACTACAATTATTTGTTACAATTATTACCCTGCGAAACTCAATCTTTAACTTGGAACTTCAGTAAAGACAGCAAAAGTATCAAATTTCCAGCATCGATTTGTTGAAGTTTGAAACAAATAGGCAGTGGAAATGTGGGAGGAGGAGGGTCAGATTTGAAGTGGGGTTTTTACATCACATGTTGTTTAACAGTAGTATCACAATTCCAAAAGAGTACTGTTGAAAAGTTAGAAAAAAGATGATAGTGTTTGAATTGTGGGGGGAGGTGTGTCAGGTACTGCCATACCAAGCTTTAGCTTGAGCTTAATTTTGACAACCTATCTAGCCACTCTCATAACTCAGCTGAAGCCCACCCCATCATGTATAACTGTAAGTAATATATCAGTGCCGATAGCAGGACCTGCGAGTGAGCCAGCAGGACAACTACCCTCTTGTTCATACCTGATGAACACCGAGGGAAAAGTATTAGTAGGAGGACAACCCTAGTTCTTTTCTCTTCCTTCTCTCCTTTTCTGGTTCTTGCTGATTCAAATTGGAAATGGCGCGAAAACAGGATGTCTTCCAAGGAGATTGGGCGCCAGCGTAAGACAGTATTTTTTAAAAGAAGTGCAATGCTCCTTGTGTCAATGAGTCACATTTTTGAATGCTGATCCGGATGTGGAGAGAAAATTTTATTTGTTAGACTTCAGAGATCTTTTTTCAGGAATCTGCATCATTTTAATTCATCGTTTTGCACGAGCGAAAGTTGTCACGGAAGTGGACGAAGCAGGAAATGTCATCTGTAGCAAATTCTGAACGAAGAGATTACTACATTGCAAAACACAAATCGCCGCAACTGAGAGAAATCCAAATTTATAATAGTTAGTTTAGCTTTGCTGCGTAAAATAGGCCTGTACTATTTCTGATAACGCAGTCATGGCCTTTTTCAAAGCAGTGTTCCCATTTTTCAGTAAAAAGGAGAAAAAAAGAGATTTCTCTAATTTAATTCGCGGTGTGGATCCCAATGAGGTTTGGGAAATTGTCTGTGTAATTGGCGATGGTACCTTTGGCCAAGTGTACAGGGTAAGTAATTTGTTCTGTAAAAATGTATGGTAACGTTACTGTTTTTGTTTTCCTATTGCTTTCAAGTTGTTATATATTAGAATTTAGGGAAGGCGAAAGGTTAAGCCTTGAACATATGATATTGTTACATAAGACTGGATTTCTATCTTTGAGACGTTGCAAAGAAGTCGGTTGTATTTGCTTATGATAAATGGGAGACATGAGGTGGTAAACACGAACGTATGTCGCGCTTTAAGATAGTGACCCTGGTCACTCGCACTGTGTAACACAAAGTATTATTTTTAAGATTTCATTGACAAAAGTTTAGACATATAACGTTATGTGCGGATCACTTTTAATCGGCTTGTATTTTTCCGATGTTGCTACATTTAATGAACCATATAAAACAAGGCTCGGCTTAATTTACCTGATTTTAACACGATAAGGCATATTATGTAGTTGCATCGAGATTTTGCATCAATATTAGATTTTCAAAGATAATTTTTGTTCGTCAAGCTCCTTACATCTGTGGATTTTAGCAAACTGACAAAAGCAAAAGACGAAAATTTTCACACCTTTTTATTAAGCTGCACCATGGCAATGATATTTTGGGTACTGGTATGGAACAAACTAAATCATTTTTACAAATGAAGACTATTGCGACCACAAGGCTATCTGGCATTGAGAGAAGAATTGATAAAGCAAGTGTATACAAATATCAAACCTAAAAATTGCACCACAGAGTACAGTAAATTAATCCCGGGAAAAAAATGCTTCTTGCAACGTGTGCTACTTCCTTCGTCATTTGTTGTCTCGTGCACCAACTACAGAGCAAGAAGCGAGCATTTAACCTTGTTTTGTTTTACCAGGCGGTTTTTTCACATAAGAAGTGAAGTAATAGTAAACTTTCTAGATATAATATTCCAACAACTTGAAAGCACATTTATGATGCAGGCCATTGTTTGTAATTTAATCAGAATAATTTACCACGAGGATTTGAGAGGAAAACAAGATCCAGCTACAATTATCCACAAAATGAAAAAATAATACCAATATTTGCTAAAACAAGCAATTCCTAACCGTATTTCTAATATTTGCCTGATGTTTCAGGGTTCTTTTTTACTTCGTTTTATTATTCTAAACATAACCGCCTTTATATACCCATTACATTTATTTGACTGAATATATGGCTTCTTTATAATTATGATTGAATTTATGGTATTCCATGCCTCATTGTTTGAGGTTTTTGGTAATTTTCTGTCCACAAATTAAATACATTAAATTTTTTACTTGTGTGAAGTGATTCAGTAGGTGTAATGCTGACATACTGTAACAAGTAAATAAGAAGATACAAGAGAGGAAACCACAGAAAGACCCAATTGTCATTCTTCTGTTTTTATACAACAAAGAGGTTGTTTTAGAGGACCCATACAAAATGTTTTCCCTGAGTATTATCCCTGTGTGATAAACAAAGAGCTTCCTATTTATGTTTTCTTTATTAAGATGGATTATGATATATTGGTAAATCAAAGAATACCTAGAAATTTGATGGATTAAAGAAGAACACTCAAAATCTGTACCTCTGTAATATGCAGAAAAAGATAGAAGCATTAACTATTTTGTTGAATTGCCTGGCTTTTTAATTTTACAAGAGGATTGGCTTTGTATAAATCAAGTTAAAACAACAGAAATAAATAATGTCAAATAAAGAAATATATTCTAAAGTTGTCAAGTATTTGGAGCCATTAATCATTTTTTGCTTGATGACTGTTGTATATTTCTGGTCAATTAAATGAAAATAAAACTAAAAATTTAAATGAAGGCCAAATGAAAAGGGGTTTAAAAAATAAGATATAAAATTATACTCCAAAATCTAGATTCAGGGTTATTTGTCACAGTCCTTGGTTCTAAGCAAAAAGCTTTGAAGTAAGAAATTGGGTATCAAGTAAACCAACACAAGGTTTTTGGTGCACTTACATATATTTTTGTTTTTACAGGCTTTTGGAATTTGATATATTTACATTTAAGATTTGGCCACCAACTCTATTTTAATATTTTTGTTTAATGCAATGTTTAATTGAATTCTGTAAAAAAGGTTGAAGACTGATTAATTCAGTCTAATCAAACACTTAACAAAGATGAAATTCTGAACATATTATCCTTGACCTCAAAAATGTTTTTAGTACATGCTACTAAGGATGAAGTGCATCCCAGCCATATTTTTGCCAACACTATCCTGTAACCTGACCTAAGTATGGAAAGTATTGACTATTTTGTTTTGCAGAGGAACTATGATGGCTTCAAGCTGCAAAAAGGGTAGAAAATTGAACCTGAATAGACATGAACATTGTCACTGGGAAAAACTATCATTTAACCAATGGTATTTTTAAATTGAATATAACTTATTTTGAGAGCTCTTTCAGGATTTAGAGTGCCCACCTCAATAATATAATCAGCTCTAATACTTTGTCAATGGTCATTTGAGTGTGATGTATCTTGGGAAAATTTAGAGAACTAATGCCACTGTTGAAAAGGAAAGCCATTTCTTCATTAGCATGTGGTAAACTCTTCAGTACTTGTGTTTGGAGCACAATGGCTCAGAATGCTGTGCACCCCATCCTGAAGATGTCAAACATCTCATGCATAATGAAAGAGCCATGCTTTTGTGGATGTGTCACCTAAAAAGAGGGACCAGAGTCAGTATGTCCACAATCTTGTAGTCACTTGACCTGAAGCCCTTGGATGATGTCCTGAGATGCAATAGGCTGAGATGCAATAGGCTAAGATGGTTTGGGCATGTGATAGAATCTGACTTATGGATCTACAGATGTTCCTCTGGAGGTGTTTTTGGTCAAGGTGCCAAGGGCGACCAAGGAAGTCTTGGAAGGAATTGATTAAAGGCAATCTGAAGACCCTCAAATTTTTGGAAGAAATGGCTGGTGATTGTATGAAGTGGCAAACTTTGGTGAAAGCTACAAGTCAAACACACATCTGAATACAAATAGATAGTAAGTAAGTTGTAACTACTGAATGTTCACACCCTAGAATCCCATCTCTGGTACTACTTTTTTTATCAGCATGTTCTTGTGAAAAGGAGCAGTGGCTGGATTAATGAGGTCATGTGGCAGGCAACCAGAGGAAAGAATGATTTTGAAAGCCTTTTTCAGGTTGTTGTTAGCAGGGTCAGATGAATCACCTGTTTTCTTTAAGGCGGGTACAACAACAAACTTACCAGGAATACAGCAAACAAGACTGCAATAACCAAAACTTTGAATAGCAATGAAGATAGCTTAAAAGCTTACTTATTGAAGACAACTACCTGAATTGAATCTAGACCAGAAATATTAGGTTAATCAAAATCATGAAAATTCTTTTGAGTAAGCCACATATTTGAGATAACAGAGCCCAAAATTTGATCATGTGCAAAGGTAACTGATGAAGACTGTCATTGAGAGAAGAATCAGTGGAAAACAATTTTTATTGTAACTACTTCAAAGTCTCGACTTCCAAGTATTAAGGAGGAAATAGATTTACACACTGTCAGCATAGTAAACTTTAAGTATGCACCCTACAACCATTACGAACCTGCCTTAAAGAACCTGAAATTCTTTACTACCATCATGTTGTAACTACACACACAAATTATTGCATTTAGCATTGAGAGAGGAACAACAAGCATAGAACGTTGGAGGAGAATGAGTTTTGCCTTAGTAAATAGAACTGAACTTAAAAGCTCCTGTTTGTTTGCTTAATTGCTGCAAATTTTCCTTGGAATACCTAGCTATCTAGATGCTTCTCGAATTTTGACCTTGATGACTTTTTCTACACTTTTTCTTTTATTGTACAGAGAATAGCTTTTTCTCGTGGCATTGTCTTTCATGTTTAAACAATTCCTTCCACAATAAAACAATTTCAATTTTGCTTGAAGTTTTGTGGTGTTGTGATTATGTTCCAATGTTTTGATTCGCAATTCATGTTTCATGTGTTATGATTGCATTCAAATTTCGTTGTCTTCCATGTTTAAGCAATTCCTTCCACAATAAAACAATTTAAATTTTGCTTAAATTTCGTTTTGTTATTCCAATGTTTTGGTTCAAAATTTATGTTTCACGTGTTATGATTGCATTTGAATTTTGAATGGAATGTTACTATTCAAAATTTATGTTTCACATGTTATGATTGCATTTGAATTTTGAATGGAATGTTACTATTCAAAATTTATGTTATAGGAATCTGCAGGAATCTGCAATGGCTAGAAAACAAAACAAGAAAACAAAAGAGGAAAGGGACTGGAAGTCCCTTGTTTAATGACTGTCAAGTTATCAGAGCATATTTTCTCAAAAGTAGAGCCTATTATTAAAGACTTGTGTAAAAGGCTAATTTAAGATATATATATATATATATATATATATATATATATATATGCATGCTTTATGAAAATCACCCTGTTGTATGTTATTTCTCACTGTCAGTATAAGAAAATTGATATTTTAAAAACTGGGCTGGATAGAGGTGCCACAGTGCCTTAATGTGAGCGATGCCTTTAGGCAAGATTATAGGGTAAGTAACTTTTCCAGGTCTTCAAGTAGGATTAGAATGAGCCAACCAGGTCATGTGGTGAACACCAAATTCACTAAAGTTAAAGATATTCACCGTGTGTTTTTTAGAGTCTTCTTAATGGAGTCTAATACTCTTTCAGTGACTTGACCAAGATTCACAATAGAGAGATAGATGCAACAAAAGTAGATAATAGGTGGCCAAAAGAAGAGACATTCTAATGCACACAAATGTTTATCTTGAGATTCAAGTTCCTGTACTCTATTGGTTAGAAGAACCTTTTAGGGACTCTGAGGCACTTTCTGCTGATTGCAATCTCAGATTGTTTTAATTTTTCCCCATTCTCATCTTTTTCTTGCCTTATTTTGGTCTGCTTTGAGTGAAAACTAACCACATAAAAATAAGTTTTACAAGCAGGTGTTATATGGGATGTACAGGTTTATTATTTCTTTTGTGTTTGTGACATGCCTGGGAAAGCCCTTCTTAATTCTGTTTTGTAGTTCTTCATATATTATTACCAAATATATAAAAACACTTGTCACTTTTAAAATATGAGAGCACTAGTTTGTTAATTTTAGACTTTTGATACATATAGCTGAGGAATATGCATGTTTTGTATGCTAGTGAGCTCACACCAACATCGGTCTCTGATCTTATAAGCAGAATGCAGCGCTACTGCTCTGGCAAGTGCAGCTGTACTGCCTACTTTATATTGACCTCAAAAAATAGATTGTAGTAAGGTGACACTATCAGCAGTGTTTTTATGGAGATACCTCCCCCAGGGACAGACTTAATACTGTCAGGCACAAACTTACCCAAGTAAAATAAATAAATTAACAGAAGCTGGAGATAAAGAAATAAAGTGTTTAATAGGTCAAATTTGATGGATTGCTTGTAAAACAAACCCAGATTTAAGTGTTGCAAATTTTATTGTTAGTGGTGTGGGAAAAGATTCAACTTTTCAGATGATAGATAAACCTAAAAAAGCAGTATCTAAAATAAAATGAACAACAAAAGTGCATATTAAATTTTTATTACTTGGGGAAACCAGAATAGTTGTAAGTTATTACTTTCAGATCCTATCTACTTTTTGTTGAGACAAAGCTTACCACAGAGGTCATTCATTTTATTTTTTAAAGGAAATAATGACATGGTAGTGCCAGTAACATGACAGGCAAAGAAGCTAAACAGAGACACCAAGAGCCCCCTTCCTCCCATTAAAAGATACATTACCTATATATTAGGCAGGAATTCATATTGGTCAGAAATCAGGACTTAATGTTGAGATAACTTTTTTTGCACAAATCCAGTGGATAAAAAGGGTGAAGTGCCATATTATTTTATCTGTGGCCCAAACAAACATTTTTCAAAGAATTTTCTGTATTCAAGGGAAAGCTCTTTTGCAACTAAGGTTGTAAAGGAAGTAGAAGTAGTAGTAGTAGTAAAAATAATGGAAACTGTTAATATTTTTTTTCATTCAAACACATACAATTACAAACTCCACTAACCAAAGTAGTTTGCATTGGCTTGCCTATTTAACAAAACTAAATATATTACTAACAAAATTAATAAAATGACAATAATTCAGGGTTTGTCCATGGTTGTTTTCTATGACAGAATATGTAGTATGTGGTGCGAATGATTGTACTAGAAAGTTTGGTTGGAAGAAATCACTTGTGGTTGTTGTCAATTTTCAAAGCATTGCACATTTCACTCAAAGTAATTGATTGACCGAATATACCTGAAGAGCTAATGGAAAGTTTTATGAAGCTAACTTTCAAAGGGAATGATCCAAACAGACAGTTGCCAGAAGTAGAAGTGCAAGAACATGGACAAATGGAAGAGATATTGGTGCAAACAACAGAACTGATGAACAAAGTGAACAGGAAAGTTGTATGATTGAGGAGATAGTTGAAATTATGAGAAGTGACCAAGTGTGTGATACAATAGGACTAAAGAAAGTAAATAGAAAATGTTTTGTTAGAGTGGATAGGTAAAGTAAATAAGATCATCAGGAAAATAAGGACAGAAAACTTAAGTAATACAAATAAGTTAATCAGTGCAGTTGCTATCTACATCTCGAAAAAAGTTGGGTTGAAGACTAGTAATGCAAGAAGGAATACCAAGGAAGAACCTTGGTGGAAAAGGAGGATAAAAGCAACAATCCAAGAACTAAGAAAACATGTGAATATTTTGCAAAGAAATAAAAGAAAACTCACTAGAAAGGAAAGGTATGAAGAACTGGAAAGGAAATATCAAATTAAGAAAAAAGGAGAAAATGTTGTCATTGAAGAGGTGAAACAAAAACTGCAGGCAAAAGCAGCAAAACTGAAGAGGTATGAACAAAGAGTTAATCAATTTAGAATTAATATAGACCAGAAGAAAGTATATCAGGAATTTAATGGAATGTAAAGAGTGAAGGCATAACACCAGATGCAGAGGAAAGCGAACAATTTTGGTCTAGTATTTGGGGGAATGAGGTACAACACAATAAAGATGCAGAATGGTTGAAGGAATTAAAAGATGAATGTGGGGAAACAAGACAGGATGACATAATGATTGACTTTGTAATGGTATCAGCACAGGCAAAGAAGATACCAAACTGGAAAGCACCTGGACCTGATGGGGTCCAAGGATACTGGATAAAAAAGTTGACATCGCTGCATGGCAGGATTGCCAACAAATGAATGAAATGATAAATAGCAGGTATCCTGTACCTGCCTAAATAACAATGGGCAGAACAGTGTTGTGTCAGAAAGATCCACAGAAAGGAAATGTGGTTGATAACTATAGACCAATATCTTGCCTACCACTCATGTGAAAACTGATGACGGGAATAATTGCTGATAGTGTATACAAGATGCTAGAAGAAAGTGATGTTCTACCAACAGAACAGAAAGTATGCAGAAAAAAGAGTAGAGGAATTAAGGACCAACTTTTGATTGATGAGATGATTCTCACTGATTCCAAAAAACAACAAAGAACCTCGCCATGGTATGGGTGGATTATAAAAAACCCTATGACATGGTAGCCTGGTATGAAAGAATTATTCCGAAAGGAATACTTGTGATGATTCAATCTCATTATGAAATCAAAATTGAATGGTAAGAACAAAATATTGGCAGCAAACACCTGGGCAGTGTCANCAGAACAGTGTTGTGCCAGAAAGACCCACAGAAAGGAAATGTGGTTGATAACTATAGACCAATATCTTGCCTACCACTCATGTGAAAACTGATGACGGGAATAATTGCTGATAGTGTATACAAGATGCTAGAAGAAAGTGATGTTCTACCAACAGAACAGAAAGTATGCAGAAAAAAGAGTAGAGGAATTAAGGACCAACTTTTGATTGATGAGATGATTCTCACTGATTCCAAAAAACAACAAAAGAACCTTGCCATGGTATGGGTGGATTATAAAAAACCCTGTGACATGGTAGCCTGGTATGAAAGAATTATTCCGAAAGGAATACTTTTGATGATTCAATCTCATTATGAAATCAAAATTGAATGGTAAGAACAAAATATTGGCAGCAAACACCTGGGCAGTGTCACTTATGAGATATGGAGCAGGCATACTTAGATAGACTAAGAATGAGCTTCAAGAGATTGATAGAAAAACAAGAAAATTTATGACAATAAAGAAGAAACTTCATCCAAAGGTAATGTTGCAAGGATATATGTTTCAAGAAAGAGAGATGGAAGAGGTTTGATGAGTTGTGAGGACTGTGTAAAGAGAGAAGAAAATATCCTGAGTTGGTACATAAAGAACAGCAGAGAGATTCTCTTCAGAAAAGTAGGGGAAGTCAGTATAGTTAATACTGAGGAAGCAATAGAACTAGAATGTGATGCATGGACAGTTTGTGAGGGACAAGGAAGGAAGGAATTGGGATAGATCATGGCAATGGCTTGCAAAGGGAGACTTGAAGGGATGTACTGAAGCACTGATATGCAGTGCTCAAGAACAAGCTTTAAGAACGAATTACACAAAGTTTCATATTGATAAGAATGCAGATTCTCCACTCTGCAGAATGCGTGGAGAAAAAGGAGAAACTATTAGTCATCTGGTTAGTGAATGCAGAAAATTAACTCAAAGGGAGTACAAGAAAAGACATGACAATGTGGCACAAAATGTTCATTGGCAACTTTGTGACAAAGGAGATGTAGTGTCTTAGTCAGGATAAGACACAGAAATAACACAGCACATAGAAATACACACTAAAAACTACATTACAATCACTTGGTATTTATGTAGAATTTGATTACCTTATTTTAGCCTATGATGTCAGTGTCTCATTGTTTACTGACAAGTCATTCTGGTATAATCACAGGACTTACATTAATCACTGTTGTTTAACTCCTACATACAAATTCTAACTTCCTACGCTAAATATTTTATCAATGAGTCTTCATGACACATCAGGAGGCTTGGAAAGAGCTGAGAAATGGTATGAACAGCAACTTGAAGTAGTAATTGAAGATGAGAATTTCAAGCTCTTAATGGGATTTCACCATTCAGTGTGATAGATTTATTGAAGCAAGGTGACCAGATATAGTGTTATATAAATAAATCAGTAAAGCAACAATAGTTCAGGGTTGGTCCATGGTTTATTTCTATGACAGAATACGTAGTATGTGGTGCAAATGATTATATTGGAAAGTTTGGTTGAAAGAAAGTGCTTGTGTTTGTTGTCGATGTTCGAAGCATTGCACATTTCACTGAAAATAATACATTTTTTACCGAATATACCTAAAGAGCTCATGGAGAGATTTACGAAACTAACTTTCAAAAAGCTGGATTGTAAATCACGAATTAAAGAACAATATTTTTCGTATTTGCAAGAAGCATTTTTATCCAGGTTTGTTTCATGCCCCACCGTCCATTCTAGAATGTATAACTGTTGTTGTGGAGTAACTAAAAGCAAATCAGGCCTCAAGACATCTCCAGTTATAATGCATGGCGATAAGAATCCACAGATACCAGCATATATTTTACACCCTTCAAGAGATTTGAGAGAACCTGCTAAAAACTGTAATGCTGAGTTGTGTCGCCAAGTATATCGACCTTCCTGAAGATATGTTTTGCAGCCAGCAAAAACATGAAGAAGGGTTTCTGGTTCAAAGCAGGAAGAGAAAGAGGACGACAGACTAAGTTTCCATTTAGATAGATTTTTACGAGTTGCAAGGGTATGGTAAAGCTGAAGATATTTTTGGGCAGCTTACTTTGAACTTCAGACCAAAACTTGTTATAGTAAGATGACTTTGTAAATGCTCCTTGTATTCTGTCTGCACAGCTTTCAGAACTTCTTTTGTATTTTTATAAATATCGTGTTGTATATTGGTACCATTGCTTGTGTTTTTCCACAATGTTCGGATATTATCATTTGGTGACAACTTCAGAGCATTATGGGTGACAGTTTGGCATTGTAGAAGTTTTGTGTTAGGTAGCTACAAGTTGAATCCAAATTCATTTTTGGAAAGAATAATAGAGGTGAGAGTGGCACTTGTAGGTAGGTCAAGCCACTGGTGTATGTATTTAGAGACCATGTTGTCGAGATTTTCTGCCACGATAGTCTTAGAAACATTTGAAACTGTAAGGTGCCAGGAAACCTTTGGGAGGGCAAATTCACTATAGAGACGCAGGTTGTGTTTTGGATGGATAGGTAAGGAATCAATTTGTTTGAGAAGATCTAGTAAAACAGACAGAAGCTTGGATTTGTGAGACTGATTGGTCATTTCAAAGTCAAAGTAACGTCCAAGATACTTAAAGGCATCCCCCATGGCTAAAGAAGGTACAGTTTCAGTAGTAACAAAAAGTTTAGGTTGAAATTGAAGAGATCTTGTAGTGAATTTTTTAATTCCGAATGTGGCACATTTATCAACCCTTATGATCATGTTGGCCCATTGACACCATCGAGTAAAACAGTTTAAAAGAAGCTGGTTATCTCTTTTCCTACTTGTAATGACCGCAGCGTCATCTGCGAACTGAAACCAGTGTACAGGATTGAACATGCGATCATTCTTATCGTGAGGTGAAAAACCAAGTTGCTTGTACTTTTCAGCCCTAATATATTGAATGAATGTGTTAAAACACATATTAAAGAGTAGTGGACTAAGACAATCTCCTTGTAAAAGCCCATGACGAACTGTTATGGCTTCAGTTGTAAAATGATCAGTGATAAATGATGTTTTAAATTCAGTGTAAAGACTGGTGATTAAAGACTTAATTTTGTCAGAAATATGGTGGTGATCGAGAACAGATGTTATTAGGTTATGATGAACTTCACCAAAAGTATTTTTTAGGTCTAAAAGAGTAATGACTAAGGAGTGTTGATTAGTGCGAGCCTTGTTTATTACATGTGCCATCATTGCAGTATGTTCTAAAGTAGCCGAGATTTTGGATGTGAAGCCTTTTTGAATCTGATGTTCAACCAAATTATTATCCTTCAGGTATTCAAATACAGAGTCACAAAAACAGGATGTAAAAACTTTTAATGGAATCATTTGAAGAGTAATTGGTCGAAAGTTAGAAGGGTCATCGGTGTTACCCTTATTGTGTATTAAAGTCGTACAGGCCTTTTTCTGTTCAGGAGGAACTTTGCCAGAAATCCATATGATTTTAATTATTTCTGTGAGGAAAGACTGTAGAAAGGGACATTGTTTAAAGCAAATTATGGATATTTTATCTAGTGGGCATGGTGAGGCAGATGGCTTCAATTGACGAATAGCTGATGTGATTTTTTTATATGATGGAGGATCAGTGTTGAAAGGGTGCTCAGGTTTGTTAAAAGACGATATGCATGATGGAATTTTAAATTGTTTGTTAGGAATTATTGATGAAAGTATTTTTGAAAAGTATTGGATGTAACAGACTTCTGAGAAGGTAGGAAGTATTGAAGAGCTCTTTTGCAGCACATGCTTTAAGTAGCCCCAAAAGTTTTTGGAGATGAAGTTACCGTGATTAGATAGAGTGCAAATGTTATGAGAAGAAGTCAATTTTTGGCAAAGCAAATAGGCAACATATTTGATTTCCATGACTGATGCCTTGCTTTTTTTTAAGTGATTTTAAGTCCTTTTTCAATTGGTTAACTTTGTGGTCTTGATATTTCCTTTGTTACCCTTTGTCGAAGTTCTTATTTGTGGTGCTGCATGTACGTTTAAAGTGTTCATAAATTGAATCATTCATAAATCTAATTACGGAGTCAATCGTCAAAGGTTTCAACTCAACAGATGCAAAAATCGATTGAAAATAGCTATTAGTACTTTCCCATTGTTCACTTGACCTTGGGAGTCGTATTCTGTCTTTAATATCAAGCTGTTCTCCACTTAACAATACTAATACTGCTGCTGGTGCTGCTGCTACTACTACTACTACTACTACTACTACTACTACTAATAATAATAAACGTCCTGGGTATGACGATAAACTGCATCCGGTTGTGGAGTTTCGACGTGGGCGAATGAGGTTACCTTTTGCCACAACTACCTCCAGGTCACCCTTGGGCAAGGTGTAGCACCTGTTAGCCTACTCCGAGGCCTTGAAATACTGGGTTGACGCCTGGCGGAGTTAAGTCTCTCCTCAATCTGCATTGTGTTCGAAGTACCAGATGGTAACTGGTGCAGAATACTCAGCCCCTTGGCAGTAAGGTTAAAATGCACCTGAAATGATATTGAAAACAAGAAATAAAACATACCGCCTCGTCCATCGCATGGGTCAACAAGGGATGTGTCCCTCAGGGAGAGACCAGCCTGAGGTCGAAAAGTATGCAACTCGGTCAAATTCTTCCCACCATGAAAACCTGCATGGTCACCAGGAAGGGCAAGCTCCCAACTCTGGACCATCAGGTTCACAACCTATAGATAACAAAAAGAAAACCCGAAAGAAATGGAATAGGGAAGAATACAAGGAAGTTATATATTGTTTTTATCTTGCATTTGAAAGACCTCAAAGTAACAACACTAAAGATACTTATTTGATATGGTGCGAGCGAAATAGAGAAAACAACAAGTTTGAAAGTCTTGATGTAAATAAATTAGCCAATGTCAGAAGGTATATACAACAAACGATTGGATGCTGCAACTAGTGAATTTACATGAAAGTTCGAAGACTCTCCACTCTGTTGTGAAGGAATCTGAAAGATTTTCTCATGAGCTAAATATTGATACTGAAATAGACAATCTAATAACACCAACAGAGTGTGCTGGTAAGACTAAAAAATTAGCAAAAAAGACTGGTTTGAAACAGCTTGAATCTAAGTGGCAAGAGAAACCTCTCCATGGACAGTTTACGACTCGAGCCAATAACGCTGATGTAGATAAAATTGCAACCAATCTGTGGCTCTCGAGCTCTGGACCGAAAGGGGAAACTGAAGGTTTTATTCTTGCTGCGCAAGACCAAAGCTTATTCACATGAAATTACCAGGCTAATGTTTTACAAAATAGCTCCGATGCAACGTGCAGGTTCTGTGATGATAAAGTAGAGACAATTGACCATCTAGTCTTGGGCTGCTCTATCTTTTACTACCGGTAGAGTACAAAAATCGACAGGACAGGGTTGGTCAGTATCTTCACTGGAAAATCTGCCAACACTTTGATATTGATACCAATACCTGTAAGTGGTATGAACACCACCCTGAACCAGTAACAGAAAGAGAAAATTGCACAACCTTGTGAGATTTCCCAATTCACACTGATCACACTATTCAGGCCAATCGACCTGACATTGTCATCAAAGACAAGAAAAACAACACCTGTCTCCTGATTGACATAAGTTTGCCATCAGATAGAAATGTATCTGCCAAAGTGTTTGAGAAACTCTCCAAATACAAAGATTTGGAGATACAGATCCAAAAAATGTGGCACCTCAAAACGACCACAATACCAGTTGTGGTAGGTGCACTAGGCATGATAAAAAGGGAACAAAACAGTTGTTAGAGAAAATCCCAGGAACCCCCTCCTTACATGAGATACAAAAGATAGTTTTAAATAGTATGGCACATCTACTAAGAAAGCATTGAGTATGTAAAGGAGACCATTTGAAACAAAACCATCTGATACCAAACCATTACCTTTTTGTGTGTTAAAAATATTTTTAATGTTAGTGAAGTTATAGCAATTATTGTTTAGTGAATCAATTTTGGTTTTGTTTTGTTTTTGTTTCATTTTGTTTAGTCTACTTTCTGTATGTCACGTTGAAAATTCATAATCAATGTTTGTGATTAGTTAGTCTTGTCATTTGTACCTGTCCCTGCAGTATGAAGAAGTTCATTGTTCGTGAATTGCCCTGTCACATGTTAGAAATATTATTCGTTCCTTTCTCCTGAAAAACTTAAATTTCAAAATAATGAAAACAATAACTTCCAATTTCACTCACCTTAGGCTACTAGTAGTAGCCTGATGTTTGATCTTAACTTACATGTCAAAAAACAAAGAAAGAAAATATAATAATAATAATAATAATAGTAAATAATAATAATAGTAATAATAACAATAACAGCCAGAGCAAAAGCTATGAAAATAAGATAATAAAAGTAATAATAATGAACAGTTAGGTAATTGTACTAAAGTGAATATGTAAAGAGATACTTCTAACTTTCTGTTGTCTACAGTTTTGTATTCACCACAAATGTAACAAAAGCAATCAGGATTATTTTTGCAGGATCTTGAAGCCATCATTTATTTATACAACTGAAAAACAAGACAAATCATCTGAATCACCCTTTAAATCCATCATTAAAACATAATAACTATGAATGAATTCATCTGATCTAAATAAACTTTGCACCAATAATAATGTAAAGGGAGAAAATTGATCTGTGCAAGTTATTATTTAATAATTGAATCATGACTGAATATTGTTCATGCCCCCCTGACAACATAGAGACATTACAAGACAACTGATATACATTTGCAAACATGGTATCCAAATCTGCTGAAATGTTTAACATGCTTGCAGAATAAAGGCAAGTTACAGAAATTTTCACATTTGAGGTATATCACATATCAGAAAAATTAGAGCAAACCAAAGAAAATAAATATGATTTTCGTAATCAGCACCCCAGAATTATCAAAAAACACTCTTTACTTTGCCAACCCAAAAAATTGTGTTGACCTGTGTAATAGTTCACACCATCTATCACATTGTTTGTGAGGTCAAAAAACTTGCCCAATTGGATTATAAGAGCAGACATAATGTTGCATGAATAACACACTGAAGACTGTGAAAAATATGCCTTTAAAAAGCTGAAAAATATTCTAGCCAAACAAGCTCTCTGTTCTCTAATGCTGTAACGAGACAACGTTGACACTAAGACTGTATCAAAGGCATTGCTCAGAATTTGATCAAGGAAGAGGGTAATAGTGTGTTTGATTGATCTGTTTTGTGGAAACCTATTCTGAGCATCAGACAGCAGCATCTTGGTTATGAGGTATTAAGAAAGCTGTTTGTGGACATTTTTTTCAAGACTTTAAACAGAACATTAAATACAGAGATTGGCCCGTAATTTTCAAAGTTTAAATTGCCTCCAGACACTTAAAACAGGTGTTATTCTGGCACATTTTTGTATGCAGCAAGCAAGGGTGTGTGGCAATTTAATCCTTTCCATCTATTATTGCCTAAACCAGCTGACTTGTATACTTTCAATTACTTGAAATATACCAAGACTTCCTTTATCTGGATCTCTTTGAATACGAAGATAGTAGCATTGGAATCCATGTTTGACAAGAATAAGTTGTTTTTGAAAAACTTACATGTTTTGTTACACAGATTAAATGTCTTTCTTGCAAAGCAAGAACTGTTATGTGACAAATAAAGAAAAGTTATCTTCTTGTTTTGCTTTGTCTTCAATCAAGTGGGCTTTGAGCTTTGGCTTTTTGTCAGATAGCTTCTTTTAACTTGCTTCCAGGTATCTTCCAGAAAGACTATCATTGTTATTATGTAGCATTTTTTGGCAATGATTATTACAACATTTTCCATCAAAATGGTGTTTTCTAAACATAATATATCATTACTTCAGATAACCAAAAAACATTTAAGTTTGCAATTTAAAAGAGAAATGATATGGTTTTCCTTGTTTTTGACAGGCTGTCCGTAAAGCTGATGGTTTACTTGCTGCAGCCAAAATAGTTGATATTAAAGATGAATCAGAATTGGATGATTTCATGGTTGAAATTGATATTCTCAGTGAATGCAAACATAAGCATGTGGTTGATTTGTATGAGTCATATGTGTGGGAAAGCAAGTTATGGGTAAGTACAGTCAATGTGCATGTAATATATAAGTAATGTTAGCTATTTATATATATTGTGTTTATATGTTTATTTATATTTATTTATATATATTGTGTTTATATGTTTTGTGCATCACTTGGCTAATCTTAAATTAAACAGTAGTACTAAATATCTTTAGCAATTGATTTGAGTCAGAGAATGTATCAGGATCCCACAAGTTTTGTTGTCAACAATAATGCTGCCTTGAAAAGGGCAAATGTTAACCACAGACCAAACGGTGCTTTTTTCTTTTATTTGTTAACAGTGGATGGAGTAAGTTCAGGGAGCTAATGCCATTGTTAACCAGCAGAGCTCTGCCATTACCTACCAAAGGTAGCATCTACCAGGCATGTGTACGTAGCACAATGATGTATGGCAGTGAAACTTGGCCAGTGAAAGCTGAAGATGTCAGCCGCATGGAGCAGAATGACATGACAATGATAAGATGGATGTGCAACGTAAGTCTAAGGACAGGCTCAGTTCTAATTAACTCAGAAGGAAATTGAATCTGGACAGTATTGGCAGCTGTATGCAGAATAGGAGGCTTCGTTGGTTTGGTCATGTGGAGAGAATGGACAAGAATGCTTGGGCAAGTAGATGCAGAACAATCAAGGTGACAGGAACCATTGGCAGAGGAAGACTGAAGAAAACATGAGAGGAAGTGATAAGGATGGATCTCAAACCAAAAGGTGTCAGCAGAGACCTAGTGAAGGATAGGATAACTTGGAAGTCAATTTCAAGAAA
>RDPX01000183.1:109993-128897 GCA_003991215.1 Morbakka virulenta | reverse complement strand
GGGAGCTATGTAAAAAATACAAAATTGATGCGAGCAAGGTTTGGTATGATCATGTTCCGCCTTCTTCTTGCATGTCTAGTACAGGTGTTGAACTTATCTGGAATACACCCATTCTTACTACAACGAAAGTAAAACATTATATACCTGATATCGTAGTCAAAACAAGTAGTAAATGGATTCTTATATAGCTGTTCCAAAAGATCATCAAGTGAGAGAAAAACATGCCAAAAAAATTCAAAAATACATTGACCTGGCTGGTGTCATTCGTGTAGAGCAGAAAGTTGAGACTTCAATAGTCCCGATAGTTGTCGGGGAATAATCCAAGACTCAAATCAAACTTACACACCCAGTAAATTTTACCAACTGGAGATTTTTTGAAGAAGAAGAAGAAAAAAAATATTATTATTATTATTATCGAGTGGTTACACACCATCTAGTGATGGATGGGTATTATTATTATTATTATTATTATTATTATTATTATTATTATTATTATTATTATTATTATTATTATTGAGTCATGCAATAAGAGTTGCAAAGTCAAATCTTTGTGTAACCCAGCAACACCCACTTATGTAAGTGAATAGCCCAAAACAAAGGCTAGAAATTTCGATACTTCAACTAAGCAAATTAAAGAGAAATTAGTGTCATATGAAAAAAAGGCCAACTGCTAACAATGATTCTGAGTCTCAGATAATAAAGTACACTGGTAACTATTTTTAAGTTCATGTAGCTTTCAAAAGTGCAATAAGTGAAAAAAGTGATATAATAGGTAAGGAATACAAATGATCTTCAATCCCTGAAAGGACCATTAAGTAAAAATTAACACAATGAAAATTTGACTGTTATTTTGCATTTTACAAACCTCTGCACAATATTTATTGCCTGTAACCGAGAGCTTACAGGCAAATATACCTGTGCTTCTCTTAGGAAGTAGGTATCTTGTTAAGCAGTTACAGAGCAAAAATGATAGTTATGTGTTTTCTATTACACCCAATTAGGATATTAATAATGTAGTTTTGCAAATTGGTGACCTAAGATTAAGGTAAAAAATTGTAAAATGTTGTTTAAGGAATGCCAAGCAATTTATGCTGGTCTTCAGGATGGCACATAAACATTGTCAGAGGAGTAATCAATTAAACATAGAGATTCTTCTTTTTTCCATCTATGTTAACAAGGAAAGGTGCTCTGTAAAATTCTACAGCAGCAACCCTAATTTGGATGGCCCACATTGTTTAGTCATCATTACATGGATGTGAATGCAGACCTATTTATGATTGGTTACCAAGTCCATTTTATGGCATTTTGAAGTCATTACACAGGTTACACTACACATACAAGTATGCATCTCTGAGAATCTAGACATTGTTTGGATATGTTCTTTTTTTATACATTATTTAGTTATGTTTACAAAAGAGTAAAAAATTTTTTTCGTGGTAAATTTTATACCCAGTATCTTTCAGGTTACCTGAAGGACTAAGAGGTTACTAATATCTTGCCACTGCCAGTTTTAATACCAGAATCTTATTTGCCCAATTTCTGTTATATGTTTGTAATACAGGGCCCGTGCCTTGATTTTGAAAGTGAGGGGGCCAGCCGATATTGTGACTAAGGAGCCGCAACCATGGTTGCGCCTCCTTAGTCGGTCGGGAATTTTCGATTTTTATCTGTCTCATTTGGAAAAAAAACCCCGCTTCCTTTTTGTTTTTATTTGCCGAAAAATAATGGATTTTTCTTTGCAAAGAAAACGTAGAAATGAAGCAAGAAAGAAACTTAAAATTTTTTTTTTAAGTTTTAAAGATCTTCCGCAACAAATTTTCCAAAATAATTATATCGCATCTCTTGAGAACCAACAAAAAAATTTGCTACTTTGACAAAATCAATTTTATCAGTTAAATTCTTATAGGTGTTCAGGATTGCCAGTGAGTTGAACCTCTTCTGTTTCATGGTCGAACGCAACCAAGTTTTCAACCTCCGTGCGGTAGAAAAGGATCTTTCGGGTGTTGCTGTCGTTGCACCGTTAAGGAGAAGAAGTTTGGCGATTTTGGTGACGTTTGGCATGAGCTTTATTTCGTTCTGTCTTGCTTTCATTATTGCGAAGATTTCAGCTGCATGCATCAGGCTTTCTCCCTTTGAAATGGTTTACAGAATTTCTAACTCTGCTGGTAGGGCGGTGGTATCAACATCACCATGATAGAATTTATTCAATGCGGTCAGCTCTTCGTCGTACGATTTACTTTCTATGCCTTTCAAAAGGAGCTGCTCAAGAGCTGAAAACACTTTGTAGCTCTCTTGATCAAATCTTGTCATCAAGGCTCAAGGCTGACAGAATCGATGGCTTCATTATAAATCTCTCTATNAAGAAGTTTGGCGATTTTGGTGACGTTTGGCATGAGCTTTATTTCGTTCTGTCTTGCTTTCATTATTGCGAAGATTTCAGCTGCATGCATCGGGCTTTCTCCCTTTGAAATGGTTTACAGAATTTCTAACTCTGCTGGTAGGGCGGTGGTATCAACATCACCATGATAGAATTTATTCAATGCGGTCAGCTCTTCGTCGTACGATTTACTTTCTATGCCTTTCAAAAGGAGCTGCTCAAGAGCTGAAAACACTTTGTAGCTCTCTTGATCAAATCTTGTCATCAAGGCTCAAGGCTGACAGAATCGATGGCTTCATTATAAATCTCTCTATAATGGTCTTCGCGTGTTTTGGGGTGGTGTACGGGAGTATCTTGTTTGTAACCTTCGACATACACTAATATCGAATAGTTGGGCCTCTTTCTTTTGCGCGGCAAGGCTGGAAGTGCAACATTTGGTTTCAGCAAGGCTTTCTTGATAGCTGACGCGGAGAACAGCTTGAAATTTTCTTCTGACCTCACATGATCCACGATTTCTTTCGTCAGCATTGCAAGTCGGTGGCCACTTACTACTGACATACTTTCTTTATGCAAAGTTTTGGGCAGATTGCAAGTCAAACTGAATAATCTCTGTCCTAAACATAAGCCAAAGAAAAACGAAAAACTCTTCATTTGGCCTTGGCAACCAATAATTCTGGATCTAACTTCCTTTGTCAGATTTTCTGCAAGGCAAAGATCCCAGAGCGACTACAAATTCGAGTAGCTGTCGATGATTTTTTGGAAGCATGATTTAAAGAGAAGGCTGTTGCGTCATTTTCCTATTGTTTTATTCTTTTGTTTAAATGAAAACCCCTCTAAATTAAGCGCGCTCTATTTTCTAGTATGACCGCACACTTTGAACATTATTTTTTCGCTTACCAAAGGAAGATGTTTATAAAACAAGACTATGTAAACAAATCCATTATTTCAAATAAGTTCAGTAGTTTCTTTTTAGAGAGGGGCTAGCATTTTTATATGGCACGCGCAGAGAGTGCAAACAAATGCTACAAAAAGACATCTTGTTATTTAGAAAAAAAATGTAAAAAAAGTTTTTAGCGAATTTTTTTTTTATTTTGCAAAAAAGTGGGGGGCATGGCCCCCGCCCCGCTGGTGGCACGGGCCCTGTAATAGTATGAAACAATTTGAAACCATAAGTTGGAAATTTATTTGATGTGATAATTTTTTTGCATATCATTGGTGTTTTGTTAAGAAATATGCAGGAATTTAGTTGTTCTATTTTTCAAGGTGGTGGGGTATCCTCAGAGATTAACCTTATAGTTGTTCTTTTGCATATCAATTGGTTAACACTTGCATTTAAGAAGTGTAATTCTGTTATATGTTGTAGATGATGTTGGAGTTTTGTCCAGGGGGAGCTATGGATGATGTCATGTTGGGTAAGTGGTTTAGTGGAAAAGGTTGATTTGGCCATTATTTTATCTGTGGTATTTTTATTTGATCATATTGATCAGGTTTTCTAAATGTTCAAATTCAAATTTTTTTAAGGTCATCCTAGGAGTAGGGAAATGAAATTTAGCATAATCTTTACACAAGTTATAGGGTGTATTTTTTATTTTTGGGAAGCCCCATTCCCTTTTTTTCATTTATTTTTTGGTTTTGATGCCATTTTCCCCCAACAATTGAGGCCCAGAGGGACTTTGTTTTGGCAGCGAGGAATTCCTTGGCCGGTTGCACTTCCTGATTCCAACCAATGGCCTTTCATTTGTAAAGTTCCATATTCTCCTTGCCTGCTTGGAGAATTGAGCCTGGAACCCCTTGATTACTGTGCAACTGAACTAACCAGTAAGCCACGGGCTCCTCTAAATATTATGCAAAAACATAATGAAATATAAAATATATAATATTATATAGAATATAAATATAATATATAATATATAAAGTTTTAAATAATATGCAAAAAATTATATCTTCAGATTTTCTGTAAGACTATGAGAATATTTTGATATTTTAGTCATTAGTTTTGGGTTTTGCTGCATATTTTTTCATTGAAAATGCTTGTTCAATGTATCAAACCAAAGATGGATAAAATGAGTTCATTGCACCAGTTGTAAATGTAATACAACATTCAACTTGTAATTAATTTGAATAGATTTAATTTTGAAATACTCTGAATTGGAATTGTAAAATTATTATACAAAGACTTTGTTGATTTTGAAATGAAAGCAGATCATGACAGACACCATGTATTACCAGGTCACTGAAAATTTCTGTAAATTTTTTTTTTTTAAAGTTTTAACGTCATTTTCTCCCAGCAATTGGGGCTCAGACGGTGCCCTTCAGAGGGACTTTGATTTGGCAGTGAGGAATTGATTGATTTTCCATTTCTTGCTTTTTTCAGAAGCTTGGTATTTTGTTTGTTAAAATTTGAACAAGAGCTGAAGCATAAGTAACTTTTTTTCATATGAATTGCAATTTGTTTTTGGACAACACATCATTTGAAAAATGATATTTGCAGTTTTTCCCTGACAACTCTGTTTACTGGGGTGATGTTGCTGGTAGTATAAAATGCTATTTAAAAAATAAATGCCATTAAAGATTTTTTAATTTGGAAGTGGAGTTGGCTAAAAAGCCATGGTTAACAAAGCCATTGTATTTTATGAGTTGGATTATTTTATTCCTTAAATATATATGTATATATATATATATATATATATATATAGTATAAAGTATAATTTATGGTATAATTGATGATTTGCAGATCTTGAAAAGGGCCTGGATGAAACAACTATCAAAGTACTTGGTCGTCAAATGCTAGAGGTTAGTTACTATATTCTCTCACTACCTTCACATTTTTGTGACAGAGAGAGACAGACAGACAGAGACAGAGACAGAGACAGAGAGAGACACAGAGAGTGAGAGTGAACGAGTGTGAGTGAGTGGGTGAGTGAGAGTGAGGCAGGTGGCGATTATTCTAGCATAATTAAGCACATGGCGTTAATTTTTATTATTTCTGAAACTTTTGTGTTAATTAAGTGTTTTAAACGCTACCGGAATGCTAATTGATTATGAAAGAACAAGTACCGTTTTTGAAAGTAGAGAGATCAAGTAAGTGACCGAGCGAAATTCGGGAGAGTTCACTTTGACCCACAGGAATATTTTATCCAGCAGTCGGAAAGTTTGTTATTTGCAGATGATCAAACAGCTTTTGTTTACTACTTTGTGATCGGCTTTGACACACTGCCCTTGTTCATTGCCGAAATTTAAATAGCATTTTGTGACGATAAGCAGTGGGTAATTTGCTGTTTAAGTCACCCGTGAATTTCAAAATGTTTTAAATATCCAGGCTTGATGATTATTAATTAACATGTGCTGTTTGGCAAATATTCTTTGGTGACACTGGTCTTGTTACTTGTTCATTGACTTTCAGCCAGTAATTGGAAAAATTAACTGACAACCTAATGAAAATTGGATAACATTTTATGTAGTATTCTTGGATAACGGCTTGTTTTTACATTTTTAGGGTCTTAATTTCCTTCATGAGTGTGGCTGTATCCATAGAGATCTCAAAGCAGGCAATGTCTTGCTCAAAGAAGATGGAAATTCAAAGTTGGGTATGTTGTCTGGACCACTGATGTCAGTACACTGAAATGACCACTCTCGTTATTCAATTTTTGCATACAATTGGTCCGAGATATAAAGTATTTTTGCAGTTTTGCAATTTCAAAGCTGATTTTAAATAACTTCAAGCCTTTCTCCGTCTGGTTAGGAGTCAGGAACATACCCATGAATGTAAATTTAGTATATCCTTGTGAGAAGGGCTTCTGGATTTGAGGATTTGAGGTTTAAGTTCACTTGGTCACATTGTGGGTTTCAGTATACAAAGGTCAGCATAGAAAAGCTATGAGTTAAAAATGAAATTGAACTAGAAAAAAAGCCGTAGTTTAAATTAAGCTTCATTGCAAGAACAGTGCAACTTTATAAATAATGCTAAACCCCGTAGTATTTTTGAAGTGGGCTAGAAAGATTTTTATTTCAAGGTTTGGAATAAAAGACTAAACTCAGGCAAGGCATGAAAAGGCATGAAAATATTGTTGGAGAGGTGGATAAGGAAGAAGCACATACCTGTAAGGAATACTACGAAAAATTAAAGGTTGTGGCTGTCAGGACTGCAGTGGAAACGTGTAGAGAGAATTTTGAGCAGTTATACTACCGAGAAGAAACATAGTAATGGGGAGAGTATTCTCTGATTACCGCAAAAGGAAAAAGGGGACACCTTTAAAAGGTGGCAAGAAGACCCAGGAGTTTGGGGAAGATTATAAGAAATCAAAAGAGTAAGCACAATGAGCAGTGGCCGTAACAAGAGACAAGGAAACGAAAAGGCTGTATCACAAAATGGCTATAAAGACAGGGCAGAAGGTGAGATGCAGGATTTGAAAATCGAATAACAGGCAAAGGTGGGACGCTGTGGAGCTGGTGTGTCGAAAGGAGGTGTAAAGGTATGTTAAAAGGAGTAAATTTAAGTGTTGCCAAAATTTAGAAAACCACCGAAGCAGCTTCGAAAAGGTGTCACTCGTACAAAGATTTGGCCTTCATCTGGAAGAGGGCAATAGTGGATGCCCTGAATAAACTGAAAACCTTGAAGGTCAGAGGTCTTTAGAAAATCAGAAAAGAATCGGCAAAGAATTGGCAAACAAATAACAGACTAAATGTGCATCTGATGACCACCGAAAGTAAATTTTAGAAAGAAAAAGCACCCATGAGGTTAAAGCACCAAAGAAGCTAGAAAAGAAGTCAAATGTGGAAACAGGGACTGGACAAAACGGGTTTAAAAGTAAACACCAGGGAAACCGAATGCCTGATCAGTTTCAAAGTAACGTCAAAGACCAAGTCAGGTCACCGAATTCAGGAACCTTGGCTCCGTAATTTCAGAGAACAAATGTGCAGTAAAAGGAAGAGTCGGAGATACCAGAACAGTGACAGAACCGGTGTTTGAGTGAGAAAAAAATTATATGAAACCTCTGCGCAGTTAAAAGAAAGACCTCTTGTTGCACGGTGCTGAGAATGATTCGTTTGTCTTAGCACTTGTTTAATTCAGAGCAAAGTACAAGTGAGAAAATGCTGCAGGTCACCAAAGCGTCAAAGGGAACGTGTGGATTGTGTAACTCCAGTAAAGAGGAAAAACGAAAGACCTGTAAAAGGATGGGGTGACAGAATACAAGAGGGTAAGAATTTCAGAAGGCTGAAGGATACTGCTGTGTTAGCCTAGTTAGCCTTAGTTATTGGTATCTACTGCAGTCAGAGCTATTAAGAGAAAAGCATCCGATAATGAGTTGACCCAAAACATACTCAGAACTGCTAGTATAAAGGAAATTTAAAGGAGGACCTTTGCGTTGACTTTAGAGTGATAACAACGCAAAATACTATTATATCCTCTGTTTGCTGTCAGTCATTTAACTATTTGTTTATTCTAACAAAACTAAGCTTCAAAACAATATTTCAGACGGTTATTCTTTGAGGTTGTAGTCAAATGTCAAATGTCAGTGACGTATTTTTGTGCAGCGAGACGAGGATTTTTTTATGTTGGTGTTTTTTAGTTTGGAAAGGGAAATAAGAAATTTCAATCCCAGGGATTTGAATCCAAACGGAGTCAGAGGACGAGTTTGAGAAGTGTGTGTGCGTGTGTGTGTGTGTGTGTGTGTGTGTGTGTGTGTGTGTGTGTGTGTGTGTGTCAGAATAGGAACATGGTCCCAATTTAAACGTTTTGATTGGATTTAAAAGTGGACGTTATAATCTTTTGAACTAAAATATTTTTTGTCTAAAATATGCTTTAATATGAAAAACGTCAAGCCAATATTTGGTGAAGCGACAAAGAACTGTAAATAAACTTTTTATCAGTAAAAGGTGTTATTTGTAGGCAGAATTTGATAATTGAAAATACCTGGCGCAAAAGCTCCTGTGGTCTGCCTGACAAATGTTGACTAAAATTCACTGTTCAAAACTATTTGCGTGGGCAGTAGGTCACCAGGGTTGATCTCTGGGTCGAACAAAGAAATATCCGATGCCCATTTTGTAGTAATGTACATTTTTAAAAAGGGGAAGTACAATAACCCTTTTTACTAAGGCATGCCTATAGTAATTTTGAAGATATGTTGTACAGCGCTCAACCGTTAAGTAATGTGGATTCCGTGAAGCATTAATAGAGATGATTACCTGTAATCAATTTTATTGGATCTTTTGAATCGAAAGCACACAACAAAAGTCTGGCATTACTTAGCATAATTTTTGATTTTCATTTTTGCAGTATTTTTAATCATAAAAAGTTGCTGTTTCAACCCCCTTTGTGAAAGGAGACAAGCCAACACCAGCCCCGACAAAATCAAGTTTTTTCAAAATTCATTATGTGAACCTCCTCAAATTAGGTTAAGTGACAAACAGATGGATTAATCCAATTTTTGATTTGGTATGGTATTAAATTTAAGAGACATTCTGCTTTTAGTATTTGGACTTAACGTTCCCCATTAACTGCAATACTTGGATATTCTGAGGCCTTTTTGGCATGAACCAATCCCTTTTTGTCTGGCACAAAATATATATAGCAAAGTTACAATTTATTAACTTCTCATACAAGAGGTATTGGATTCTAGTCCCGCCATCACCCGGGATATATTGTATCCAATTTGTTTCTCTTTTAAATGCGGCAGGCTATTAAATTTGGGTTGAAATATTTTTATGGTTTAGAAACAAATCATAAAGCTACTCAGCATATGGAACTATGAAGAAAGACAGAAAAAAGAAGGGTTAACCAAGAGATAAGAGTTTACATTAGTCATGAGTTGACATCAGTCATTAGTTGACATAAGTCATGAGTTGACATTAGCCATATGGTGGAGAAAAGCACTCGAGCCAGAGTTCCACAATCTAATGCACGAGGACAAAAAAATTTTCATTCATAGAGGGATACATAAAGCAAGGGGAAACAAATGCTTAGAGATAAAGACAGTAAGAGGAACGAGTCACATGAAGAGTAACAAACTGAGCTGGTACTAGCTAGTGAATCTAATTAGAACAATTTCCATAATAATACCTGATTAAGGTTGAAGAGTAGCAGTAAGATTTGGACCTGTCGCAACGAAATGTGTGCTGATGTGACAATAGTACTCCTTGCAACTACGGATGGTATATGGAATGGACTCTGACGTAAAATACCTCCTGGTGCGATAGAAAGAACCAGCCCTTCTGGAAGCTTACTTTCCCAATAAGTTGAATGTAAGATCCCAAAGAGAGATCTGAAGAATGTGCCAAACCAACTACCCTTTTTGACAAGCATTTCTCGAGAGGAGAAGGAACCTCACCAGGGTTAACATCAGAATGGTAGTTCATGAACATTGGAGAGAGGTAAAGAACAGGCGTTCTATTAAATGACATCAGTTGCGTTTTTTATTGCATTAAAAGAAACCATCCACTATCTTTATCATTCCACGGGTGAATGAAGAGACTATTAAAACATGATAAAAATAGGTAAAAATTATGTTTCACTTGGGACTGAAATAGCTTTGAATTTTATGTATACTTTTTTAAAAAGTCGTGAGTACTTGTGGGTTCTCATGCCAGCGTATACTACTTGAAGAGGGAAATACAAAATTTTCCCAGTATTTGCATGCAGTTAGGCTAAGACCTTCTTTTGGATATCGATCTGACGGGATACGTTTTAAATTTAATCAGTAAAACAGAAGATACATCAAACAGGGGTTGGACAAACATAGGGTACGCCGTTGGTTTTCGTTGATTGCAGCTACTCTCGCGGCAATTGTCACACGCATTCAATGGAATGTGATTAGCTGTGAACGTTTTTTGAATAGTTTAATTATAAAACTTGCAAACTTAATGGCAAAGCGGATTCCTGTAAAAAAAGTCCATGGAGGTATAGAAATATAGCTGGACTTTAATGATTTAAGATTTGTTTGCACGTTAGAGGGTAGTTGTAGTTGTTTTAACTTTGAAATATGAGCTATATAAGACATTACGATATATACATCTTTTCTTTTTTTAACAGCTGATTTTGGAGTTTCAGCAAAGAATAAGAGAAATTCGCAAAGAAGAGACACTTTTATTGGAACACCATACTGGTAATTATTTGTTTGAGTTTTCATTTTACCAGTTGGTATACTTGGACATTGGAATTTTGTATTTCTTGTATGGAAGCCCTAGAAATGTTTTTTAATGTGTTATTAGGCTGTGTCTTGGCACCTTTATTTACATTTGGGACAGAGATATTTATCAGGATTTTCTTTTAGGCAGTACAGATTTTTGTCACTACATTTTACCTTTTTTGTTTGCATGTAGTTTAAAATTTTGTTAATTATTTTACACATAGCTATATCAATCCTTTCATATCTACTTAATAAATGATAAAATAAAAATCCAGCAAAATTTCAAGCATACATGAAGGACCTAATACTCTAGGTTATGAGTTATAGCCGGGTGTTATGTAGTTCTCAAACCCTACCCACTTTAAAGAACATGAGAACATAATTATTATTATTATGCTAATAATAATAATACTACTACTAATAATAATAACAATAATAATAATAATAATAATAATAATAATAATAATAGTAATAATAATAGTCCTGGGTATTGACATTAAAATGGATCCGGTTGTGGAGTTTCGTTGTTGGAGAATTAGGTTAACCTTTACCACAACTACCTCCAGGTCACCCTTGAGCAATATGTAGTACCTGTTAGCTCTCCACGAGATCAAGAAATACTGGGTTGGCATCCGGTGGTGGCTAGTCCGCCTCATGGTTAGATGGAACTCTGGCTTTGCTTGGCAACCTCTCTAGGGATGGGGTCACGATAAAAACACCGGTGGCTGTGCGCCCAAGCTTTGAAATTACGGCTTGGTGCCCGCGGCGGTAAACTTGACTGTCTCCTATTTAGCGGTGAATCAAATTACAAAGAATATATCGGATCAGGGGGAACCGGAACTGCCTATGGAAAGTGTGACGCTGTCCGAGTCCCCCGGTACAAGAGTTATAGGCTACTACTGGGATATCAAAGTTGCCTGAAAGCAAAAGATGGTCGAAGGAAGTAAATATTGTTGTTATGGAATGCTATTATAGATCCAATCCCACTGACGAAAGCGGTGTACCACTTAAGGTTACCGGCATAAGTTATATAGTGAATGGTTAGAGCGTGGCCCGTTTCAAGACATTACTGACCAGAGGATTTGTGACTAAGCCAGAGCGATTAGAAAAAACGGCTGGCTCGCTGAGTTGGAATTGGAAATGATCAAGAAAAGAGTTAAAGGTTTTTCGAATCAAGAAAGTAATGCAGATTGTGATAAGGGTAATACAGAATTACTTTAAGTTGATACAGGTACTGTGAATGAGAGATCAGATAGGGAAAGTTTAAATGTTTCGTTTGAGGGAATTCTCAAATAAAGAAAGGATGGTTGTTGATCAACTGACAGAAATTCATAACTCTGGAGAAAATGCTGATGGGGTAGTGTTCAAAAAAGTCGATTTCCAAAGAATAAATAATGAGGTTCGTCGAGTGAATAATGTCTTGATATTCTTTAATACCAACAATATTACTGAAACCAAAATTCGATCATTGCATGTTCAGTATTGGTATCAAAACAGCTAGGTCTCAAAAAGATCAGGAAAGTTGTGAGTTCTGAATGGGGAACCGTGGTGTAAACGGCGAATCGGAAGTGATTCGCCGTTTGCACAACGGAAATGGTATGAGCATGAACCCCAAACAGTATTAGAGGATGGAAGTCACAAACTATTATGGGACATGAACATCCAGTGTGACAATGTTTTGAGGCACGACGACCAGACCTCGTAATTATTGATAAAGTTGACAGGACTGCGATCATCATCGATGTTGCCATCCCTGGAGACACCACGGTAAGTGAAAAAGAACAGGAAAAGATTGACAAGTATCAGGAAATTAAAAGAGAAATCCAAAGACTTTGGAATCTGAAAAAAGTTAGCGTTGTACCTGTTGTCTTCGGGGTTCTTGGGAGTGTGACGAAAAATTTTACAGCATACATAGAAAAGATTGGGATTGAGATCAACATTGCCGAAGTACAGAAAACGACACTATTAGGAACAGCTAGGATTCTGCGAAAGGTATTAGAGCACTGAAAGGGAAAGACTATGATGAGAGACCTTTGGTTACTGGTTGTAACCGGCTCTCTCGCACACAGAACGGCTTAAGATCTGCCACTGTATTAGTTGCAAATTGAAGATGATAATAAATAAATATCTTTAAATATGAGTGTTGGACATACTTTAACTAATAACGACGTACAGGGGGCTGGAATTTTATGTAAAGGACCCTCGTCCGGCATGGGAAGACACCAGGCTTCTCAGTTCGTCATCATGCAGAGTTCTCGTAAACCAGTGAGAAGCCCTTAAACAAGTCAGCGGAAATATCTTGTTCGCAACACTGGAATTACGTTGCCTGCTTGGTACAGCACGAATATTGCAATGTGCGTTGGACATTTGAGGTTGTGGGTTGTTACTTGATGCTCAGCGGAATTTAAAGTCAAATTTCAACTGGACTGTGTTTTCGTGTAGTAATAATATTAAGTAACGATAGTAATAAAAAAATAATAGTAGTAAGTAATAGTAAGAATAGGAAATAATGATAATAATATTTTTCGAAAAACGAAGGAAAACGGTAGAGAAATATAAAGATATTAGAAGGAGAACAATAGCTCTATGGGATCTAAGAAATGTTCAAGTGGTACTAACTGTATTGGCAGGCCCAGGGAGTTTGACAAAATATCTAGCTCTAATTTTGGAAAAATTGGAGCAGTATTTGTAAGGTTTTTTTATTGAGGACGGCAAGGATATCCCGGGAGGTACTGANGACTGTGTTTTCGTGTAGTAATAATATTAAGTAACGATAGTAATAAAAAAATAATAGTAGTAAGTAATAGTAAGAATAGGAAATAATGATAATAATATTTTTCGAAAAACGAAGGAAAACGGTAGAGAAATATAAAGATATTAGAAGGAGAACAATAGCTCTATGGGATCTAAGAAATGTTCAAGTGGTACTAACTGTATTGGCAGGCCCAGGGAGTTTGACAAAATATCTAGCTCTAATTTTGGAAAAATTGGAGCAGTATTTGTAAGGTTTTTTTATTGAGGACGGCAAGGATATCACGGGAGGTACTGAAGTACTAATTAGGATTGAAGGTTTGGGTACTCTTTGTTATTTGTTATGATTTCCTATTTCAAAGTACTTTATCAGATTAACCTGCGTAAAAGGGGTTATAATAAGAGTAATAATAACGTAAGTCATAATGATGATGATAATAATAATAATAATAATAATAATAATAATAATAATAATAATAATTAAAAAAAAAAGAATTATATTCCAATAATACTGCAAAACAATGGAAAGCAAAAACCAATAAAGAATATTCGAATCCGATAAAAGAACTATGGAAAACGAAACCCTGCAAGGGCAGTACCCGCTTTGCGCCAATAAAGAGGATTTAAAATAATTCACCACCCATTTATGTCTACGAAACCTAGGACTTGATACTGAAACAGAGTAGTTAAGATTTTTTGCAGGTTAGGCAGTGCTAACACCAACTAAATATGAAACTATGCTAACCCTTCGGTGCACCTTTTACATAGAACTGGTCAAAACACCACCCAGAACTAGTTACTGAAACAACTATTTTGGTGGAACTTACCAGTAGGAACATAGCGTACAGTGAAAGCTAATATCGAATACATTATAATTTGAAAAATGAAATACCGTGCTCTAAATACAACTTCCCTGACAGATACCAACTGGGCAACCAAAGAATTTAGTAAAAATAGCAAAAGGCAAGGATTTTTAATTAAAGTAGATAAAATTCGGCGACTGAAAACAATAAAAATTTCAGTTGTTGTANTTTGCGCCAATAAAGAGGATTTAAAATAATTCACCACCCATTTATGTCTACGAAACCTAGGACTTGATACTGAAACAGAGTAGTTAAGATTTTTTGCAGGTTAGGCAGTGCTAACACCAACTAAATATGAAACTATGCTAACCCTTCGGTGCACCTTTTACATAGAACTGGTCAAAACACCACCCAGAACTAGTTACTGAAACAACTATTTTGGTGGAACTTACCAGTAGGAACATAGCGTACAGTGAAAGCTAATATCGAATACATTATAATTTGAAAAATGAAATACCGTGCTCTAAATACAACTTCCCTGACAGATACCAACTGGGCAACCAAAGAATTTAGTAAAAATAGCAAAAGGCAAGGATTTTTAATTAAAGTAGATAAAATTCGGCGACTGAAAACAATAAAAATTTCAGTTGTTGTAAGAACTCTTGTCTCTAGCCTTCAATTACGCAGTTGAAGACACTAGACCAACTGGCCGGCCACGAAAACGCTAGCACCAGTACCTGTCTGAATACCATGCAGAGAAGGGCACCACCTGGCAAGAGGTCAACGCGACTGAGCTCTACCTCGACCGTGGCAGATGGCCATCCCTGACGCTTCCTCGCTGACAGGCACCAGCCTACTCTGGAGTCCGGTGAGAAGTGAGAAGAAGTAAGAACTCTTGGTTTCGTCAAAAAGGAGTAAAGGTTTTGTTGAAAAAAATCCATACCCGTAATTAATATTTTTGCAAAGAAATTATATCAAAGGAATGTAGGTTATGTGGAAAAGCGGACCATCCGATTTTGCGCATTATATCTGCTTGTCAGCATGTACAAGTAGAATATGACGACTGTAGAGATGACAGCAGCTGAAACTTTTTGCTGAAAGTTATGACAAAGGCTAGGATTATGCCATGGACATAGTACAGTTAGAGGGAAACAGAAATGTGATTGTGGCAGAGGACTTGTTAGAGTTATGAGGTTTTTCCGTACAGACGGATCACCAAGTAGAGCATAGCAGATCAGACATTACATTTGAAAATTAAAAGGACCGATTATGATTTCTGATTGACGTATCCAGTCCCTTCTGTACAAAAATCGAAAAAACTGAAAAGGAAAAAAATCGAGCTATTTGAAGACCTAATGGGAAAAATCAAAAGACAGTAGAACGCAACTGTGTTAAAAGTTCTATTGGAGCTCAGAGCACAAATATGGATAACTTTTAAGAACTGGAGAAGGAAATTTGAAATTAAGTGCAGTACAGAACTTGTTCAAGAAGCTTGCCTGTTGGAAACTGCAAAGATACCAAGAAAACTACTGGATACATTAAGCTATAAAACCCGAGCTGCTAGCCTGCAGTTAACACCACTTCTTGTGGTGTTAACTGCAGACTGCGGTGGAAAGGAATGAAACGGGACCTCATGGCGAACCCATTGGGCTGATCAGCTCGGAAGGGTCAAGATATGATGATCCTGCAGTTAACTGCGAGTCAAAGTCAAATCTGAGTAAACACTGAATAATAATGATAGTAGTAACAGTAAGTGGTATGAAAATAAGTCAGAGGGAGTGATGGAGAACGAGTATAAGATCTATTTGGGATTTGGGATATACTGGTCGTGAATGTAGAAAAAGAAGCAAAAATTATAGATGTAGCTATTTCATGTGATAAAAAGGCTAAAAATAGAGAAATAGAAAAGATACAGAAATATCAAATGCCCAGAGATAATATAGGGTAGGTTACTAAACATGGGTAAGTTTACTGCGATACCTGTTGCTGTTGATCCACTGAAAGCCATATCAGAAAGATATCTGAATGCATGGAGAAAATTGGATATTAAATTGGAGATAAAACGGAAGAGTCCTTTTGGGTACACCAAGATAAATGAGTTGTACTTAACTACTTGCAGGTCACCTTGGGCAAATGTAGCAGCTGCTGACCTTCTTGGAGACCATGAAATGCAGGATTAGCTTCAGGTAGATTCAAATATATTTCATGTGGATGAAATCCTGTGTAACCTCAAACCTATAGCAAGACGTGGATCGTGGAATGTAAAAAATTTATATAATTCAGGCAAACTGGCTCAAGTAATTTAGGAGATGAAAAATTAATGGGTATGAGGGAAATCAGGTGGACAGGTCAAGGTAGATGCCAGCAAGGAAGTCACTGTTCTGTACTCCGGTGACCCAGAAGAACACGTAAGAAGAGTAGGATTTCTCTTAGGTAGAAAGCCACAGCTGTATTGGTGGGCTGGGAACTTGTATCGGATAGAATCATTACAGCGAGATTGGATACCCACTATATAAAGGCGTTAGTAAAGATGCAAATACCAAACAAGGACAAGAAAGCAGTGTAGAATAGCTCAAGAACAGTACAAAAAGCTGGAAAAAGCAGTAAAGAAGAATTGCTGAAGAGATAAACAAGCCTTATTTGAAAAGAAATCAAAGACGACATAGAGAGCTATGTATGCTAGCATGTAAAACGGACGTTAAACCGAATATGATGGTGATGATGATGATGATCAGAAGAAGACCTAGAAAATTGTACAAAGTTGCGAAAGAGCTCTCCGTGAAAAATAGGTATGCAAACATCCTAGTCATGAGCAAAAAGGCTTGATTGTTGACAACAAAAGCAAAACAAAACGAAGAATAGACTAAGCACGTTAAAGAAGTATATAATCAGCTAGCACCAAAGTTGCAATTTGATTGGGGAAATCAGCGGATTCCACAAGAATTAAACACGGAATTATGTCCTGTCATAAGGGAGGACGTTGTAGATGCCACCCGAAAGAGAAAGAAAAGTAAAGCTCCTGGAATTGATGACATCGACAGAGAGTTGCTCGAAATACGTGAAGTAGCTTTTCAAAAACAGCTGGTAGGTATTTTAACCAGAACTGGATTGAGGTGCAGCAAAATGGAGTAAACTAATAATCATCAAGCTTTCCAAGAAAGGTGCAAATTCGGGCTGCAATAACTAGAGAGGTACAACTGGAAAGGTTTTCAGCAATATTTTTCCTGAACGTCTACCACCAGCAGCAAACAGCAAATTACGTGAAAAACAGGCAAGATTTAGAAAAAGTAGAGGCCTTGTAGTGGGCAAATATTTTTCTTTAAATTGAAATTAAATTGAACAAAGTTCGGAATTCCAGTCATAGTTCGTATTGAATTTTATAGACTTTTAGAAGGTTTGCTTTAAAAAGGGATAGAGGCTTACCGGATACCAAAAAAATCAATTCTTACTCAATCTATATACAGCAATGTAACTGTTTGGCAGATGACGAATCTCTAGTGGCCAGGGATAGTTAACCTCGCTAATAAATGACCAATGAAATTACAAGAGGAAAGTTTCAGTCAGGCTTAACATTAAGTATAGAGTAAAGTAGTGTTTGCTTGAGACAGCAGGATACAGCCGCTAACAGTCAGAGGAAGTCCATTTGAGATCGTAGGTTTTTTGCATACATATCAATAATAATCTCCACCCCACTGCATACCAGCTAAACAGAAGAGGTCTGAGAAATAAATCAAAAGCAAGATTCGTTTCACCCACGGAATGTAAGGAGGATCCTGGAAGTCGCAAGGCGAGAAAAAGTGACAAATGAAAAAATTTTAAGACGAACTACTCAAAAGGATCTACTTCAGATAGTTGAAAAAAGAAGATGAAAACTTGCCGCCCGGATGATTGGGCATCACTCTCCGTCTTGGAAATCTAAGGTGGGAAGAAGAAAAAGAGGCAGGCTTTTTAGGACGATCCAGAAGCACGTGGAATTTACGCCCGAAAGATTCAAGATCTGACCAAAGATCTGACCAAAGATCTGACCAAAGATCGATTACCCAGGCGCTTTGTTTCTGCCAGATAACCTGCATAGGATCGTAGGATCTGAGGGCTAAAGAAAGGTTTTGGAGAGTATGCACGTGGATTTAAGGTGATTTAGTGAATGCTGTGAAGCAAAATATGTGCTAAAGTGGACGATTTTCGCCAAGCTTCTTGTGGTAAAGGATTTTGAAAAGGGAAAGGAGACCAACAATAAAAGACTAACTACTTGTCTTCTTGGAAGTTTCAACTAGAATTGTTTCCAATAAGTTGAGGTTATAATCACCAGGGAACATAAAAGCTATCCCTTGAGGGACACTTACTTGCAGACATGGGAGATAAGATATAGTGTTTGAAACTGCCAGTAAGCTGGTTTGCCTTGATTACTATTTTGTTGAAGCGAACTGATTGGTACTTTTTGTCTTTTATAGGATGGCTCCAGAGGTAGTTGTCACAGAAACCTGTAAAGATGAGCCGTATGATTACAAGGTGTGTTTCTTCGGTTTTGGTTTGAAATCGTTTAGGACACAAAGATAAACATTTTTTATGTTGTTTAATTTTGTGGGAAGCAGTGCGATTTGCGAAGCCTCAATTTCCTATTGTTCGTCGTTGATTTGTTGGTGTTACTCGGTATGTTAAGGACGGGTGCGGCATACTGAGTGCTTGCTTTCTCTTGTTCACTCTCCTCTTTGTCCCTCTCTGCTTCTCTGTATGTGTGCCCCTCTCTATGTGTCTCTTTGTCTCTCTCTCCGTCTCTCTTCCCCTCCCCTTCTCTCTCTTCCCCCTCCCTTCTCTCTCTTTCCTCACCTTTCCCTCCTCACCCCCTC
>RDPX01000183.1:93027-109546 GCA_003991215.1 Morbakka virulenta | reverse complement strand
CTCTTCCCTCTTCCCTCTTCCCTTATCTCTCTTCACCTCTCCCCCTCCCTCTCTTCCTCTCTTCCTCCTCCCGTCCCTCTCTTCCTCCTCGCGTCCCTCTCTTCCTCTTCCCTCCCTCTCTTCCTCCTCCCCTCGCTCTCTTCCTCTCATTTTTGAAAAACTAAAATATATATTACTTTTTAAGCAGCTTATCATTTTATAGTTTACATGTTAGTCTTTTTTTTTTAGGCCGATGTTTGGAGCTTAGGGATAACTCTGATTGAATTCGCGGAGATGCAGCCCCCCAACCATGAAATGCACCCAATGAGAGTGCTTTTCAAAATAACGAAGTCTGACCCACCAAAGCTTGCTTTGGCCTCAAGATGGTATGTAGAATTGCATTATAGTCGAAGACATCTTTTCTTTTTCTTCTGTACATTACCGACTTGACTTCAAATGGTAACAGTATGGAAGGTAAATTTTGTTTGTGTATTGTATTTCAAAATTCAGTGGAACCTTGGCTTGATGGTTGGTGCATTTGTAACCAAGACATTCTGCGTTCGATTCCCCGAGTGGGCGAAAAGAATGCGGAACTTTGTAAAATAAAAAGGCAATGGTTGGCGTCAGGAAGGGCATTCTGCCAAGAAATTCCTCACTGCCAAATCCAAGTCCCGCGAAAGGGCACCGTCGGAGCTCCAATTAACTGGGCAAAATGACGTTAAAACCAAAAAAAGAATTTGAAAACTAAAAAATTAGTAGCACCATAGTTTCTCCTAATTTCTTTGCCGTAGACGCAATGAAGAAGAAATAGGTAGATAACTGGCCAAATGTTTTCCAGCAATTGAACGTTGATTCCATTAATCAGGTTCTTCTTGAATTCAGATACCTCTGGATAAGGGGGTGAACCATTGACGAAGAACTAAGTTAAAAGACAGGCAGGAATGTAACACTCTAGTTTTGCATTTTCTTGTTGTGTTGAAAAAAAAGTTGTCATTTGAACTGACAAAAATGTAATTTTTGTCAAGCCGTATATCTCTCAGTATCCAAATTTTTTGACTCTGCTTTTGCCATTGGTTTTATTTGTCATGTCATTTGATCTTCTGTAAAGCGATGCAGTATATACTATTATAGTGTTTGAAATTATTAAATACATTGTGTTTATCCCAGACAAAGAAATTTCAAGTTTGATGTATTAATAATATATTTTAGATTATCCAAAAGTGAAATAATGTGCCCACCAGACTGGGTTCGGATCAGTGTTGTGCCTATGATGTAATAGCTCTTCCAACGGGCCCATTAGCGCTATATTCTTAAGCAGACCTTTTTTGCACCCATATCTTTCAATCTCCAATTATATTATTTTCAAAATTGTATGTATATTTATGATATAGTGGTAATATGATATATAATAATACATGAATGCTCTTAAAAATAGTATAGTTATTAATTTAGGCATTAACTTAAATCAACCTGATACACCAAGTTGTATTTTATTTGACACCCCAGAATAGCTTTCTAACCGGTTTGGGTTTTTTTAGTACCACTGTAATTACAATGAAAGAAGTTGTTAATGGTATGTTAATGTAGTGCCATTCTTTGCATTATTTGCGATGGCAGCAGTAACTAAGCAAGGAGAAGGTAAAGAACGATACTAAAATAGAACGCGACTGTTAGTTCTTCTTGTTCCGTTTTTCTATTAGTGAATTAATGAAGTTAACACATTTTCATTGTGTATAACACTTGTGGGCTAAAATCAAAGTAGTTTGAAATAAAGAAACACTGTCGCCTATTAAATAGTTGCAATTTACTACTCATGATTTTCAGTTTTAAATTTAGAAGACCCCACCTAATTGACCTGCAAAACAATTCTGTAACTTATACGAGTATTTTTATGTTAAATCGTATTCGACCTGGTGAAACTGCTAGTATATTCATTATTAGGGGATTATTGATGTTAAGGCCACATCAGTTCTCGCCCACTTGATAGTAAATGTAAATAAATAGACAAATAGATAAATAAATGAATAAATATTTTGTATATTTATTTTTTTAATGTATAAAATATCATGTATATTTATCCATAATAAGTTTTTAATATTTTGACATTTTGAATAGGTCTGCAGAATTTCACGACTTTGTTGCTTCCTGCCTAACGAAGGACCCAAATGCCAGGCCAACAATGGCAGAACTTCTTGAGGTAAATAAGAAAACCAAGTTCAGTTTATTCATATTATTTACACTGAGAAACCACCTCAGAACCCTTTTAACTACACTCTGTTATCCTTTGTAAACTATAACTGCTTTGGTACCAGTTAATAATTACTAGATAATAAAACAAGAAAAATGGAAGTCTTAATTAACCAGCGATTGAACGAGTATTCATCGGTAGGAAAACTGATGTGGTCCATTATTTTGACATCGAACGATTCAGGCAGGACAGAAAACCATACTCTTGTGTCCAGGTAGAAAAGCTTTTGGCCAGCCAAGCCAGGGTGTAAAAAGACTAAAATCTGTCAATAACTGTCAGGGAGGGGTTGATCTCCTGTATTTCCAACCATTTTTAGGGCTGCGAAATCTTGACTGAACGTAAAGCAGATTTCAAAAGGATCGATAGTTTTGAGCTCTGGTGTTAGTGGAGGATGTTGTTCATACATAAGTGACGGAACGGCAAGTTGCCATTCTTTGGTTACTTAATGAAAATGGATGTCCTTCCTGGTTACCATACATTCTGTTTTCTTCACGCTTAGTGACAAGCCCCTCTTCTCACTCTCTTTTCTAACTGTCACTAACAAATCTTGAAGTTTTTCTTCTGATTCTGCAATCAAAGTGGTGTTAACTGCATACCTGACATTATTCGTGTTATATCCTCTAACTATTACCCCTTTGATGTTACCAATCTCTCTCAGGACGTTTTCGCTATAGAGGTTGAACAAGTCTGGTGAAAAGACACATCCCTGTCTCACACCTCTATGGATTTCGATAAACTTAACTAAACTCTCTGCCTACTTTGACTCTGGCAGATTGCTCCCAATAGAGATTTCTAATTACTCATGTCTTTCCCATCCATATCTAGTTGTTGCAGCATGTCTAATAGCTCTTCATGTCTGACTTTATCAAATGCTTTTGTGTGGTCAGTAAAACAGACATAAATTTTCCTTTTCATTTCTGTAGCTCGTTAGCTCAACATTCTAAGGATGAAAATTGCATTTCTTGTTCCAGCATCCTCTACAAAACCATACTGCTGTTTACCTATTTCCGGTCTTATAGATCTTCTTGATCTACGCTCTATGCATCAGAACTCGTAGTATGATTTTAATCACATGGCTCGTCAGACTAATGGTGTGGTGTAACTCGCATTCTGTTGTTCCAGGTTTTTTTGGTAATGCAATGAAGATAGACTTCAGGAGGTCCTCTGGGATTTCACCACTGTTATATACGTTGTTTGCAATGACAGTTAGGAGCTCAATACCAAATTCTTCTAGAGTGCAGGTCCTGCTGCCTTCTTTCTTTTCATCTTCTTAACTGCTGTTCTGATTTCCGTTTCTATGATCTTGGGCCCTTCAATGCTTTTACATATTTCTGGTTTTTCTCTCCTGTCGTCTTTGAACAATCTTTGATGTATTCTGACCATCGTTCCAAGATTGTTTCCTTCTCCATTAAGAGGCAATCCTCCGATCTTATACATCCACTTGATGAACAAAACTCCCATTCTACTGATATCTTTTATCTTTCTGTATATAGCTGCTGGCTGGATGTCGATCTTATGGTCTATTTCAGTACAAAATCTCTCTGACCATTCCTCTATTGCAGTTTTGCATTTCTGTTTTATCTTTGCGTCGAACTGTTTGTATTCTTCACAATTTCTGTTAGCCTTTCTCCTTGTTTGGATCAGGTCTGTAATTTCTTGTGTTATCCATTTGCTTTTAGCTACCCTGCCTTTCTTTGGTACTATGTCCTTCATCTTTCAACACCCCAAAACGGGTTTTCAAAGATATAGCATATTCTTTTCTGATAGCTGCAATTTTGTTGTAGTTGACCATAGTCTAACTGTGGCTTAGTATTTCTTTTTTCCATTCTTTGCATTTTCACCTTTAATGTGCAGATAACTGGCACGTGGTCACTCCCACGATCAGCTCCTGGATAACTCTTTGCCTGTTTGATTGCATTTCTATATCTTCTGCTGATCATGTTGTCGATCTGATTTCGGGTATTATCGACAGGGCTTTTCCATGTCCATCGTCTTCTCCGATAGTGACAAATCAGATGTTTGTTATTACTTTCTCATTTACTTGGCTCCAGTCGACCAGCTTGCTACCCCTTTCATTCCTTTTTCCAATGCCATATTTTCCAACAACAAAGCTTTCTGCTCGTTGCCCCACTTTTGCATTAAAGTCTACCATCACAATGACAACATCCTGTGATCCACATTGGTCTTTTGCTTTGTCTGCTTCCTCATAGAATTGGTCTATTTCTTCCTCTGTACTGTCAGATGTTATCCTTGCACAATGGAAATGTTGACATACTTTCCTTTCAGTCTCAGGAGCGTAACTCTTTCTGATATTGACCAATAGCTTAACAGGCTTCTGGGTGTTTTCTTATCTAGGACCCTAACTCCTTCCTCGCCTGAGTAATGATTGAAATCATCTGCTTTGAAAGCTTCCTGCTCCTTTCCATCTTACCTCATGCAGGTCAGGAATGTTACTTCCTAATCTTTATACTTCCCTCCTGACTATTTTCAACTTTCCTGCTTGATGTAGAGTCCTCGCATTCCGTGTCCCTACCCTGATTGTGTTCTTATTGCAGACAGTAGCTTGTTGACGGTCCAGGGTCACCCGCCTGCTGCTATGATTCCCTGTACCGAGCGAAGCGTCATCTTGTACAGATGAGACTCTATTTACGCTGTTCGACTTATCTGATTTCTGTGCATAACCATGATTTTCCTTGGCAAATTACAGCAGTGGTTTGCCCTTCCCTTCTGCTGGGTATTTTTTTCTGGACACCATCTCTGGCTTGTTAGCTGTTGACTCCTTGGAGTTCATCCAACTAAGCTCAGATGACAAGACATGCTAGCCTTTTCTCCATTCAAGAAGTGAGCCACAAGGCTCTGGCAGCGACAGATTTTACCCCCGCTGGATGCTAAGCCAGTATTTCTGTGATCTCCGAAGGATATGTAACCCAGTATGAGAGACATTTGGGTGGTACACCTTGCCTAAGGGTGAGCCAACACAACCTCAGTTCAGAGGCAGTGTCATTTTCCACAAAACCCTAGAACTCCCGGACCAGGGCCCTGCTGCCGGATGGAGATTAACGTCGTACCCAGGAGGCAAAAAAGTATACCACTATTGATATTAATTCTTCTCGATTTCATGGCTCCGTTGTTGTGGTTGAGATTGTGTGTTTTCCATTTCTTCATACTTGCACTTACAAAATTGACTACTGTTGGGTTAATTTTGAACATCTTCAGGCACTCAATCCAAGAGTGTGGTATACTATCGAATGCTTTCTTTTAACCAATCCAAGCTGATGATAAGCTTCATTTATTTCTCTTGCAGTTTTCTATAGTCTTCTTATTTATCAGTAATTGGCCTTTACGTCCATAACTTCCTCTTTTACATCCTTTCTGTTCAGTTGGTAGTAGCTTATTCTTTTCAAGAAATGTATACGTTCTGTCAGTGAGAATGGACGTTAAGATTTTGTACATTGTTGGTAAGTAATAATTGGACGGTAGTTCTTCAGGATTTTTGGTTTTTTCGGTTTTAGGAAGTAGACAAGTTAAATCTTAAGTCAACCAATCGGATGCTTTTCAGGGTGTTTTAAGATGTCATTATAGGCCGTAGCCAAAAATTGGCTATTCCATCGTTTCCTGGAGCTTTCCAGTTGCTAGATTTCACAATTGCAAGTACAGTTTCTTTTTTTGTGATGTGTACCCATTTTTGTTGTTCTCAATTTTCGAACATTTTTCCTTGATCTTTGATCGATAGGGCTTCGCTGTTATGGGTTTCATTGTCCTCTCAAATTTTACCCCAAAATTCTTCGACGTTCTGCATTTCTGGTGGTTCACTGACCTCGATTGACTTCTTTCCGAGTTCACGGTAAAATCTCACAGTGTCTTCTTTAAAAGGTCTTGTTTTGCCTGTAAAGTTTGCTTCGTTTTTCAAATCTATGTATTCTCTGAGCTTTTGCTTGTATTTGCTGTTTAATTATTTCTTTTACTTCAGTAAGGTTTTGGTTTCTTCGGAAGTTGTATTTCCTTTAAATATTCTTGATCTTACGTTCCTTCACTCGGGAACCTTTTTCTAGTTCGGAGAGGAGGGATAATTCCTTTCTCTTTGTTTTAATATCTTTCTCAATCTTCAGTTTCCAGTGTTGGTAGTCATCTTTCGAGGTTTGAGACCAAATTTATCGGTGATGACAGCTGCAGCTGCATAAATTAGTTGGTTGAGTTCCGTCAAGCTAAAACCAGCATTCGAGAGCTTAGTCTGTGTTCAGAAGGACACAGTGGATATTAAACTGCAAGTTGAGTCATGCATGCTTGCATAACTGTGAACCAATTAAGTTAATACCCTGTGTGGGAGGACAGATTGCTTTGTAAATATTTTGATGTTTTGGAAGTGGGTGGTACAGTGAATGTAATTAAAATTGTGAAACTTGTTATTATAGTGAGTGGGCAATTTAGTGTTTTGATCTATGTGGGAGTGTTTGTGTGGGATAATTTGTTGACACTTGTAAACATATGATTGTACAAATTGAGCTGAGATGCAAGAAAAATACCAGTTGAGTTATGATGAACTACTGANTACTGCCCCATTGTGAAGGGGGAGGATGTTCAGAAGGACACAGTGGATATTAGACTGCAAGTTGAGTCATGCATGCTTGCATAACTGTGAACCAATTAAGTTAATACCCTGTGTGGGAGGACAGATTGCTTTGTAAATATTTTGATGTTTTGGAAGTGGGTGGTACAGTGAATGTAATTAAAATTGTGAAACTTGTTATTATAGTGAGTGGGCAATTTAGTGTTTTGATCTATGTGGGAGTGTTTGTGTGGGATAATTTGTTGACACTTGTAAACATATGATTGTACAAATTGAGCTGAGATGCAAGAGAAATACCAGTTGAGTTATGGTGAACTACTGACTAGTCTTCTTGACTCTTGTATGAGTTGTTGCCTTATATCCTCGGCAACAATCTGATCGATTGCATTATTTGCTCGTTGAATTATCTTCGTTTTCTTGTCATTTTTTATCTTAGGTATCAGAGACCGTTCAGCCATATCTTCTTCTTTAAGTACTTCCCACTTTCTGAAGATGATGTCGTTAATCTCAGTTATTGCTTGTTCATCTTCAATAACATTTTTTTCATTGGAGTTATTTTTTACATCAACAACAGTTTCAGCACTATCGGCTATAGCTGGGATCCCCGGGTAAGGTTCGTTGTTCCCTGGGCTTGGTACCGTCTGCTCTATTTCAGGTATTTGTAGATTTTTCCTTACTTTTTCTTCAATCACTTTAAGTTCATCATTAGATAGCCTACGATTTCTTTCTTGTTCTCTTCTAACCGCCGCTAGTTTATTAGCATCCAAGCAGCTTCTTTCTGCAGGATGCATAGTTCTCCAGATGGTGTATGTCGCTTTCGTTGTAGCTGTTTCTCTGGGATCTAGTTTAGCTAGGCAATATGATTCCAAGACTTAGTTCTGTTCTTCCCGTGGTCATTTTTGTTTAGTTCCTTTTGGGGGATTTTTGATGTTTGCATGCAGAAGGCCTCTTTGAGCGGTAGGCTCTTCGTTGAAATCTTCTAATACATTTGATTCGGGAAGGTTTGGACCAGTAGCTGACTTTCCGACCTCATCCTGGTTGCCCGATGAGGGACGCGCACCATGGTAAACCGCGCGACGTACGATGCAGGATGAAATTCTTTTGGGTGTCTTTTCCATAATGATATTAAAAGGTATGGCTGAGTTTACCTCCCCAGTAGCCTAGTTCCACTCATCAGCCTTCATCATTAAAAGAGACATTCTCTTATTTTGTTGACAAAGCCGTTGGTTTCACTGTTTAACCCTACAGTTAGGACGTTTTCTGGGTGCTGTCAGCTGGGTAGGCTGTGCCCGGGGATTTGGATTCAGATTTACCTTCTCCTAGCCTTTCCCAACCAAGGGTTACCCCACAAGGCAGCGGAGGATGCATTTTATTTTAACGTCATACCCAGGACTTTTATTATCATTTATTCTTTTTTTACTTATTACTTAGGGGGGAAAATTCTTATTTTCTTTTTCTTGAGAGCTGATTGCAACCCACAATGATAGGAATCAAATAAACTTTTAAAGATTTTTTCTGTCAAGTAACGCATTGTTTTAGAAGAGTTCTTTTCTTGCTTCAATGCTATGCATTGTAGATAATTGCCTAGTTTCTTTGATACAACTTCTAGCGTACCAACTGCGACAGGTATGCGTTCTATCTTTTTCGTTGACCATACTCTTCCATTAACACGTTTTGGGGCCTGGAATTCCTTTTTCCTGTTCTTTTGCGTCAGCTATAGTGTTGTTGTTGTGTAAGCTGCTGGAAGCAGATTGCAAGACTACCCCGGTGAGCTGGATCCGGTCCCATGAAACGAGAAACCAACCTCCCCTCACCGCCGAACAAGTGAATATCTAAAGCGCACAGCAACGCCTCCCCAGTTTGTATCTTTAACCAAGTGGGTAGGTTGCACAGGGAATATCTTTCTCAACTACAAGGGCGTCGAAGACGCACATGTCCTGGTTGGTTTTTCATTGGTGAGATAAAACCAACTGTTGTTATCCTACCACACGAGGTTTCCCAGGATTACACCTGGGTGCCACCTATACATACCAGCAATGACCGCACTGAAAAGCATCAGCAGCAAGGCAGATCGGATTGGAAAGAAAGCAGAAGCAATAAACGTTGACTTACGACCGGGGGGGGGGGGGAACTTCCAAAAAGATTCCCAAAATCGACGACGAAAAAGATTCCAAATCACTTGACACGAGACCGATTTNTATCTTTCTCAACTACAAGGGCGTCGAAGACGCACATGTCCTGGTTGGTTTTTCATTGGTGAGATAAAACCAACTGTTGTTATCCTACCACACGAGGTTTCCCAGGATTACACCTGGGTGCCACCTATACATACCAGCAATGACCGCACTGAAAAGCATCAGCAAAAGCAAAAAAAAAAAAAAGCAGAAGCAATAAACGTTGACTTACGACCGGGGGGGGGGGGCAACTTCCAAAAAGATTCTCCAAATCGACGACAAACAAGATTCCAAATCACATGAACGACGAGATCGATTTCTTCCATGGTACGGAAGAACAGCTTGAGAAACGAAGGCTATTCGTTACTAACCAGTCAGGAGAACCTGGCTAATCAGTATTCAGGCATCACCACGTGGAGGTTCCCCTCTCGGACACCGCAGCTGTCGTGTCTTCAGACACTGCTATGTCGATGATTTTAGCTGGTGTTCCTTTTCTGTCTTACAACTATGTTGCATCTTCTGCTTTTTCATTACGTATTCACATTGGATACTGAAGCCCCAAATCAGTGCGGCTTCATCAGACCCTTTTACATTAGGAGGGTGATGTTCATACCTCTTTCTAACTCGTAGACACCGCGTATATCCCAGTGGACGGTAAAGGGAGCGTTGTAATGCATCCGTGTGAATTCATTTTATGCAAGCTTACTACTTTCGCATACCATGTGTGACGGTTTTTCCATCCACACCACAATCTGTACAAAGGTGTTCTGCCGACTTATCTATCTTGAAGTTTATTCTGTTGTATGATACTGATTAATAATGATAATAACAATAATAATAATGATGATGATATAATAATAATAATAATGACCTTTATCCACTCTAGGTCAGCGGGTTTATCCGGTGGGTAATTGTTTATATTGCAAATCAAAAAAAAATATTATTATTTTTTTTATTATTATTATTTTTATTATTATTATTATTATTATTATTTTTATTATTATTATTATCATTATTATTTTATTGATAATTATTTGTTATAATCAAAGAATGTTGCGGAACATACGGCCCCGCTGTTACGTTAACGTTAGGAAATTGTTTGCTTTAATTCAAACTTGTTGCACTTCTGGCCTTTACTGGAGGCTTCAAAGGGTAGGGTGCAGTTTCCTTTTCGAACATCATAATTGAGTGTTATGTTTGGCATGTTTGGCAACAATTTGATTATTTCAACGTTTAAATGGTTGGCCCTTAAATAATAAGATTTATGCACAAACCAACATTTGTTTTCCCCTCAGATCAGATCACAGATGTCCAAACCTAATAAACCTATTCTATCATATTTGTTTCTGCTTTCTGTTACTCTTACTAATTGTTTGTTTCATTTTTAGTATTTGAGCCCCGGGAGCAGTTGGTTTCCTTTTATCTGCAAAAAATATAGAATATTTTGAGTATACCGGAAGGCAGTGAAACACGGAGTAACATTATCTCGAAAGTGGTCGACGTCAGCGATAATAAACCCCACTATTTATGTTTATGAGAACCGGTTTTATTTTGTAGCTATTACGCAGACATATGGCTCTCGCTGTAGGCAAGCCGGACGATCGGTTTTACTCCACAGGGAATCAACCTCACGCTAAGCTTTCTTGATACGTTTGATATTAATTGAAGAATTGGTTGGACTGTTACTCTTTTCTGTTCAAAATGAAACTTGAAGTATTTGTACATGGAGTGTTTGACGTTTATCATCTGACCATTTAATAGGTAATCTTCCAGATTAGCTGTTACAATTTGCGGCCGGTAGTGACAATTCGCATTGTTTCCATATGTACGGTTATCCCCTTGGCTTAAAGGAAGCACGGCACGAATTATTAGGTTTGTTATTGCCTGGTAAATTGGAAAGACGATCAAATGGATAGGATTACCAGTCGAAAAACGGTGAGTTTTTCCTGAATAAGGGGAAATTGGTAACATACAGCGTACGTATAACTCATAGACAAGTAAAGGAAAACTGTCTTGGCATTACTGACGATTTTTTCTTATCTTTATTTAGCATCCGTTTGTTTGTGATGCGAAGGACAACCAGCCTCTCATTGATTTGTATCGTCAACTTAAAGCAGAAGTAACTGAAGTTCTCGAGGATTTGCCAGAGGACAAAGAAGCAACCCAGGTAGTTTTGTAGTACTTTTACAGTTTTAAAACAACTAAAAGCAAGGAAGTTATTTGTCTGTAAAATACAAAGGAATGAGTTTTAAGCAAAGCCTGGCATGTAGCTACTATCCTCTAGTACTGAAAACATGGGCGATCTCCTTAAATTTTACTACTGGCATGCCACAGTGTAGTTCTTTGCGGGAATTTTTTTGTTCGTGAAAGTCGAAAGAATTAGAATAATTACGTGATCAGAGTTCTTTCAAGTGATTTACACCCGTGTTACGTGAAAAAAGATACTGGGCATGGCACTTTTCCTTTGTTGGAATATCAACGGTAAACTGTTTCTTCCATTATGCTGTTCTTTAAAACCACATTACCTATTTTTTATTGAAAGCTTGAACACACACACACACATACCGGAAGGCTTGTATTTTTATTGGAGAATGCTCAAGTATTTAAAGAAAACGGAGCCAGAATAGTAAACCTGAGGAATAACTAACTACACTTATTGTATAACTAAAAGTTTTTTGTATTTAATGATCAGCAGCCACGCATAAATATATGCACATTTTATGTGTGCGTGCGGTTTTAAGTAGCGTGAATGAGTAATGTTGACTCAGCGACTGAATTTGACGTTGTTAGAAAAAAGTAGCACAGCAGACAGGGAGTCGCCATGCTGCCAAATGGAATTTGATATGAATGTCGGATATCCCAAATGTTCGATGTAGCGCCCTTTTCTTGATGAAGCCCCATCTGCTAGATGTTAAATTTGGTTAAGGACCTCTTACATATTAATCGAACATACATAAGTGACGGGAGGGGGGGGGCTCCCGTGCTCGTATTTTCTTTGTAGAAAAGACTGAAGAGAAAAAAAACAGTATATATAGAGAGATGTATATATGTATACAGTATATAGTACACATTTTTCGTTATTTTCTTGTGACATGTTTGGGGGGTGGCGGAATTTTGGGGCTGATCGTACGGCACTTAAGAGTGACAGAAAAAATTTTTTAATGGCAGTTTAGCTTTTGAAATCCTTACACATCTTTAATGGCATTGAAGTTAGGTTCAAGCCTGTGTACTGTTTTCGGGACTGATATTGCTCGGTTATAGTACAAAATTACCAAAACTTTCTTATATAATCTAACTTTTTGATACATTTAGTGTTTACTGCTATAGTTCACCAGACAGAAATGGGCAGAAAACATTATTGTTTGATAACATTTTTTTTGAGTTGGGTTTTTTTTTACAAAAACCCCCAACTCCTTCCTGATTTAATTGTTGTATCCTAATTTGGTTTTTGCTTTAAATTCTTAAACTTGTGATTCCCTCCCAAATTTGCGTTTATTGATAGTTAATTGGCGTTCTGAAATCACACTTTGCAGGTGCATTTGTGAAGCTTGGACTCTTATACTTCCCCTGTTTATAAAGCTTCTCAGTTATTGTGGTTTTGTGATTCCTGCTATTTTATTAAATACCGGAAAATAAGCTTGACGGATCACCAATATAATTTGGCGGCATAAGAAATATATCCCAGACATATTTCTATGTTAACAGTAGTAGAATATTATAAATTTGAGTATGCATGTATTCAGGGAAGGCCTTGAGCTTTTCAGTTAACAAAAAAAGAAAAAATTTGTCAACTATATGTATATACATGGGGTGAAACAGGAAAATATGGCGTCAGTTGCAACTAATAGTTTGACGATATTCCGATCATCATGCTACAAATTCTTTACAAGAGACTACGTGACAATTGACGTGTTTGCTTTATTGCCTGAGAAATAAAGGACTGTGCGTGTGGTTGGTCGTTTGGTTTGAATTTGAGACGATTGTTTTTTTTGTTCTTGTTTCGGTTGTTTTGGTTTTGACGTCATTTTCCCCTTGTAGCTGCTGGTGCACAGACAGCGCCTTTCAGAGGGACTGGGTATGTGTATGTATATATAGATACCTTATGACACAGCATAATTAAATTTATTATATCTTACTTGCGCCCAGCAACGTTTATGCACACGTAATACCAAACTTTACACGCCAATTTCTCCAGTTGTGATGAGAAATGTTGTTAAGTACATTTGCAATGTATATCTGTGCGTTTGTTTTAACGGCACCTTTTTTGTTTGTAGGTTGCTGTAGAAACCAGTTTAAACAGAAAGTCAGCGTCGATGGATACTTTGAACAGCGTTGGAACGAATGACAGCAGCTCAAGTCCTCATGATTCCTCTGCACGAGATAGTGACAGTGGTGTGCCCCCAATGCCGATTAGAAAAATGAAGGACATGGGAGATTTTGATCCTATGCAAGATGAACAGGAGATAGGAAGTAAGAAAACAGAGCAATTACCACCTTTGGAGATAGGAGCACAGCTTGTGGGTTATAGGTCACACTCTGAGGCATCATCTTTGGCACCAGAAGAGGAAGAAATACGAAATGACTTGCCAGCACTTGAAAAAAGGCGGGCACTTGCGGCATCCAACAAGCAAGAAGAGGTTACCTTTGAAAGAGATAGCAGTGGAAGGAATGTAGAGGATGTAGACAAATTCTCAGCACGAGTGGATACTGAGTTTGATTCGCTTGATGAAAGAGATGAATCCGAGCCAGTTCAGGATAAACTTCTTCAATTATCTAATAGTAAGTTTAGGGAAATCGAGAAAAAACTAGCAGCGGAATCGGAGAACGACAGTCAGTCGTTAAGCGAAACAGATGCAGATGAAAAGGGTGTTTTAACATTTAAGTCGGAGATGGCTGAAAGATTAAAAAATGAGCTTAATGTTATTGACACAGCTGAAAACCAAGACAAAAATTTAGTTCGTGGATCGGAATCAAGTGAGGCAGGATCAGACACAATTAACAGCCGAAAGGAGGTATTGTAATATTTTTTTTTACAATGCCCTTACTTCCCTCTTTGTTATCGACCAGAAGATCACTTAATGATTCAGTTAAATGTGTTTTGTTATTTTTGAGAAATTAGCTATTTGGACTTTGTGTGCTTTTTGGTGTTTTTATGGAGTTTTTCTTCTCCACAGTGTATACTGTAGATGCAGAAATTTTCACGTGGAATTAATTTTCGCGAAATTCGTGAGATGATTGCTACTCGCGAATATTTATTCCAGCCAACATACATAAATTATGATCGACCTACCTGGATAACAGCAGAGTGGAATCTGGGTCAACTTGTTCTCAACAGATAGTGATAGTATGGTTTGTTAGTCATTTCAATGTAATCTTTAGCAATGAACACTTCCATCTAATCCTTGCAAAGTTTAATGTGTGTTAAAAATGATATGTTGATAAAATAAAAAATTCTGGCTCATTTGACATAAACACGTGATAAGCAGGGCTCTCCCAAAACTAGGTCACTGTGAATGCATGTCCCTTATGACATAGAAAAATAATGTTATATTTAAAAACCAAGTGGCACCACCATACAGCACTTATGATAAGCTATATATTGCCAGATTCGCCTACGTTTTTGCAGGTGTTAAAGCTTTTCAGTGTCATGTTGTAACCTGGGAAGTTGTTCCAAATGCAATTGCTGTAATTAGCATAACAGTACAACACCAGGTGTCATTTTAGGCTCTGTTTCCCAAATGAAACCCTTCCTACTGATTGTGACACACATCTCAATTGTTATTTATCCAATTTGTTCACACTTTGAATTGAGAAAACATAGGTCATGGGTGTAAACATGATGAACAAAAAAATCAACTTATCATTATCTTCAAGATGTATGCATGGTTAAAAAAGGAAATCCTGCATAGCTAGCCAGCTCCACCTGCTCCATTGCTGACAGATCCCAACAAGGCTAGCAGTGACCAAGATGCACCAGAGACAGTTTCTGTCAATGATAGCATAATGAAGCTGGTTCCAGAGTATAATGGGACTCCTGTTGCTACAAAAACAAGAGGACCATGTAGAAAGTTCATTGCTTCACAACAAGCTGAGATTGTCAAGTATGCCTGTTCCCATGGCAACTCTACTGTAATCTGCCACTTCGCCAAGAAGCTCAACACCTCCCTGAATGAGTCAACAGTGAGAGGCTACAAGACGTACCTGGACCAGCTTCTGAATATTCAAGAACCCAGATGACACTACAGAACGTACTTTTCAAAAAAGGGGCCGTCATCTAATGCTGGGAGATGAACTGGATGAGAGGGTTATCAAGCAGGCCAAGGCTATTCGAGCAGAGGGAGGAGTAATCAGCAGACCAGTTATGGTGACGATTGGTCTGGGTGTAGTAACCTACCACAACAAGTCACTTCTCGCAGAACATAGTGGCCCACTGAACATTGGGACGAGCTGGGCACGGAGCATCCTCCATCGAATGGGCCATATGATAAGGAAGGGAACCAAGAGACCCGTAACATCCCAACCAACTGCGATGAGCTCACACAGAATTTCTTAGAAAAAGTGGCTAGTGTGGTTATGGAGAATGGTATCCCAGATGAGCTTCTCATCAAATTTGACCAGACTAGACTCAATCTGATTCCAGTGGCTGAATGGACAATGCATAAAAGAGGAGCCACCCAAGTTCCCATCACTGGCATAGATGACGAGTCAGGTCATCGTTGTGATGGGAATCACCCTGGCTAGTGTACTGCTGCCACCTCGGATCATCTACCAGGGTAAGACAGGACAGTGCCATGCCAAATTCATCTTCCCAAAGGACTGGCACATTACCCACAGTTCCAACCATAGGAGCCACACCGAAACAATGCTTTAATATGTAGAGCATATCTTTGTGCCCTTTGTATGATATCCGCCAGAGGCTCCACCTGGATCCATACCAGCCAGCCTGTGCTCCTGGACATTTTTGTTGCCCACAGGTCTGCTGCTTTCTTGAACAAGATAAAGGAAGCCCACATCTATCCAGCCTTTTTTCTAGGAAGCATGACTGGCATACTGTTACTCCTGGATATTTCTGGAAATGGTATGCTGAAAGGGTGAGAGAAGATGGATGAGGGTGAGAATTCATCAACTAGGGTAGATTCGCGACTGGCAGTGCTCAAACCTGGCCATGCAGCTTGGATGCTTCATGCAATAGACCACTTGAAATCCAGGCCAGAGATCATTGACCTGGACTGGGAACAATGTGACATTAAAGGAATTCTTAAAAGAGAGTAAATCAATGTCAGATGAAATCCTTTACTAGTAATTTACAGCTGATTGTACCTAAAATCTAGTACTGTGGTTGTGTATCAATGTTGAACCACAACTATCAGTAAAAAATACATATATGCTGACGATATAGCCCTTATAAGTTGTCATAAGAAGTATGATGTAATTGAAAGAACAATATCACGATATGTGGCGATCATCAGCAAATACTTCAAAAATTGGAGACTCAAACTGAATATCGCTAAAGCTGTTGCCAGCGTGTTTCATCTTGTTAATCGAAGAGCT
>RDPX01000183.1:18725-92482 GCA_003991215.1 Morbakka virulenta | reverse complement strand
GTCGTTGTGGTGAAATTCAATCCCATCAACACGTATTGATTTGCCAACTGATAGGTATTCGGGGTGATATCAAAACTGTTGATGAGGACTTCCGTTTGTGGCTCAATGACAATGTCTTAGATATTTAGCTTTTTTTTTGTTGATCATACGCATATATATATATATATATATATATAATGTTGAAGCATGGTTATCAATAAAACATGTTAAAGGAAACTGTGTAAAAGTGTCATTGATTTCTCCAGTGCCTTTGTTTACATATACATGTGCCTTTTATGAAAATTCGGGGAAACACAGTGTCATTTACGTAAAAAATTATAATCAGGTCGAGCCCCACACAGCAATGAGAATTAGGCAAGCTTATGTTTGTGACTGACTGGCCAATAATTTGGCTGATGCTCGCGAATATTAATGCCAGCCAACTTTAATGTTCCCTCCCAATCGCGAATTTTGCTTTCAGCTAATATTTCTGCATCTACAGTATATTGAAGCTTCAAGTGGTGTTATGTTGAAGTTGAGTTTTTGTTTGTTTGTTTGTAGGGCTCTTATGCTTAAGAGCCATACGAGGTTTAAAGCCAGAAAGTTTATTGAACTGTGAAAAAAAAGGCAATTTGAAGGGTTTTGTAAACTTCGAAATTAAGTTATCATTGTGTCATGTTTTTGTCATGACGGTATTGTTAACCTTTTGAAAACAGACTAGAACCATTCGCAAAATGCGATTGCTTATTGAGAAATTTTATGACAATTTTTAAATCTCTGATGAACACATTTCATTTCCGGTTGCTTCATTTAACAGGTTGCTGTTTCATTGTGTAACTGGTTTCCCTTTAACAATAAGGTGTGTTTTTTATTTAGGCTTCCGATATGAAACAGTATAAAACACTGACGAGGGTGCGTAAATATGAAGTTGGTGGCAAGATGGTAACAGAAACAACGTCGAGGATAGTTGATGTAAGCTCTGACGATTTCAGGGCTGCCGTTAGACGAGAACAGCAGCTAAGGTAAGTGTCTCTACTTTCATATATAATATAATACTATCTGCTATGTATACATTATGTATATATATATATACTAACAGACAGGCGTACAGACATAAATGCATACACAATTACACACATACACACAAACAGTATATATTCTAATTCGGTGGAGTTCCTTGAAAAAAGATGTACACATTTGAGACGTGCCTCAGTTTGGCATTTCCGTAGTACAGGCACTCCCTTTCACACTAGGTTGTGGCATCCAACGAACTAGTATTAAAACAGGTGCTTACTATTACCCTACATTGTTTTACTTGAGGTGGTTGTGCCCTGCAACCAACAGTATAAATTCGTTCTTCTGTGGGCGTTAAATAGAGATTTCTCCCACTTGTAGTTTTTCAAACTCCTCCCCCTCCCTCCAGACTTTGAGTAAAGCAAAAATTTACAAGCCTTAAATAAAGAATTTTTATTTTCTTTGTTATACTTTAGGAAACAAGCACTACATGAAATGAAAGTACTTAGAAGAGAAGAGCAAAAGCAAGGGGCGGAGTTAATGTCGAAGATAAAACTTCAGTGGGATCAGATGGAAGAGAGGTTTAGGCAGGAAGAAGAGGTACTGCCACTTGTTCTTTTGAGTGCAATGACAACAATTTTCCTTAACTTTCTAGACAACTGTAAATTAAGTCTTCCGTTATCATAGCCTAAATAAATAAAGTTGGTTTTCCATAATCTCTGGCTCGTATTAACGTATTAATGTATGTTAAAAACCAGATATTTTACTGACAGATTTTGCCGAAGGTCTTCAAAGCTGCACTTATCAGAACATTATACATGTAAAATTGCTGTTGTTAGTATCACCAGAACGCAAACACGACTTGGCGGTATTAGAAAACCCGTTAACATACAAATATTTAGGTTGGAGTGGGGATGAAGGGGTGAGGGGTGAGTGAGTGAGACAGACAGAGAGACTTGAGCGAACACTCGCCCACTTACACACAATCTGAGATAAGTATTAGCTTTAACATACTATCTAACATTTATTTTACTATTTCCATGAAATTTTTAGGACTTGAAAAGGAAGTATGAAACAGAACTTGATACCTTGAGTAGGCAAAAAAAGCGCGAAGTAGAGCGCCTTGGGGTAAATCAAGCACAGGAGTTAAAGTTTAATTTGAAAAAGCTTAAATTGGAACAGGTGAGTTTTTTGTAAATGCTTTGACATAATACGTCGTGAAAGATATATCATTGTCACACCTAGCAATTTACATGTCCATTTTTTAAACAGGTATTATTTATAAGTCTGGGTATGACGTATCGCTTACTTATTCCTTACTTCCGAACTGCCTTTGATGGGCAACGGGATGAATACTTGCGCAATATCTTCCAAACTTTCGTGGAGCTTTTTATTTCTTTTGCGTTGCCCGCCCGATGTCACCCCACAACGTCTTGATTTTTTTTGCATTTGGTACACTAGATTACCTGGTTACGGTACCACTTGGTGTAAGTTTAAACAGAAAGGCTGTCTGTGGCTTTGTCTTATCGGGAAATGTAGCAAGTTATTTTAAATTACTTTTGTTTTCTGATTTGTTGTGTTTCCATGCAAAATATTTTAAGAAATTAAAGAAGTTCAGAAATTTCTAAATGTTAAATGTTGGTTGGACTTGGTGGTTTCATGGGGGGAACGGATGAACTTATTAGAAAATTAAGTTATTAGAAAATGAATAAAGACATCAAGAAATGCGAGAGTCAAAGATAAGAAGAAAAATTAAGGAAATCGCAACCAACGATGCGAACGGAAAGAGTATTCAAGGAAATTGGAACAATATGTTTGTGACTGAAAATTGTGCATAGATTGCATCTATTGTTTTATGAAAGGAAATGATTTGTTCTCATCATATCGTGTTAGGCCATAAACCATACAGCTTCCATTTAACAAAACCGTCTTTGAAATAAATTGTAGCGTGATGATATATATATATATAAATTTAAGCATGCATGCACAGAGATCACACACGCAACCATTTGTATGTACGTGTCTATTGGACAGTCACTTTGTCTGCCTCGTCTGAGGTCTTAACCGAGGTCAATTATGAGGACCTTGGATCCAATACTTCAAACTTGGAAATGAAGTAGTCTAATCTAATGAGAAACGGCACAAGGGACACTAATATCCTGCTCAGGTTACCAAAAGCAAACGTGGAATAATTTGAAAAGATTTTATTATTTTCATATAGCAGGAGCTTATAATGAGCTCCAAAGTAAAGTTCACTCAACTACATCAAATGATGAGTTTTTAAGCTTTCTTACACGAATAAAGTTTTCAATCTTTCAGTTCAATCTTTTATCTCGCCTACAAACTTTTACTTTATTGATAATTTTTCTTGTATTTAGAACAGGACTCACTGGAAAACAAATTTCGTATATTGTTTTCTTGAATGGCTTTTCCTGTATAAATATTTGATAATAAATAGATAAATAAACCTGCCCTTACTACTTTGCCAAAAACCAAGCAATTTTTAACCACACGTACAGAAAGAAGTACTTCAAATGAATCTATTTTTGTAAAGCAGTGAGAATCAAAAGATTTTACGCTTCACACAAGTCCGGCATGAGAGGGTACCAAGTTTAATCGGAAAAACTATAGTAACGCATATTTTTTTTATGTGCAATCCAATTTCTGTAGACTAATTTGTTTTCTCCTAGTTTATCAAACATAACCATCTTCCCAAATGTATTTGATTTTTTGTAAATGGAAGATTGAGAAAAGATTTCTATCGTGGAAATTTTGAAAAGCGCAAGCCTCGTCAGTGTCATGTTAGTGTAGGGGGAAAGGGAGAGTGGCAGGGAAGAAATTTGTTCAGTTGGTTGCATCGCGTATCACTCGTTTCCTTCAAGGTTTTCATCCTCATTAGTTTCTTTCTTTTGACAGCTAGGTCGTGGAACTCTTTGGCTTCCGTATGCTTTTCTCCTTCATATGATTTGATTGTTCTTAAGTCACAGATTAACTGTCATCTTTTGACCTAACTCTTGCCTCTGTATTCACTTTCTTTTTCACAGTTCCATACCTTAGTTGCTTCTTGCTTTGTTTAGTTCTTTATCGTGATCATAAAAAAAAGGAATAAAATTGACATAAAATTAATATTTTGCCAAAGTAAAGGAAGATCTTGTTTCAAAAGCAATTTTTTTCCGTTGTAAACAACTGGGTTTGGAAATCTTGAGAGAAGTACTAGATGAATCATTCGCATCATTGCACCGTTAGTCGAAAGCACCACTCGATAGACGAAAGACAACCTGGGGAATCAAAGCAAGAGCTAAGTCAAATATGATAAGAACACCAGACATATTGGTCCCCATTTACAGTACCTGATGTAATAAGTTAATTTACCAACAGCATATTTTTCACATACATAACGAGGAAAGAAGTAGTAAGGTATAATTACACTAAATAGAGAAATATGTTTCATTGGCGTGGAAACGACTATCTTACGATTACATTTGGTTACAGGAAAAATCTCTGAAGAAATTTCGAGATTCGCTGAAAGAAGCCCAAAAGCAGCTAAAGAAAGAGGTAAGAAAACTTGATAAAACGAAGCAAACAGTTGCAAACAATATTTTCTGGTGGCAACTTTTAATTTTACTCTCTTTTTTTACTCTATGGTTTGATTTTTTGTTAGTTGAATTTATGTTGATCATCACAACGTCAGTAGTTTTATTTCGTTTGTAAACTTCGGTTTAGACACAAAAAGGATATTTCTTGCAATCTTATTTCTTACTTACAGTATCACAGTATCATTGCAATGAAAACTTTCTTTATATCAGCATTTATAGATAGATAGATAGATAGATAGATAGATAGATAGATAGATAGATAGATAGATAGATAGATAGATAGATAGATAGATAGATAGATAGATAGATAGATAGATAGATAGATAAATAAATAAATAGATAGTTTAGATACGTAGATGACCCGAAGAAGTAAGCGGAATTTAACGAACTAACCTTTGGGTATCATAAACACTTCTGGAACAAAACCCAAGAGATAGGTTGCAGATTATGTGATTATTGTTTAATTCAATACAGCTTGTCACAAATGCACTAAAGAAAGGTCACTTTTTCAAACAGCCCACAATTTTCCACCATCTTCCTCCACGACGAAAAGAAGGGTTTTTTCCTAGCAATAATTAATTTTTATTTTATATGTTGTATGGATATCTGTTCACATAACGTACAGCTGGACAGACCATTTTAGACCGTCACTGATTCGCCAGATGCTAATACCTGGCAGCTGGTATGAACATTTTGGTCACATTGCGCAGCTCTGATATTGATTATTCAATTTGTACATTTTTTTTGAAAAGGAAAAGTTAGGGCAGTTAGGGGGTACCTTGTGAACTGTGATAAGTTAAAGATGATCACCCCGTAAACTTGGTGGCTGGTCTTTCAAGGCACAGTGATTTCAACTGCTTATGAATTGACCATTGAATAGGTATTACATTTCGAGTAATTACACTGATTTCATTGCACCTTAATTTTTATCTATATTGTTGTATAGGTGGACAAAATGCCCAAATCAATGCGCAAAGAAGAGTTTAAAATCAGAAAAGAAAAACTTGATTATTGTCAACAAAACCAGGTAAGCCAAGAAAATTATTTTAGGGGTTTGTACAAAATACGATCTACTGAATTGCAAAGAAGACCAAGAAGCTCGACCAATGCATAGCCTAGCATTTCTATTCTTGCCGTTATTGTCAATTTGACAAGTGTTCAAAATTTGTAATACTACAATTTGTTGAATTGATGTGTAAAGCCCAGGGTTAAAATAAACAATGCCGATAACCCCAGCGATACCAGACGATGTATTTTTTGAGTATGAGAACACGAGATCTTACTCGTGACCTTCCAAGAGCGTAGCGCTTGTGGGATTGATGGTGGGTTTTTTTCTGGTTGTAATGGCATTAATCCTTAACGTTGACCCTCGTTGGACATCCCCATATTTTGAAAAGTAACCCGTTTTTTTCTAAGTTGAAATGTTTCAATTCAGTGTACACATATACAGCTTCGATGGCAATAATTTGTGAGGTTCCTAGAACATCTCTTATCTCCAGTTTAAAGTGAAATCGCCTTTGTATTTTATGGAAGAAGTAGAATTTCGGGAGCCGATCCTTTTTAAACAAGGTAGCCAAGCATCCCTGAAGTACATTTGATTCCAGGGGTAATTATAGTACAAGTGTATTGATGTTTACTTAGGGTGGGGTTATAAAGCTACTCAACTGCATAAACATGTTTAAGAAATACTTTATGCGTCCAGATCCGAAATTTAGACAACGCCAATGCGGTGTCTGGTATTGTGATTGGCTGGCCAAAACCATCAAACACGATGCACGAATTACTTTTTCCCCCACAAAGTGGAGACAATTTCGAAATTTTCACTGCATTCATGATTCAGCAATAGACATTCGAAACACAATTTTGAAATTTTTGGCGCGTGGGTATGTATTGCATTTTACACTGAATTGAATTAATAAATAGTTTTGTCTATAAGTGCTTTCCACATTCCTTTTTATTCTATGGACCCATCCTAAGGACCAACGGCCCATGCGCCCACCACCACCACTCGGGCAGTTAAAGTCACAAAAAAGCATACTAAATCTGTGACAGGGAAGACCTGTAGATAAAAAAAAAATTTTCACGCGGTTTACTTTGTGTACAATGGCACGGCAGCATTCAGAAAGAGCCCTTGTTATTTGGATTTCGGAAGTTAAGATCAGGCCTATCCGGTTACTTTAAACAGGGGATTTTTAGGGGACTGTTTGACTCATTTTAGAAAAGTAGATACGTATTCTAGTCAACCCTGTGAATTGTACTGGGTAGGATAGTCGTCATAAGAATTTTCTTAACTCGATCGATTTTACTGAATAGTTCACCAGGCAGGCAAACAACTACAACGATGAGCCAAATTGTTTTTAAAGTGTGCTGAACTGAATGAGAGCTGCCACACGTGAACCTATTAGTCTTGAAAATTGTGGACCAATTTGAATTACTGAAACAAAACCGTCCACACCTAGAAAGGTAAACAGCACATTTGGTACACCTTACCTTAACAGTAACATTCTTTTTGTTTCGTCAAGTTTCGGTTGTGCATTTTTAGAACTCGGTTTTCTATACGAGAAGTAATATGTTAAATACAAAGACAAAACCTAATTATACCGAAAAAGGAAAGATAACCTTTGACTCTATCCCATAGGTTATGGTACTTTTAATTTTCCCCCGCACTTTTTCATTGTAGAAAAAAATAATTTTAATTTTTAGAGAATGATTACTTTCAATTTTATAGTTATACACTGTCAAAGACTGGCACTTTTGTCCATTCTCACGGTTTAGACTTTACGAATCCCCCCGCCCCGGCTCCAAAAAAATACCAGCAGCAAACAGAATAGCTGTCAAGACAAGACCTGCTGACCTTGCACTTTCAGCTGGTGATACGTGGATTTATGGACTTTCATATACATCAGAAATATATTATAGCATCCCGGTTATAAACATCCAGACAATCCAGATCTTGTAATTGCCAGGACTGAAAAAGGATCCCGTTAAGTCATATTGAGCACAAATGATTATGTTAACAAAATCATCAACTACGATACCAAACAGCCTGTGCTAGAAACGTATTTTATGTTTTAAGGACTCGTTCAAAGTTGCGGACAGCATTCAATATTTGTCAGAAAAACTTCATTTTTAAATATTCTAAATATTTTAGTGCGCTTTCACAGATGGAAAAGGTATTTCATCCACACAAAATTTAGATGCTCTTGTTTCTTACAAATATTTTGATGAGCCGTTTTCAACCATGAAAAATGTACAAGATAGCACTAGCATTGATATGTATTAATTAGTCCACCTATCCTTAACTTTTGTTACTGAAAAGTGGCTTTTGAATAAAATTATTTCGATAGTTCAGTTTTGTAGCGTCACTTCTTTTTATGTAAAGATGCTTTTAAGTTTGTTTTTTTTAAACGAATTAGTTTCAAATTTCAAAATTGTGAGAAATATTTATGTTGCTTTGGTAGATTAATTGTCATAGCAGTATAATGAGCCTGGAATCACAAATAGAAACAAATTGAACTGGATTAAGAGATCCACGCATTCACAGAAACGTACTTATTTATTAATTATTACTTTCTTACTTAAGTTTTATTTTAGTATTATTTTTTATCATTTTGTTTTTCTTTATTTTTGTTAGTGTACCATGATAATAAATATTGTTTTTATGGCAATAAGTGGTGTTATGGTGAACAACGTTTGACCTCGAACTTTCCCTTTGTAAGCTGATGATTTAGCAGTTGGGCAGTACTCCATTTATCTCCAACATGTTTATTTTTGCCTTTTGTAGGAACGGGACTTCTTACATTACCAAGCAACTGAATATGAAAACTTTCACAAAAAGAAAACAGAAGAATACAGGCTAAAAGTTTTTGAATTAGAAATGCATTACCTGGAAACAAAGCACGAATTCATTCGAGGTAATTTTACTGGTGTCGATTTTTTTTCTTAGCTTTTTGTTTTAGGTAGTTTAGCGTTAATCACTTGTAGGTAAATTAAAGTTTGCATTTGAATTTTAACTAGGCCACAGGTTGTTGGTGTTTTTGGTTTTGTGTTGCCTTGTAAAGGCATAAATGCATTCGACAGGTAAACTTTTCCCAGCAAACATGCACATTTAAGTAACAAAATATAAACAAAACATAATGTAAGGAGTTTCTACTGAAACTTTAATTTACTTCATGGAATGGGCAAAAGACAAATCCCTGCCGGGGTATAAACTCCGAAAATAAAAGTAATCACACGTCACCATTAAAACATTTGTCATATTGTTTGTATATTGTGATGTTTGGAGAGCATTACATAGTATAGGTATAGCTGCAATAATTGATATATATTAAGAGAAGAAAGGCTTCCAGACATGTCCAAAATTACCTTTAAGTATATTACGGACCTAAGATTTAGAATTGCTAAATATTTTCAAGCCTAGTTCAAAGATGTCCGACACGACGTATCAGAAGCAAAGATGTATATCAACTGCACTTTTGAAAGGGAAGGCTGATTTCCCCCCCTAAATTTAAGCTAATTTGCCTGCAGACTTCAACTTGAATGAAACCACAGCTCAAGCTTCGACATGCCTTTCCCTCCCATATAAAATCAAACAGAGCGAAAAAAGGAGTTTAAATTTGCAAAACGATATTGAATTCGTTACATACTTGCCTCCACTTATTATATTTTCCTTGGCCTGTCAGGCAAATGGTTGTGGATTGTTATTGAATATATCAGGTTGGGTCTGAAATGTTCGCCCAATATGTTGGACTAATCGTTAAGTCATGTTTCGTCCTTTGTTTCCCCCTTAATTGTGATAATATATGTAGGCTGTATAAGACCCATTTTAATAACTTGTTCTATTATGAGTACCCGAGAAGACCGGTACCCCCACCCGACACATATTCCAAGAAATGAATCAGATTTAAACCTTGTCAAACTAAGGTTGATTTTGTTCGGCTTTTTTTTCAAATTTCGACCCAGTTATTGTAACCCATTTGTTAGTGTACTTATCGTTTTCTTTGTAGGCTGGAAATCAAATGAATGGGAAATGGAACAAAGTCACATTCACAGCAAACACCAGTTGACAAAGCGGCAACTCAAAGAAACATTCTTTCTGCAACGGAGTCAGATGTTATCACGCCATCAGAAGGTATGTAGGACCAATATGTACTCGAAAGATAATATATACTCGAAATTGTCCTTTTAGCTCATTGAACTATAACGACAATGCTTAACCGTCAGAATTCTTAAGGATTAGACAAAAACTCAAGAAGGGATGTTTGCAGAAATTTTATAAATAGTCGTTGTTGGTGGAAGAAACAACGTTCGTGTGTTTGGGTTTAACAGTGTTTTGTAGCTCATTATTGTATTAACCGGTTCACTTTTTGTAACAGAAGCATTTAAACCAGGAAATGATCTCATTTTCTGCCACTGAACGTGAAAGGAAGGCAGTACCATGGACACTGATTTCTTTCGATTATGCTTTTATCAAGAAATGTTACTCAGAATTTATCAATCTTTTACAGTACTGGTACAAAGGAAAATACATGGATCAAATGAAAAAGAACCAGCTTGAGAACGAATAAATATAATGAAAACTTTTTATTGTATATCCAAACGCATATTATTACAAACCTCACTAATCAATATAGGTTGCATTGGCTTGCCTATTTTGCAAAACTTAATATTTTACTTACAAAATTATTAAAATGATAACAGTTTAGAGTTTGGTCATGGTTGGTTTCTGCGATAGTGAAGTACGTAATTCGAATGATTATGATGGAAAGTTTGGCTGAAAGAAAGTGTACATGTTTTGTTTTTAATGTTTAAAGCTTTCCAAATTTCACTTAAAGTAATGCCAGATTGACGAAATATACCTAAATAGTTAGTGGAAAGATTTACGAAACTAACTCACGAAAAGCTGAAATGGAAATCAAGAATCAAATGACGATATTTTTTATAATTGCAAGAAGCATTTTTATGCAGGTTTGTTTTATACCCACAGTCAATTCAATCTGGTTAATGAATACTTGCACTTGCATCACGAGGATATGACCATTGCAAGAGAAAATTTTCCAGAATGAAGAGGTATGAAAGAAAAATCTGTAAAATCAATTACACCAGAAATATCCTGCACCAAAAAAATTGGTCTGCAATATATTACATATAGGATCCATCCTCGCATGTGTTTGAGAAAAAGTGTGCTTTTAACTCGAATAAACAATCGTTTCACAACACGAGTATGATTTTTATGTGAAGTTATGTATTCCTATTTGTCTGTATATGTATATATATAAGAGTTTTTCTTTCACGTATTTCTGATTTTGTGATAGCGCCTACGTTTTGATGTGATAGAGCACTGTTGCTGATGACATTCATGTTCATTTGTTAATATATGTATATGTATGTATGTATATATATATATGTATGTATATATATATATATATATATATATATATGCATTCAAAATCTCTTCAATCTCGGAGAAACTATAAAAATAATTTAAAGTTTCTGTTAAAGTTACTCTAAAATATTTAATGTTTTAACGAGCTTATTAGGAACTTATTAACAAATAACTGATGACCCCGTTTACAGTATTTAATCTTGAAATCGCTAACTCTGTATGTTTTGACTTCATTAAACAGGAAAATGAGCAAAATAATCGACTCTTCCGAGCAAAAGAAGAAGATATGAAGAGACGCCATGAGCTAGAGAGAAAGCGATTACCAAAGATTCAACGCAATGAGCTAAAGAACAAAGTACAACAACTTCGCAGGCAGTTAAGACAAGAACGGAAACGTGATTCTGTAATCGGAGCACTGAGTGCTTCAGACAAAGAAAGAATTCGTGAGGTACTTAGGACAACTTAGTTAAGAGATTTATTTGTATTTTTGTGTTCCATTGAAACATTGCATGTTTTTTGTTTCAGGTACCATTAGGCCTTACCATAGAACTGCGTAACCAATTTGAAGTAAATGTGGGCGTAACTGGACATTATCTATTCCGCAAAAGCTAACCTTCAGCTACTATTTCTGCTTCTGCTACTGCTACTGTTACTACCACATTCCTCGTACCCCAACCCCTACCACTACTACTACTACCACCAACACCACTACCACTACTTCTACGACCATTACTGCTTTAAATTTTTAGATGTTGCTTAACCATGTACTGTTCAGAAACACATGAAATTGCAAGCTTTGTGTGTGCTCAAAACTCAGCAGTAAAATCTGCCATCCTGGCACCCCTGTTAAATATGGTTGTTCTTGGATGTAAGAGCTTTATCATGCCTTGAGTCGTAAGCTTTTTCTGAGCTACGTTCAGAGAGATATTTCTGTCATCGTCAAGGCCTGACGATGGGAAAAGTCTCTCGTGACTTACATCTATACCGTCCTCTAAATCTATAAAGTTCAGAATTTTCAACATTATCAGAGAAACGTATGATTGTTCTTATTGTTTGCTATAAACAAGGTCATATTGTACTTAGAATCTGCCTGAACCGGTGTTATGTGGAACTAGGTGTGTTGTGTGATACAGTCAAAGCCGTGTACTAAGTCAGTGCATGAGGGAATCCGTGAATGTGGCTTTAATTTGAAAGTTAACGTATATTATGCAGGGTGAAGACTTATAATCTTGATATTTGGTAGACAGGCATATAAGGCGGTACAGAATAATTTTAATAATTACAAGTATGAATTATTATTAAATGGAAAAACAACCACTCTTTAGGACAAGTATAACTATGGGTAAAGATCACCATGTTTAGGCTGCTTGAATTACGTTTGGAATTCAGGAATGAGATTTTCTAAAATTTACTGTACTGTTATACACTACTAATATTAGTGTAGATTCTCTATACTAGTATTAGTCGTGTATAAATAAACTTGTTAAATGTTGGTAGTTGTGAACAGACATCTTACTCATTTTGATTCTTCTCTTCACGTATCATCTCAGGTGCTTTGGTATTTTACTTACAAGGTTTTTGAGTATTGGGATTAAAGGAGCTTTTTGTTCTACAATAAATAATGCGTCAGGTTTTTTGGAATTTTTTTCTATTTCAAAAGTTTGAGGATCAGGAGCGGAAACGAGCACAAAATGAGTACGGAAATCTGATCCGCCGACAAGAAATGGAAGAAGATGAGTTGAGAACCAGTTGTGAGAATGAAATACAAGAGCTGCAGCAACTCCAGGTTGGTACGTTTTTATACTAGCAAGCAACTAGTAAATGCATAAACATATTGTAAGCAGTAAAGGTAAATAATCCATTCATTTTACACTATGGTTAAGAGCTATTCCTTGGTACTCAGTTAGATCAAGACGGCTTGATAATGAGATAGAGAAAAGGAAAACCTTTTTGATTGGTTGTTGGAAACATTTAAACAGCGTATTGGAATATGTTTTCTCTTCAACGTGAAGGTGACAAAAGCTGGACGTAAACAACCCTTTTTTTCGCACCAAAGTTTAAGGCAGATTTGACTGTGTCGATACTCTAATTGTTTTATTATGGAATTTCCACAACATTCGTATTGTATCAAGATATATTCGCAGAGGTGAATTGCAATTTGTTAAATGTTTTGCACTGAATACTACAAGAGTTTTCCCTGAAAACATCTGACACATGCCATTTTAGTTAATGATTACCTTAGAGGTACCCAGAGTTCAGTTTTCTTTGATTCTTTCAGTCATGTGGCCAGGTAAATGACTTCTGACATATCAGTTTGCGTAACAAAAAGTTATTTGGAAGTGCCCACCTAAGAACATGCGCTGCCTTACTGGTAAAACTTATGTACTACAGTAATCAGTAAGACAGATCACTTCACATTTTGCGATCAACTGTTGTCATCCGAAAAGTTTTTGCTATCATTTGTTTTTTATCTCGTCGCTTTTTTTTCAATGACGACAGACCCGGTGGATAAATTGTAAAGGAAAGCATTGTAGAAGACATGGTTTTTGTAAAATACTTTGTCGCTGTAAACTTTGTTTTCGTAGATTATTTTAGGTACAAATTTATGGTACAAAGAGAAAGTACCGTCCTTTGTAGCGATGGAGTTGTTACCGATGAGTACGAAGTATCATTCAAAGGCCATAGTTTCATTGCCAGTAAAAGTGTATTCTTTTTGAGCACGTAACATAAAGCAAGTAAACTGTTGTTGGTTTTTATTATTTACTTTCAGAATGAAAAGTGCCATATGCTCCTTCAAAGTGAAAGTGAAAAGTTAAGGGAAAGAGACGACAAACATAGCGTCGAATTACAAGAGTGGAGAGAAAATCTAGTACCTCGGAAAAGAGTAAGTAGTTTCAAGTGACAATGCTTCAATCTGTGTTATGGGGTAGATTTAGCATTGCTAGGTTTCCGTCTGTTAAAAACGGTTCATCTTTGCTTGTTTAGTTAGCCTTGATAAAAATGATTTTTAAATGAAATGCTTTTTTAGTACATACTTGGTAGTTTTTCTGTTACACCTTCCCTTCTTATGCTCATGAAAAAAACCCTAGCGGTCAGTGGACTGTGAGTGCAGAAGCTCAGATGAAAAGGCAACATGACGTGTCTACAATATTTTTACAGTCTGCGTGTGTTTCTATGGGGCTAAACATAATTTTTAAAAGAATACGTTTCAGAAGTTTCAGGACATTCCTTTACTAACTACCTGTGTCTGTACTTAAGCATCACGGTATCTCCTCGTCCTTCATTGCATATATAATTTATTGATGCTCTCGTTATTTATTGGCAGGTTTTTTATTTTTATCGTAATTGGGGCACTGCAAACATTTTTACTGAACTTTCTGTTTGGTTGCGGAAGAACTTTTTTATAGGCAAAGGTTTAGGCCCTTCCCCATATTCTTCCAGATTTTAATTGTGGTAAGCCACTGCGTTGTCCGAAACTTTGCATTGGTCATATCATTGATAAACAATTTTTAATGCGTGATTTAATACCATCTATAGCAGCGGTGTCAACTTAATAAGTAAAGGAGCGAGTTTTGTCATTTTCTTTACCTTTATCTGTGGGCCTGCTAGCCTTCATGGTGGTCAGGTGAATAGTCTCCATTGGGGACCTTATTTTTATCATCTTTTAGCACTTTTTTACTTTTGGTTCCTTCCTTCACCGAACATTACTCTCGCTAACACCCACAAATACAGTGTTCTGTCACATTTTAAAGGAAAAACGAATATCCCGGAACGGTCTGAAACCATTTGTTGCCGATTATTTACCAGTTGCTCCCAATTGCATGTACAGGTTGAGTACGTAGGAACTTTAATCCAAGGCTGGGTTTTCGTAATTTATCATTCCATTAAAATCATTTCTTTGAGATTTCACTTTATTGTCGTAGTGACGTTTGTAACAGGGAAGAAATGTCTTCATTGACAAGCAACGGTCAGATTCTGGGATGATCAACCTATATGTATATATTTAAATGGTGCGTCAGCAAGGGGTTCTGAAGATGATAAGGTGAAAAATCAAGGCATAAAAAAGGCTAGCGATTAGTTTAGCTCCAGCGCACCACTTAACAGACCATAGCAAGATCGTTGGCACGAGTTAATTTTTATTTATGAAAGTTCGTCTTTTTCTTTTTCGAAGACAACAAAGCTTATCTTTTTTAATGAAAGGCTTTATTTTCGTCCACCTGGTCAGCCAGAAAACAGACGGAAATTGAGATGATGCCTTATTCCATTTCATGATTTATGAACGCATTTCATTCATTTAGATGTATTAATCTCGACATTTGGAGGGAAACCATATAGATGGTTTTACATTTTGTGTATATGCAACTCGTGACATTGAGGGAATAAGACTGGTGGGAGGGGAGAAAAACCTTGGGTATTTTATGTGTAAAAGTTGAAATGCTTTTTCTCTGTTTCGTTTCCGGCGGAATCTTAAGCGAAACAGAGAATACGTTGACATGGCAATGATCAGTAGCACATACGCAGGGTAGAAGAGCTGCTGGCATTTAACGGGTAAGCTCGTACAGAGCCTACTATTTAAAGCCTAAGGTATTCCACAGATTCTGTAGCACAACGAAGCTACCTCAAGTGAAACTGCCCCACACCTTACACATTGGGAAAATTTTTTTTACCGTTTCAGGCATTAGAAAGCGAGTTTGATAAGGAAAAGGAAGAGCAGAGAGTCTTCTATGATGAAGTAGCTGCAGGATCAACAGATGAGACGGATGGAAGTAGAGTTTCAAGTGACAGCACATCCAACAACACAACATCAGATATTGTATATTAGGGAATAATTGACAGGAACTTAATTGTTATAAGATAAAAAAATTCTGCATGTTGTGAAATGTTGGTGATCTGCGTGACGCCGTGATATAGCCGGGAACTTTGCAGAATGATAATCTTTGCGTTTTTTAGGTAATTACATTCAAACTCCATTTTTAACTGTTTGTTACGCGTATTAATTTTTTTTCAGTGATAGCATGGCTACCTACTTCTTCCAACGCATACTTTGAACTCAAACTTTGATATGGTGGAAAATTACCTTAAAAAAATTTAGTGAAACAATTCGAAATACGCAAAATCTTCATGAGAGCACGTAATTGGCTGAATGCCCTTTATTCCCAAGAACCTAATTGGCTGAATGCCCTTTATTCCCCGTATTAATTTTTTTTCGGTGATAGCATGGCTACCTACTTCTTCCAACGCATACTTTGAACTCAAACTTTGATATGGTGGAAAATTACCTTAGAAAAATTTAGTGAANTACTTCTTCCAACGCATACTTTGAACTCAAACTTTGATATGGTGGAAAATTACCTTAAAAAAATTTAGTGAAACAATTCGAAATACGCAAAATCTTCATGAGAGCACGTAATTGGCTGAATGCCCTTTATTCCCAAGAACCTAATTGGCTGAATGCCCTTTATTCCCCGTATTAATTTTTTTTCGGTGATAGCATGGCTACCTACTTCTTCCAACGCATACTTTGAACTCAAACTTTGATATGGTGGAAAATTACCTTAGAAAAATTTAGTGAAACAATTCGAAATACGCAAAATCTTCATGAGAGCACGTAATTGGCTGAATGCCCTTTATTCCCAAGAAGTGAAATTTACCGTGTACATAACACCCTTCCGCTCTCCCTTTAGTCGTGATAGACTTTAATGGTAGTAAATATATTATAAATGGTATTATATTTTAAAGCCTAAAATATTTACCATTAAAAATTGCAAAAATAGAAGGGTTATTCATCCATTCAATGGTTCTGTGCTATGTTTTTTATTCAAAAGAAAACGGCATAGCAAAGAATGTACTTTCTGCAGAAATAAAAGTACTTTCAAACATTTTCCCACTCTTGTCTTGAATGCATATTTACACAGTGATAATAATTTTGAAAATTTTATTGCCTCACCCCTTCGCCTCCAAGAAACTGGTTGATTATAATCGTCAAGTCCAGGCATGAGCATATATTTCAAGTTAATTATTTTCTTATTAAAATGTATACAGCATCTAAATGAGGCAATTTTTGCCCAAATCATAGCCTTAAATTGGCTTTTTTCATCTGCACTTATTAATACATTGTAAAAACCCAACGATAGAGTTCCAGTTAACCTTTTGTTTAATTAATTAACCTTTTTTTAATTCCCCTAGTATTTCCTAGGTAATTTTGTAATTGGCTAATACATTTTCACAGTAACACACACATATATGTGTGTATGTATGTATGTGTACGTGTGTGTATTTTGAATTATAGCTCAAATTGCTTAGCCAAACCATTAAGGTAAGTAGAAATTAGTATATAATATTGCAGTTATTTTAAGGAAGCAGGATAATGATATTGACATGCAAACGTTTGCTTAAATTTTACACCAAATTTTTTCAATAGCAGGTTTTTTAAATTATCACCGGTTTACTTCACAATAATTTAATAATTTTTGAAATCTTGCTGAGGCTTGCTTTATGTAAAATCGTTTAAGAATAATAATAAAAGGTATTTTTGATTTTTTTATCATTAAAAAATAACTTTTTAAGTAATCTCGTTTTTATTCCTTTTTTTAAAAATTGCCATTTACAACAACAAAAAAACACTTTAAAACACCAAGGGATTTGGGAGAAGGATACGCTGTTAAGACCCTTTTATGAAACCTATGAGACAAGTGGTGCTCAAAACCACTTTGAGCTTAAACCTAAAAAAATTGCATTATGAAAATATACGAGTGAACACTACCAGACAGGGAGAACTTAGATATAACGTAGCGGAAATGTAACATGGATCAAGAGACATGCTATCTCCCCTGTCGAATAATACAGTCATTGTTTTTAAAGAATCTTTGCTAAGACTGATGCCTTTTTTGAAGTAAAAGTCGATTGATCCGAAATTCAGAAAGGGACAGTGTACAAGAGAGATTTTCACTAAGATTTGTTTGTAAAAATACAAGTGTTTTTCATGCAGATTAATCTGTTGATCAGTCTTTTTTGCGAGTTTTAAGGGCATAGTAATAAATTGTTCCCAGTCCTTTCCTCTAGACCACCCTCCCACACCCACACACACCAGAGGTGCTCGATCTCCCGCTCATAAAAGTAATCACAGATGTAATAGTTTTTAGAGTTTTAGTCATTGGATTTAGAGTGTTTTATGCTCTGATAATTTTAGGTGTTATTTTACGTTTTATTAACAAGGTTTTAATTGTTCAGTATTGACAGCAATGAAAATATTGGTTGCTCGGAAAGGCTAAAGTATTCAATATACAAGATTTTATATTTTTGTACAATATACAGAAGGATCTGACAGAATAGTTTCAGTGTTTTAATATTATTTTGTCTCAAGTTAATGTAGTAGATTGAGAGCACTTCGGACTTGTTTGGTTTTTTTAGATATGCATATGTACAGATCTACCTTAATCTTACCTTATGTACAGAATGAAAATTATTATTGATTCCTCTAATATTTTTGCCCATTTTCTTCGCTGTCGACCTTAACTCGCATGTAAATGTGCCCCTAACCCGCTGCATTTGCATTTTGAAACACGGAGAAAATAACAAGCAAGGATATTGATACAGCTATTCATATTTACAACACTTGAATCTGTTTTCTTCGTCGGCGTTTTTGCTTCGCAGAATTAAATTGTTTATCGTAAAGTTTGATTCGGCTACTTCCAATTATACAGTTTTACCAAACCACCCATTTCTACTACGAATATAGCATTAAAAGCATCTGACACCTGCGTACTTTTGGTCATATTTATTTCAAGTAAAAACTTTAGTTAAGCCGACTATGTGTCAGATGTTCACAAAAAAGAGACTACAGATAATTTATACATAACAGCTTTGAACAGGAGATAAATGCAAACGAAGTTAGAAACCATGAACCTAATTTCTAAAAATTACCCCAATGTGACCAAGTAGAACACAAAAAAGAATTGATACACGTAGAAAGCATACTTGTGTCACGTTTCATAATGTGAAGTCAGATAGTATAATTCGCTTTAACCAAGTGTTGTTGGATTTTTTCATGTACGGTAAGCGGAAGATGTTTAGTTGGTAGCTTTGCTTAAATTAAATGCGGCGACAGAAATAGCACCCAAAATAGATTAATATAGGTTTCAACAACTGATAGTAAAGGTTGTTTTAAGTTCGCGTCAGTTACCACATTAATTTCCCTAAGGAAGTTAAAAATTCCCAGTTGGAATTTGCCATCATTTACTTTGTACAGGATGACACTGGATTCTGTGACATCCCTAATAAATTTTTCTGTACACTGTTAAGCTGATGATGTTAGATAGGATTAATGTGGAATGTATATGTTATTAATGAATTTCAAACAGCAACGAACGACTCAAAGTCGCCACGTTCATAATTTTGCTGTGCATTTCAGACCGAGCCAAGACGAGTGGCTATTATAACTCACAAAAGGCTTTGAATAAAGAGATTTTGTATTCAAAATTATTTGGAGAATATACACCTGTGTGAACATTGTAAGCAACTGTGCGCAATCACCTGAGGGCTGTACAACCGTAGGTGAAGAAGGAAAGGGAATGGAGATGACAAGGATCAACATCTTAACGCTTTAAACAACCAAGTAAAAAGGTTATCGGTTCTTGCCATAGCATCTGCAAGTGTTAAGTTTTCAGGTTTTGTGGTTTGATAGTTTGAAGACACACGTCGACTAATTTATTCGACCACACAAAATTGATATACTGTAAGAATCGAGATAATGTAGTTGTTGGGATAATATATTCTAATTGGGATTTTTTTCTGCACTCTATTGCTCTAAAACGGAGTTCATTCTATGAAAAATACTTTTTGGTTCGCCTCTCCTTTCTTGAACAGGCACTCCTTCGGTCAGAGGTTATGACGCTACTGATATAATTTAAAACTGACAAGCCTGAATGATTTTTTGTTGCCGATTGGAATTTTGGTATATTCGGAAAACAGAGAAAAACTCTGTTGCTCAAAAGGATCCCATGAACCGCAATTTTTCAAACACATAGTATTACAATAGGTAAGTCCCCCGTTTGGATGGACGTGGTGTCGGAAACACCAGTAGATCAAACAGGTACTCGGACAGTCGCCATGAAAAATCTACCGGGTCAGTACGTTTAACACCTAAAGCAGACGGAACCAAATTGAAACCGTTTATTGTATTTAAATGTGCGAAATGTGAATCAAAATAAATTAATGAAGAGTTTTAAGTCAACCTGTGTAACAGCATCGTCACCAAATAGCTGAATGAGCCGTAAATTAACAACCGATTACACTGCTGTACAAATTTTTTTTAAAAATTTGACCACTCAAACGGCAGATACCCAGATTTTCTGGGTAATTTTTAATGCGCTGATTCCGAATCTGCGTGTAAAAAAACAATACCGTTTAGTTTTTATTTTGTGGTGATGTGGCTTTTTTCGTGAGGCAGGCTAATATTGTGTATAGTCATGTGATCATGCTTTCCCATCTACTAGCTTAAGGACTGTCACGTGTCTATGCAAACTGCTTTCAGCATTATTCCTAAATATTAACTATATTTCCGAAAACAAATGAATCTTTCCTCATTATTATAATTTAAAAACAAGCAAAATTCACAGGAAAAGACAGCAAAAATTTGCAAGTATTCAACTGTTGTGAAGGCATAAATATGGAAAGTACTCTGGTCGTCTTTGTGTACAACACATCAATAGAACTAAAAGAATCGATCATGAAATAGTATTACAAAACTCATTGTCACTAAGCATTTAATAGTTCCAATAATAGAACTTCAGTGAACTGTCAGAGTTCAAAAAACGTGAAAGACTTTCGGCGATAAGCACTTGTTGTCTCCCTTTGGTGAAGCCAGCAATAATCTCCTAGTATCGTAGGGTTCCAGCGACCTTGATAGCGGTGCGCAATGGTCACAATGGTCTGATGGAAATGTTCCCCTTGTTCATCACTGACTGAACCAAGGTTTTCTGGGAAGAAGTCCAGATGAGAGTGCAGATAGTGCATCCTAAGTGACATTCAGCAGCCCATGCTTCGAAAGTCGCCCAAAAGGTTTTCTACAATCTTCTTGCAGTCTTCTGACTTTTTGTTACCAGGAATGTTAAGGACTATAGCCTGGGAGAATTTCCAAGCTCTCTGTTCCTTTTCGGAGAGAAGTTTTGGGAATTCGGGGTCATTTGTGAAGTCCCTAATTGGCGTCCGATGAAGACCCCAGCCTTCAACTTTGCCTCACTGACCATGGTGAACTTCTCCAGAAGGAATCTAAAACCTGAGCTTTGTTTATCCATGGCCTTAACAAACTGCTTGATAATCCCTAGTTTGATATGCAATGGAGGAAGGAGGATATGTTCAGGCTTTAAAAGTGGGAGAAATTTCACATGCTCTTTTACAAGCTAAAATTTTTTGCGTTTTGGCAGCTTTTTCGTTGGTAGTGTTCAGCGTCAGCACGGCTGTCCCACAAACACAAAAAAACAGCTATGTTTAGCATAGCCGCTTTGTAGACCCAGTAACAGCCCAATGACCTTAAAGTCTCCACAAATAGTCCATTCATGTTCAGTATACTTGATGACGCCTAATACCCTTTGCATTGTATGATACGTTTCTAGTAAGCCAACAGCATGTGCATTGCGTATCCTTGGATTTTTATTTCCATTGTGCAGTAAAATTGCTTTTAGGCTAAATACCGAGGAATCTATGAATATTCTCCATTCACTGTTGGTATATCTAATGTTCATAGCACCCATTATACCAGCAACATCGGTGCATTGACATATAGAGTCTGTCATTGACAAAAACTTTGTCATCTCTACATTTTGTGTACGGAATACTGTTATTTTTGTGGATGAGTGAAGCATGTTCCATTCCTTCAACCTGGAAGCCAAGATTTCCGAGCGCTGCTTTGACAGCATTAAACCCTTGCGAGGTCATTAAGTTCAGGTACACATCAGAGCTTGAACCTGAAAGCTCTGCTTCGTAATCTGAAGCTTTTGGCGAGTCACCAACTTCACAGGATGATTGTGATTCTTCTTTCAGGTGAGAGGTGCTGGGCACTGGTAGATCATCATCATTGTGTGGTACTGGTTAAATAGCTGACCTGAAACAAACTGAGAATCGACTGCCATGATGTGCACATTCTCCAAATGTTAAAAAGGAATTTTACAAAGATTGTAACTTTTAAACAAAGATTTTGAAATGAAAGGAACCTAAGCTTATATATAGGCTTATCCAGAAAATTTTCTATTAAAATCACACAAAAATGTTGTAGCCTACCTGACGACAGCATATTTGGTGACACGCCTCGCATTACCAACTCCATGATTGAATTCCGTCAAACAAAAATAGCAGTCAGAAATGTGATCTGTTGGTTCACGCCAAATCATGAGAGTCGCGTCGCGAACTTCATCTTCTTTCGATGTTCACTTTTCCAGTGATGTAATCAGAGGAACAAGTAATACAGCAATATTGTGGAACCCATATTTTATTCAGGTCAGGTTTAGAATCGAAATAATTTTCGTATCCTCTAATTAAGGAATTTGTAAATTTCTTGCGTTGAGACACTGTAGTATATTTTCCACAAATATTACAAAAGTTATCTGGATGGTTCTTACAAGCACGACGTGACTTTGCAGGCATCATGAATTCTCGTACAGCAAAGTGATAGCAAAGTGCTATCAAGTGGGCAGATTAGGCGACTTTTGGAGTGTGATGAGCCCTAGCACCTTTGTATTTGACGGAGAACAAAGGAAACTCCGGGAAAATTAGGCAGTAAATAAATATCATTATTGATAAAATCGTTACATCATTTGTCAACGTCAGGCTGCCTATGTAAATATTTCCGGTTGAAATTTAAAAAGTGTAAATGTGATCCATCGACACGAATCTTTGTGGTTTAGGCTACACGTTCTATCATATTGTGAATCAGACTATTTCCGTGCTTCTGTAAAAATACCACTTAGTACAGAATACGTCAATGGACCAACAAATATGAGAGCCAACCCTACATGTAGTTATTTTAACTTCATCAGATATTTAATGAAAAATAATGGGGAAAATCACTGAATGAATTAACCTGCTATTTACTTATTGGAGAGATGCATTCAGACTGTGCAAAGATACAAAAATATTAGGAGATTTAACAAATACATCACCCAGCACGATTGCCTAAAATTATGCAATTTCCATCTAAAAAAAACCTTCAAAGCTCTGTGAAAAAATTCCGTATGGCAGAATACTTTTTTATTATCATATTCGTAATCAGCACCTACGAATTGACTAAAATGCACTAATTTGATTGAAGTGGCATCTTGAGTGCAGAGCAGTGTTATACCAAAAGGATTTTGAGAAACTTCTCTTTTGGTAAAAGATTTTAGCATTGGACTCATTTGAATGTCATATGGATAGTGATGTTACAGTATCCTTAAAACCTTCGAAAATTATTTAAGCTATAATTCCTGCAGGTGGCACCAGATATATACAAACTCCTGATATGCCATGGAATAAGCCTTCCAAAGCAAGTTGTACCAAAAAATACGATGGGGTTTGCTTTAGAAGGGATTTACAACGAAATTGCTGAATATTATTTGAAGTCAACTCAATGGAAAAGACTTGGGTTTTTGTTTTTGTTTTTGTTTTTGAAATAGTCAAGGCGTTTTTGTTAATTATGTTCACGGAATATCACCTTTGAAGGTTATGAAGCCGACGTCATCCAATACTTTACGGTAAATAAACCTTGTAAAGCTGGAAGAGAAATGCTGTCACCTCAAATGGAGATCTGCAAGGATTTGGAAGATTATGCCGATCCATTTCTTTCTATAACGGTTACTGAATCGGACGTAGGAAAAGCTACAAAGAAATTACTGGACTTTTCCAATCGATCTCTAGCTCGTCCACCGTTTTCTTCAATTATATACATTATGTACATATACATACTGTTATCACAGATGTCCTGTACGGTAGTCAAAAGGCAGGAAACATTTGGGAAATGATTGTTTATGTAATGCGAATTCTAAAGATACGTGATTTTACGTTATTAGTAAGCAATTTCTTTAAAAAAACTGCAAGAATGCCGTTCTTAAATCACCATTATTGTGTGGACAGAGGACAGACAGCACCAATTTGCTGCTCTGCAGTTTCCCAGACTCTATAAAAGGGGTACCATTTTACGAATGCAAGTTAAATTTAACAAAACAAATGATACCATTGTAAAAATGCAAGGTATCATTAAATAAAAGCGAGGTACAATATTACATAAAATTGTTTCCACAATTTTGGCAGTAACGGCACCCCATCCGAAAGAGGGTCTTCAGACACTGAGTTACAAGGTTCACGAGACAATGAATGTAAAGTGTGTCACATGAAATGTCAAGGCATGGTCTATTAAGGTGAAGTTCTTTCAAGAGGAACGTGTTATCAGAGAGTTGCACGGAAATGTTTAAGGGGGAAACAAACTCAACGACAACTTACATTTTCGAGTAACGAAGCATTGCTCTCCAACAAACCATTTTAATGGAAAGAAAGTAAGAAAGGAAGTTCAGAGTTTGAAGATAGACCTACTCCTAACCTAGCATTTTTGTGACATTTTGGACGAATCTAAGTTATCTTATTTTCATATGGAGGGTATTTACCCTTCATATACCTGCAGCTCTACAACTGATTGTTTTATCATCCACTTCTTATTTTCACTCATGGCAACGTTCTTTGCCGTTCAGATTTAAATTTTCTGACACCATCATAGGGACCTTTCCGCTCGTTACCTTTCGACGACTTGCTTAAACGCATTTTCATATACTATCACAGAATTCGGTAAAGACAAATTTGCAAATTTGGTACTGGTAAATAAGTTTATTTTCTAATGTAAAAACTAGTATATGTTTTAACAAGAAAATACAAAATATTATCCAATCTTTAAAAATACGTATTTTGCTGTCAACCAATCCAAATCGCTAACAGAAATTACGACATAAGGTGTACACACATTTGTAACAACATTATTTCCTACAAGCGATAACACTCTTCCTGAGGAACGCTGCATCACACGTGCAATAGCTATCGCATTATGTATTGAAGGTACGTATTTCAATGTTATCAAATAAGAGGTGGCAACAGAAATTTGAGTATTAGGCGTACATGCATAACACTGGCCTGTGAAGTTTTAAAAGTCAAGTATGCAATAGCTGATTCTAGGGTAGTTTGCTATGCAAAACCAAAAAATCATATTCATTTTGTATAATCAGGTCAAACTTTTGAGATGCGAGGTTGTAAAAGAAATGTTATTAAAGCCCTTTAGTCCTATTTATTACCTCTAATTTCAGATTTAGTGCTTCACAAAAAGCATGCATTTCAATTAACAAACTTCAGAAAATAAAGATTAAACATTACACAAAATTACACATTACACAATTGAAAAACCTTTGCCTTTGAACAAAAGTTTTTAAACGCAGTCCAGTGTAATACCATTATTGGCTATCATTGATAAAGGCGGGTTTACACCAATCTTTTTTTACTTACTTTTATGTAATCTGATGATACCAGAGATGTCATTTTGACTCGCAGTCACAATTTTTTCTTCATGAACATGAAGGTGTAAGTATGAACAACGTTGCACCACAGGAGCACAGCCAAACATTTTATGCTCTCTGTTTCTGTGACGCAAGCCAGGAGGAAATGTCTGGGAAGCCTCTGAGGAAGCAGCAGAGGAATGCACAAAGGATATCCATGATCGATTGTTTTTAATACTGTATTGAAATTAATATGAAATATATTTTTATTTATTATTTATTAATGTGAATAATATTTGAAGGAAATTTTCCAAATCTCCTCAAAATTTGCCAAAATTTAGACGGTTATCATCTAAATTTTTGCTTGTCAACAGGCATAAAAAGGTGCCAAAAATTGCAAATTTTGGCAAATAAATTTCCACACTGGCAACCCTGATCGAAGCCAATATGAAAAAATATCAACCTAAAATTTTTAGTGGAGCACGCTCTACCTGCCCCGCTTAATATTCTTCAATGCCCCTTAAAATAACTTTGCCAGTCGCTCAAAAGTGAACCTTCTTAATCACAAAACTTTCTTGGTCGACCAAATTTCCAGGACCTTCGTGAATGTAAGTTAAAATGTCACTGGGAAGGATTTTTTGCTTTGAGTACATATTTCCATATAAAAAAGAAGAACTAAATCATACCAAGAAATTTCTACCAAGATTCTAGCCTGTAAGTATTGGAGAAAGTATATATTTGCAAAACAAACGAATGTTAAAGATAAGATTGATAAAATGGAAAACGAGAAAAAGTGGTTAAAGAAAATGATTGAGCAATAAAAATTATCCGTCGCTGTCTGCGTTTAAGAAAACTCTTCGTTGCGTATTCGGTCGACGTATGAGATCAGATTTTGGTAGAGATACATCTCAGCCACTTCGAGATTGCGGCGTGTATCTGCCATCAACGTCCAAGATTTACAGTACACAGATTTTCTTTTGGATGGAAAGTTTTGTGAGGATTTATTTAAGTCTTGAATTGCATTGTTGGCTATTCCAATCCTCCTACATATTTCCTTGGAACGTCGTGCATCTGAGGTACCACTTGAGATAACCAGTTGAAATAATTCACCTGTTCAATAGAGATGTTGCAGGTTGCAGTTGGCATAGGTGGAGAACTCTCTGACTTCGATATAACCATCACCTTTTTTGTTGTTGACGCTAAGGCCATAATACCTACTAGGGACAATGACTGCACCAAACAACGTTTGGAGTTCTTTTTGTATCTCGATCTTTCACAAATCAGAACTGATTCTGTGGGATTTCAGATAATGATTGTCTTTTGATTACCTGCAGGACGATTTCTAATAGAATTTTTAGCAGGTGAAGATGAGACTGACTGTGCTGTGACTAGGACAGTCCAAAGTACTAGACACCTATGTTAGGGCAATAAAGATGAATATAACCATGTGTTTGGGGAACTTTATATTCTTGTATTCTTGGGGAATAATTTCTGTGAATGCTTCATCTGGTCCAGCTGCTTTCCTTGTTTTAAATTTGTCAATGACGCACTTGACCTTTGTGAGGAGAGATCTTAAATGTATTCTTCTCATAGGGTCACAATATTTTGTTGCTCTTTTAAATCACCACCATAAGCAGCTTTGATGCAATTGGTAGGAGGTGGGGATTGTTTTCCTTCGATCTCATTGGTCTTCTTGAACTATTACTCAGGAGTTTAACTGAGAGTTCCAACTAATTACATTTTTCTTCAAGCCTCTGCTCCTTGCTCCTTTTACATTTTTTTAAAAACACTTGATTAAGTAGTCTGTACTGGACTGGATTAGATTTTGAGATCCTCCCTTTTCTCAGCAAATCCTTAAGTTCAGAGTTGAGCCAGTAGGAGGTAACAGTGTTCCTCTCCACTTTAGGGATTGTTTTCTAGCTCGCTTCTTGAACGTTTTTTGTGTAATTGAAATTGGTTGTCAGTGACTGTTGGAGTTAAAGTTGATAGACATTTGAAGACTTCTGTCTTTTAAATCATACTTTGACCGAACTTTGTTGGGGTCTTCCAGCTGGAACAAATGGAACCTGAATTACGTAACCATTTTTAAACAATATTGCTGCGTTAAAACAGGCAGAAAACGCGGTAAACTTGATCGGCTGTAATTAATTCAGTGTCCAAACCAGATAAAGATACTTGAAACGAAATACTTCGTCTTATTTCTATCAGTTAGTCACAAGTGCTTGTAAAAAGATCACTGCTAAAACTTCAAAATCTGAACGATGTCAGATTTTTGCTCAAACTAAACTGCAGTAATCGTCGAAGAAAAACAAGCAAGCCAATCTCCTTTCACCGGAAAGCATCCTAGCTTATCTTGCAGATTTTGTAGGGTCATGAGGCCTTATATTGATCTTTATTGACTCAGATTAAACATTTCATTTAAATAGTAGTTAACATGATTACGCTCTGGGTTTAGCATAGCACGAAATTGAGATAAGAACTATTAACTTTAAAGTGATATCGTTTATCATAAGGTAATCAGAATACCCTCGTTATTTAAAAGTGTACTACCACTATTAATTCCAAAATAGCATACGTCGCATGTCTAAGTAAAATTTAAAAGGCATTACACACCAAACATAACAAGAACTCTTTTTTGTAACGTGTTAGAGAGTTGTATCTCTCTTGCTATTTTCTCTATGGTTGGTATGTACTTTTACTATAAATATACTGTTCTAGGAGGATGAAAAAAAACACACCCTAAATTAGGTGAAATCATGCATACACTGTATTATCAATTCAGATACATTGTAACAAGAGAACACATCCATTACAAAATATACTCAGAATGAATACAGTCTTCATTTTGGGAATTATAATATTTTGTTTATACATTTTGTTCAATAACAATTTAAACATTTTAGGAGCCTTCTTATTAAATATTCCGGTCTCTGGTTTCCTATATTCTAACATTATGTTGCTGATTTACCCAGAAGTTCTTTTTCCTTTACTTATTTAGAAAGCATCCCCTCAAGAGGGTATAATTTTGAATAAACACCAGTCGAAGGTCAGTAGAAGGTCAGTGTTAAATAAATTTTTCTTTCTATCAACAAAGAACTTCAATAAACCCTCCTCCCAATACCCTGTTAGATTCTATTTCAAAAACCCATTAATCACAGAAACTATCAAATATTATGTTTTATGACCACACCTATTTGATACATCAACATTCGGATTTTCGTCCCAATTTCGGAATTTCGCTCATTATTCTTATAAAAAGTAGTGGTAGTTTTCATGAAATATCTGACATCATCACAAATTGGAAATGTGATATCTCTTTAGTGAACCAAGGTTTTGCAATATTCTTCCTACCTGGGTAGCTATTTAAGCTTTTTTACTATATTTGGATAATTTATCCAAATAAACTAATTATGGCTTGATCAACCCTTTCGAATTAGATTCAACTGTTGGCACTTGAAGGAGTTGGGCTTGAAGGGCAAATGTCTATTTTCAATGTTCCCATAACCCGTTTTTGTTACACAAAGCTTTTAATCCATAGTTACTAAAACGAGGACTGGTTTCAACACTCAGAGATAACGAAATTTCCTTTCTCTACCTCCCTGAGTGCATTGTCCAGAGGCGTTGCCGATCATGGCCCTCAACTGTAATCTGTTCTTTGCCATCTCTAGTAAGTTGTTTGTTGTCTTTCCTGTTTATCTGGGAACGTTTTTCTTTGTTTACCTTGGCTTCTTTTGATTTTGACCTTGCCAGTTAGAGTCAGATTTTCTAGTTTGAAGTTTTTGATGATAGGACACAAAAAGCTAAGTTGTCATCTTGTGTTTTAACTGGGACATATTTTTGTTTATGTTTGCTTTTCCTTTAGCTTCCACATTTCTAACTTTATTCATCCAGATAGTCACAGAATTCTTCTTAGAAACCACATTTCTGCAGCTTGTATGGCTTTCTCGTCAACGTTATTAAAGGTTCAGCTCTCACATGCATAAAATGGTTAATTTTACAAAGCAGTATAAAAATCTTACGCGACTCTTTATTGGTATGTTGTTGTTTCTTAGGAATCTTTCCAGCTTGATTAATCCACTTTTAGCTATTGCATTTCTTCTATTTAATTCGGATGTGACATCTCCGTTTGATGTTATCATATTGCCTATATACTTCAATGATTGTGTTTGTTTTACTTGTACTCTTTGAGGGTAATACTACATTCTGGTATTGCTGTCTTCTTTGGTATAACCATACTCCATTTTTTGACTCTTTTTAAAAATCAAATCACACTTTAAGCTTTCCTCTATAAGTCTGTAGAAAAGGTTTTGAAGGTTTTCCTAAGATGTTGCTATGAGTACTATATCATCAGCGTATCTCAGGTTGGTAAGCTTGTATCCACCCAAAGTTAGTCACGCTATGTTGTGGGTCCCTTTTAGAATTGTTTCGTTGTATAGAATGAAAGAGTCCGGTGATATCACACAGCTATGTCTTACCCCTCTTTTGATTTTTACAAATTTCCTGATCTCTAAATCAACTCTTATAGCGGCGGCTTGTTTCCAGACGGACTTTATACTACTCTAATATCTCAAAGTCAAATCTCTGTAAGTATTCCATTAGCTATGCGTGCCGTGCCTTATCAAGCCTTGCTGTAATGCTGTAATCAATTAAACAAAGGGTAACTGAGGTAAATTATACATAAAACGCAAGAGCATTTATGTAAATGACATACTTTTAAAACATATATTTTTGTTCCCCATAGATTACTGATTTGAATGGTATTAGTTCGCTTTCTGTATCTTGTTTACTTGTTTAGATATGACTTTTTATGTTTTAACCTCAGGGTTGATTTTGAGAAAAATTTTTCACACTTGCCGATCCTGGCAAAGTCATCATTTTGATCGGATTAGTTGACCAACTTAATATTCAATTTTAAACAAGATATTTACACCGATTATAGAGGAATAAATGCTCTTTCGTTTGATATATAATTTATTGGGGAAAAAGTTTTTTATAGGACAGAACCTGGAAGGTAAATGGACTGATGCTGGTGACTGATTTGTTATGGTCGGACTGCGTGTCTCGAAAAATGGCGGCTGGCCAGATCGGAGGGAGGTGTGTCTGAATAACACGCGCTGATTGGCTGCGCTACCAGGGGTTAATTGATTCACTTATAGTTTCTTAGATAATGAGTGACAATGCATGCCAAAAGGTAAAACAACCCAAAAACTCGTAAATGAAACCTTCAACAACTTCAGTTATAGCATAAAGTTCGCAAATTAATCTCCAGGCTTTATCATTCGTAATATATTGAACTGCAAGATCAACCTCTTTCATTGTTCCACGACTTCATCTTAGACATTCTTTGTTTGTACAATTCAACACTTTAATTTCAACATAAAACAAAGACCACAATGTTCAATGAATATTTTTCAAACCAGTACTCGTTTTGTTAACTTTGCTTAATCCATTTACTTCATTTCATTGAAAAACGTCCCATTCTACTAGTAGTACTCATGTTGTAAATGTCCCTCACTTTTCAGAATGGTAGTAAAAAAAGTCAGTTGTTTACACCTATATGAGCGTGGTGTGGAAATTCTGGGGTGACTTAAAAATTCTGGACCACACCATTGCCTGAAGGCGAAATTCCGTTCGGCAGATCTAACCTGGAGGTGGTAACCAAATATACTCTTTGTGAATGGAAGGAAAAACTTTCAATTACTACAGTTTTTTACACCTGTTGCTGTTTTGTAATGTTAAAAAGAAGGTATGAAGTCCAAATAATTCCTCTTATTTAAATGAAAAAACAATTTTTTCAATTCTTAATAAATCATTATCTCAAAGTTGACAATACAGAAAAAAAGCAAGTGTGCCAGGTCTGTGATTCATACCATATTCTATCCTAAGAAAACTAAAATAATTTGCCTTTGAGTGAAAAAAGATTTGTATCTAGCTATTTCTGATGCTATTTTAGTTTGTACCAAGTGATGTTTTTAACAATAATTAAATACCAAAAAGCAGGCTGGTTATAAACAGGTACCTTAAACATTGATTGAAAAAATTCAACTAATTGCTAGCCTTCATTAATCCATTCTGTCCTCTTATTGTAGTAAAGAGGGGAATCTGTAGGTAAGGAGATAATCCAGAATATTTTCCCATTACCTTTAGAAAATTTCTATCAAACTTTCTTCCAAAGACTAATTCCCAGTGTTTCTAGCTTTTTGCTCTTATATTGTGCCAAAATAAACATGGTAGGAGGATAAGTTTGGAAAAGAAAGTGGCATTGGTATTGAAGATATATTTTATTATTCTAATAATTACATTATTAAATCCTATTCGTAGCTTCCATACCCAGAATCACTATCCTGCCCAGAGGCAGAACCCTCCCCTGAATCAGAACCCACGCCAGAGGCAGAACCTTGTCCAGATTCAGACCCCTCTCCAGAAGCAGAACCTTGTCCTGAGGCTGATCCCTGTCCAGAGGCTGACCCCTGCCCAGAGGCTGACCCCTGTCCAGAGGCTGACCCCTGTCCAGAGGCTGATCCTTGGCCAGAAGCTGATCCTTGTCCCGAGGCAGAGCCAGTTCCAGATGCTGGTCCCTCGCCTGAGCCAGAACTCTCTGAAGCCGATTGGCTAGATTCCCTTTGTTCCTGTAAAGAGCCATTGGAACCTGAACCCGATTCAGAGTTCGATTCGGATTCTGAGGAATATTCATCTTCTAATTTTCCAAAAGATCTTTTCTGATCCTTACGATCCTCTGGAGAGTATGGTAATTCCGACTGAGAAGGATCAGATGTGTTTTCCTCTTGCGAATTCTTTTTTAGCTCTTCTTTCGCTCCTTCCTTCTCTCCCCCTGTATTCGATGCGGTTTTGGTAATAGCATTTCCAGTTGTGTCGTATGTTTTCTTTTCTGATTGGGTTGAATCTTCAGGCAATTCCTCTTCTGTATCATTTTCTTCCGCTTCATTTTCTTTCTCCGCAGGAAATTCGCTTTGTGAAAAGGAAGTCTTTTCTTCAGCACTATTAGTGAGGACCGTACTTTTTCGCATTGCATTACCGAGACCGGAACCAGATTCTTTGGAATCATCGTCGGTGGCTTCTTCTGGTGCTGCAAACTCTTCGTCGTAAACCAAGTTTCGCTTTTCAGATTCTGTAAAATAAAACACACAGAATGAAGCCAAAAAGTAAGCAACATAAAAAGCATGCTTGATTCGTATTTTGTATTGGTTAAACGATATATTATTCCCATACAATTCATTTCTCAGCAACTGATCCCCTGAAAATTAAACACTCTTTTTGAATTCACTCTTCGCTCTCAGTATGTTAACTCCCAACAGGCAATCTAAATGATGTTCAGTTTATCATTGCTTTTAGCGAATGGTTTGAATGGGGATGGAAAAAAATTGTAGTATCGCAATACAAAGTAAAGGCATTTTCCTGTAGCAAGACAACCAATGATATTCCCTTGTCAAGTAAAAGCCCTAGTAATCCTTTTCAAATCAGAAGACAAATGGTTTCTAAATTAATTACTTTTCAAGCAGTCATTTTCGGCCATTGTCTAATTTTAGGTTATGATCCTTCTGTTTGGTGCATTGCTTAAATTTTGGAATGGAGTTTTTTACTGAACACTTTTAACTGTTTCAATATTTCCAAATAAAAGCACAAAGGAAACAAAATTATAAGGTGGCCATAGTAGAGTTTTGCCACAAAATGAAATTTATTAGCAAAATACCTTTGACTTCACAACATTAAGACGTCTTGGTTGAGTGTTCACATAACTACAAAAATAGCTGTTAGCAGACGTCACACCACAAACTAGAATGGGTAAATTAAATTATCAATGCAGTGTCGTTTTCAGTATTGCTTGAGTGGTGGCCAGGAAATTGTTTTCAGTAAATTACTTTCCACAGAATTGTCTCTTCGATGAATTGCTGTTGGACAAGTGTTTTCTGGATCATCGTAGAAAATTCTCCAGATAAATGGCCAACGGAAAACTTAGCTTCATTTCTCGGTTTTTACGTAACAAATAAAGAAAACGTTTTTTTGCCTCTGACATATTTCTGATTCTTTAACAAATTAAGCATCAGATACACTGCTAGCATACCAATTCGACTCCTGGAATTCGACTGTGATTTAGTCCACGTAGCCGGCATATTGATTATTGCCAATTTCTCAAATTTGATTTTGTTGGACAACTTGGAAAACTTGGTACATACAAGATTAAGGAAGAACCTTGATTAACAAAAATAAGTTGGCGTGGGAAGAAAAGTTGACTTTGCTAATCTATGTAGTATAGAGCACTATCTCACTAGCGCTTGTGGAGTATGAGCAGCCTTTGGACCAAATTACTACACAGGTTTAATGATTGAAGTAGATGAATGTAGAAATTGATACTAAAAGAATGATATGGATATTTGATACCATTTAATCATGTCAACAGGGAGGAAAACGCAGGTTTAATATTTGCTTAACAAGTACTCTGTTTGTGACCTGCTCATTGTGGCATTTTGCTGCTATTTTTCTCCACACACAATCTTTAAAACTACGAACATACAATGCGTCAAAGCAACTTACTATGATTTCCTTGATCATATTTCTGTTAACTTTCAAAGATACTCTACGTCATAAGGTTTTCTCCCACTACCCCCTGCCTACATATTTGTTTTCAATCAAACACTATCACTTTGATTTAATATTATTTCGTGTGGTAAAAGGGACAAAATACAAGATGAAAAAAAAATTAAAAAAATTAAAATAAAAATATAAATATTTAGAAAATTAGTTACCTGTTTTCTGACCTATACAACTTACGTCACTACTTCAATACTCGTGACCTATGCCGCGTGGATTACCAACTATTTTGAAAAAGAAAATGTAATTATTTGTTCAGGGTGTGGAGTTATTAGTAACTTTAAGCAACGGCCATTAACTGGTCTCTCCTTCTTAAACACACTTACGAGAATTTAATTCATTTGCCAAACCTTTTAAAAATTTAAATAATCTATTGTTGCCTATTCTCAGTGAATAATAAGTTATAGTAATCAACAAAAACAGAGAAGATGGGAAATCTGAAAGATATTGCAATATTTTGCATTTCACATCAATATTTTGGTTTCATGACTGTTATATTGACTTTTACATGTCTTACGTATTGGTTTTGAAATTTGCAAATGTAGCCTGACCAACCATAATAAAGTATCGGTATGAGTCAAACCAAACATGGCTTCAAGTTTGTCACAGCCAGAGGTGGAAGGGGGTATAAATTCCCACCACTTATAATTGTTTTAAATGGTGTGTTTTTACAAGCAGCCTCTGGCAATCAAGTCCAGCTCCTTGCCCTCAAGTGGGAGTTCGTCTTAAAGCCAGGTCAAGATAAGATAAAGAGCCCTTCACGGGCGTTTGGCTCAGATCAAGTGCAGAGCTCTGGTCTCTTCTTGGTCGGGTCCTGAGTTATGGGACTCAACCATGTACGAAAGATGCTACAGCACTGGCTCTGGATCAACCCAAGAGGAAGTGAGGGACCTGAAGGGTAATTCGTATGTCTTTCTTTTTGCGGTAACTTCGATCATTTCAGTCCCTCTCTTTCTTAATGTATTGCTTCCTTTTGGATCTTTCACAGATGGAATCTTTGAAGAACAAAAATGGACCCACTGTTTACCAGGGAGGGGGCATCAACAAAAGACCCTTAAAATTACGCAAAAGTGTTTCTACTGATAAGAAAAGGAGCAAACGAGGGTCACTGGCACCTAAAAATTAGTTGACTTGGGTCAATGGGGCTCGTCAGCCGGGGTAAGCAGCCCATGTAGGAGGAAAATACTCCGATAAAACACCTTTAGAAATAAAAAGCCCTGCCTGCCGCCTAGCCATGACACATTTTTTAAAATATTGAACTGACATAGAGGCAATAGTGAATCCGGTTTCTCGGGTCTCACCAAGACATTGTTTTCTGTCCAGGCCACTAAATGTTGTTTGCGAGTTATTTACATTCAGCATTGGTCGAGATCTGGGGTGGACTGTAGTGGTGTGACTACATTTTCTTAGGCTGAGGGTATCAGATGAGCAGTTTTCTTATTACTGCACGGCCCGCTGATAGTGCAAGAACAAAAGTCCTGTAGTAGCTCTCCGACAGGCTATTCAATCAACAATCGCATAATCAGCAGTGAAGCGTTAAGTGAGGTAGGTGGGCCATACTCATCAGAAAAATTCTGATGTCTTTTTTTTCAAAGTGGCTACAATCTGCAGTATTAATCACACTTTGAGTTTCAATTCATTAAATTGTCACACAACAGGTATTGTGACTCAGTTATTCCTATGTCCTGACAAACACGAAACAGGAGTCATTCCGATCCGTCCATGGTTCAATACTTTTATTATTGAATTCCTGACAAACTTTCAAAGAAAGCCGCTGTTGATCATAACAATTTTGATTCATTGCAGACCATGCCCTGCAGTACAACAATCTTGCAAGAAGAAAAGCAATCAAATAGGTTTAATTTTTTCTTGAAGGAATGTTTGTTAAGGAGTCTTTTGGTAAGCTGTTTGACGTAGTTAGAGAAAATGCAAAATCACCACATTTCATTGAAGATTCTGTTTTGCCAAAGAAAAGGGAAAACCTCAAATCTCCTATTCTGCATCACCTCACCAAAGCAAAGAGCCTGGATACTACTTTGACACTGACCAGAGTCTCTGTCGTGAAATATATTTTGATGATTTAGACACTATTATCATGTATATAAAAAAAAGATTCGAACAGCCAATTTTCCAAGCGTCTTAAAGCCTGCAATCGTTTTATTAAGGTCGATCGACGGTCAAGACACAGCTAAAGTATCAGTTATTTGAATGAAAATTACACGAATGAAAGAAATATTGAGATCTTTATCAGAGAACCAGAGGTGCTTTGCGCTCCTTTCAAGAGTAAACTCGAATGTTTTAGGATAGTTTGAAACAGGTTAAAGATTTCCCCCAATCGTTCCTCATCCCTATCACGATCAAGATACTGAATGCCACAGGAACTCGAGCAATTGCTCGCGACTCAAAGCGAGAAACAAAATATCAATAACACCCAACTACAGAAAAAGGCTCAAAGACAGTCACGTAATTCTTATTAGTGTCCAGTTGAATTGCAATGCATTATCATTTCAGGGTGCTGAAAGAAAAAAAAAAGATCAGCCATGTTTTTTCCCTAGTGATTGCATTAGAAACAATCTGCATGCGCAAAGGCTTTCATTTCTTTAGGTGTTTAGTACAAAACAGCACACCCTAAATTCACATGCCAACTGAAAAAACAACACAGTATTCTTTTCCTGGCTTAACTGCAAGTTTCAAGTCAGCTGAGTACTAGAATTAATAGCCTTACAACAGGAATTTTTGTAGCTCTTTTAATCCATTTACTCAGCATATAACTGAAGTTGATTCTGAGGGGGCGCCCTTCTAAGAAATTATTTGGCCGGCCATTGTAACAACAGTTTTTACTTCAGACCACACCTAGGCTTGAACTTAATATAAGTAGTCATTACGGTTTGGAAAATTTATTCTTTGAAGTTTATTGTATTAACTGACTGGGTCACTTTACCGGGCATTTGAAAATTGAAAAGGGAAGTAAACTTTACTCTTGGCTTCTTCCTTCTTTCAATTCTATTTTGGAAAACATACAAACTTAGCAGAATGCAGCTTTTAACGGAGAAATGAATTGGGCACAGTACTTCTAGGGATTTGGCTGAGGTTCGAACCCGTCATGTTTAGCATGTTAAACTTTCCACTATATTTATTTATTAGCATATTATTTACATTACTAAAAAGATTGCTAACAGACGATTAGTAGCTTTTCCAAATACAAGAAGGCATACCAACCTGCTACTGGTATTAGCTGTACAATACTGACATGCCATAGAGCAAGAAGTCCTATTGTAATCAAGAGCTTCATTGTCTTGCAGTTTCTAAAAAAATAATTATAACCATGCTTTTACCCGTTAATCAAAAAGAGTATTTTTGAATTAATATGTCAGCAGATGATGGATGTAACACGTCTACAATGTTTCTTGACAAAAACAGAATGCTTTAAATGGTAATAAGGGATACAATCTACAGATGTTTAATAAACTGCGACCAGATTCTGGTAATGGTAAGTCAATTTCTTTATTCAGCCACATACCATGAAACACAAACCTGCACTAACCAAATTAAGTGAAGTGGAGTGACCTTTTCCTTTTTGTCATTCATTTGCTTTCGTGACAGATTTTCAACTTTTCCCTTTTTTCAGTAGTTGACGTATTTTTTAAAGAAAATTGTAATATTTACTGTTGCAAGTCTTTTTTTCTAGAAATAACGATCATAAAAGTTTTTTTCCCTTTAACTTTTTGAGGTAAGGTACAATAAACGAATTTACATTTCCTAATGTCATTTTGGGATGAAATATAGATTGTATCAATATAGAAATATAGAAACAATCATTTTGCAGGGATATTGTTTTCAAAGATTTCTACACTGACAAAGTCATCGCCTTTTCAAGGACTCACCTACATCGTCAAATGTTCTCCTTGATAAATGGTTACACAAGGTAATTCCTTTAATCAAGACCGTGGTTTTAATGTTCGTGACCAATGCGTTGTCAATTTTAGGTAAAGACCTGGGTCCAACTGTAGCCATGAGCAAAGCCGACCACGACCCAACATTGTTCATCATTGATCCTTGCCGGACGATGGAAGAAGAATCTCTCGAAATTTAGCTCAGAAAGAGCTTACGGCTCACGACATGATAAATATTCTAGATCACTCTTCACCACTTTTTTCATCTTCCTAGGCAATGTCTGTGGGATCTTTAGCTGTGAATGCAAAACTGAAAATGTCTTTTCTCGATGTTTTTTAGTATTTCTTGCCAGTAATCAACAAGGATGGTTTTCCTTGCCGGGTTTAAATTGGTCAACTACTGCTTACAAATGAAAAAGGTAGGATATCGACCTTTTATGTAAGTCCCTTTGGTGTTCTTCCCTTGAGCCGATTGCGTACTGCTTTGTCGTTTGAGGATTAAACTAAGTAGGTAAAAAAATGTTTTCATGCTTTTGCCACCGTAGATGGATCATTCATTTCCTTGGGAAATAGCTCTGTTCAATTCTCTGATGACTGATATTTCTTTTTCTATATCTTCGTCAGTAATATCTGAGCTTTACAAAATTCAATGTAGCTAGAGTTTGTCATTTTGAGGGTGTTTTCAAGATCAGTACCTGTGACCAAAGACGCTTTAAAAAAATTTGTGATCATCACCACTAAAGAATTACACCAGCGCACTTTGTTTATGGTCATGGTCATGGCCTTGAACAATTGGCTTTTGAAAACTCACCTTCTCTGAAAACGATCAAACCCTTCTTTGGGGCACTGGGATAAAAATGTTTGTTTGCTCCAAAACCTAAATCCTTTAAAATGAGTCAACTACGAGTTCTTAATCCAATTTTCCAAAACGTGTATTTCCGGTATTGCAGCTGCCACTTGATGACGACATTGCAACAATACCTGCTGCAATAATACATTAAAACGCCCATTATTAGAACAATAAATGAGGAATAGAATGCTTAAAATTTTTTTTGAAGCCTTCTTTATTGACGCAGTAAACATAGATTTAGTAATAAACGTTACATTTGACTAAAGTGAGTTTTATATAATATCATCTTTGTCAATAGGGGAAAACTGCACTTCTACGCATCCCTGACAGTTCCAGTCGTTTGTTGGCACTCTCCTTACTTTTTCACAGTGCCTCTGATACCACATGGTATGTCAAGCATTGAATTCTGTTGTCCACATCTTTCTCTATTTATTCTGCCTCAAGTATACCTTTCTCGCTGCTTTCTTCAATAAAACTCTCATCACAAAAGTTTTGAAAAATAAAATAGCATTTCTTTCCAATTCTTTCCAATGATGAGAAAAAAGTAATACCTTTTCTATGGAATGTTCCGCATCGATGACAATGAGTGATGTTTTCGCTACATCGCTTTCTGACATCTCCTTTGCATTACTTGTGGATGACGGAATTGCTAGACTACATTGGTAATATGGAATTAAGTCATTTATTTTGAATCGTCTATCTGGCATCATTTGATCTAGTTGAAGCAACTGCTTAAACAATTTTGCTTGCTTATAAGTTAGATGAAAAGCTATTCGAGTCATCTGGCGTCATGCAGATTAAAATTTTCATCATGTAATGATGTTTTATAGTTACTCCAACATATCCCAGCGAATTTTGAACTTGGTGCAGTTAAGGCAAAAACTCTGTGCAGTCAATTATCACCCTGCATTAGTGATATTTTCGAAAGCGGTCCGGCAGATTCATTTTTATGAACTCACGATCTGCCCATACAATCAAACCTATTACCATCCACAGTATTTACCTATGTAAAAACTATTGTTGTCAGAAGGCCATTAAAAATGTTAAACCTTATAGCTAGGTCGCCAACAACTAATCCTAGACGCATTGTCAACACTATAAAAGAAATTTTTGCTCGTACGATAATTTTCTCTTGGGCCCAGTCTTCTTTTCCTCCATTCAAACCTCATATTTAATTTTTTCCATCTCGTCGGGGGCTTTCTCGTATAAAAATGCTCATTTCGTAGTTTTCTGTCCTTTCCAGTACTCCATTTGATGACCAACTGCTTCCAGGTGCTGAAATAACATTTTGAATGTTGCATCTATTTCTCAGCAAGTGCACAAAGCATCTTGATAATCCTTGGTAAGGTACTGGTTTGGGAAGTTTGACCTATTGGTTCCGAGCATTTCAAAGGCTTGTCTAAGGCTCAGTTACAAGAGACTCTTTGAAAACTAGCACTTTTTCAAAGGAATCGAAGTCTTTTTCATTCGCAGTTGGAAAGCTATAAAATTTTAGCCCCTTCACATGACTCCTCTTTACACCTTCGTCTGGTTTCCTAGATTTGTGCTCACTACCACCAGCACAGCACATTTGAATGGGGCTCATTGTAGATAAAATTGAACACAATTTTCAACTCCTTTAGTCTTTCTTAATTTTGAACTCAGATTTAGGGTTGGGCTAAGGCTTTTTTTTCACTATTTGGCTTCTTATCTATCTATCTATCTATCTATCTATCTATCTATCTATCTACAAATCTATAAGTACATTTACGGGTTAGGCGTGCAGATACACACCTAACCCGTAAATGTATATAAATATGTATATATGTATATATATATATATGTGTATATATCTGTATGTCTTTTTTTAAAAAAATACATAAGTATATATATATATATATACATACTTATGAGACATGAAAAGATGAAATATTCTCCAGTTTAGTTCACTCCAGAAAAGATTAGATGTTGATTTGATTATTTGTCANCTTTTTTTTCACTATTTGGTTTCTTATCTATCTATCTATCTATCTATCTATCTATCTATCTATCTATCTATCTATCTATCTATCTATCTATCTACAAATCTATAAGTACATTTACGGGTTAGGCGTGCAGATACACACCTAACCCGTAAATGTATATAAATATGTATATATGTATATATATATATATGTGTATATATCTGTATGTCTTTTTTTAAAAAAATACATAAGTATATATATATATATATACATACTTATGAGACATGAAAAGATGAAATATTCTCCAGTTTAGTTCACTCCAGAAAAGATTAGATGTTGATTTGATTATTTGTCAACTTTATGGTGGGTCTGCCTTAACCGGTTTAATACAAAATACCTCTAAAAGTTTTAGTGGATGAGTTAGTATCTTTTTATAAAAAGAGAAGTGAAATTTTCATTGGTGCGTTTCAGGCTAAACGAGATAAACAGCACCAGCGTCAGGAGATGATTGAAGAGTACTGAGAATCCAGGGTGTATTGAGATAAATATTTGTAAAATTTATGTTAAATTGCTATAAATGGCTACTGTGAGAAATATTCTCTTCAGTTACTTCCTAAACATACATATATGTTCATACGTATATAGATATACATACATTCATAATACATATATGAATAATCTGGAGGCACATTCAATTTATCAAAAGGTTTAGAGAGTGGAGGAGTACTACAACAGAGGTATTGAGTCGGAGGGGTTTAAACTGACAACTTTAACTGAAAGCAAGAAAACATTTTCATCCAGTGATTGAGATACTCTCATAAAGGCATAAAAACCGTTATTCCATTAATCTCTTGAAAGACCAAGACCATGTATAATATATAGATAAATGTTTCAGGTGGTAGGTTTAAATCATGACTTTTTGGGCCCATTTATTGTTGTTTTTGTCACCAAGCAATGCAATAACAAATATCTAGCCTGAATTAAATGCTGCAATACCAGACCTAGTACTGCTACTAAGATAGCTTTTTATGTCAGCTATCAGGCTTGGAGTGGGTAATGCTGTAGCCATAGCTTGTTGCCACACAACAACAACCCTTTGAACAATGTGCCTTTCCTCACTTGTTATGAGGCACCACATGCAAGGGTGAAGTGATATTGCCATTTTGTCTTGGTTCTCTATTTTATCTCATTCTTGTAACTGCAGCATATTTGGCTGCTTTCAGCTTTCTTGGCCTCTTGCAGGGTGCTGAATACAAGGATTTGGCCCTTTTATCACTAGATGGTGTGTAACTACTCGATAATAATAATAATCATAATACTAATAATGATAATAATAAATTCTGGATCTTCCACATGATTACTTTTCTTTATTACATTTAAAAGTGTTGTCCACTTAATAGCGACTCTTTGATGTGCGGTATTATTTCTTGGGATCTTTTGAATGAAAGTTGAGTACCTATCAGACCAAACCATCCACTCTCAATAATAGTGAATACCGTTCTCACAGCTTCGATTAAGAAGAAACTATGGGATTTTTCCATAGAAACAAAGATAGTGTCACACACCGAGTATTGTGAGACCTCAGTTATTTTAACAATAGTCCTTAGCGACTAAAGGTAAAACTTCAGATAGCACAAACACTGAAAGTTCACGCAATTCCTTGAGCCACCTCAACTGACCTGATCTCTAAATCTATCTTTACGTGCCCCTATATATATATATACCATATGGCAAGATAACTATAGATATAAAATAACATGACTAAATTATACTAACAGCGTAAAATACAAAAAAGTGCGACGTGAAAATATGGGAAAGGGAGGAAAGAGCTGAATAGGTATGCAGAGACAAGCTATATGACGTTAAACTAAGCAATACATAGGTAAATGTTAAAAGAGATACGAAATAAACAACGATGACTAAACTGAGCATGCCCTAGGAATGCTGGGAAAATCCCGCACCTTTAAACAAAACAAAAGAAGGGGATGTAACGGCTGTGATGCATGCCTGTGGTGCAGACTTGCTTTCGTGCGTCCAAAATGTGGAGGCTACGATCATGATGTCCAAAACAGACCATCCCAAATTCAATGAATCTAGGGGAAAATGTAAACAAGGTGTGGAGAGGGGGCTTAAGGGGTAAAAGTTCTTTCCTACAAAAGGGTGTCCTAAGAGGTTCGTGACAATAATATTATTTTTGGTTTTTCATGAAAAATTGACGTAAAATCCTGTATTAGTGCCACCAGATCTCTCAGCTTTCTTTCTGATAGACATTACTTCATACTCCAGTTACGTGATCAGAAATGTTGACAACACTATCATTCTTCTGACCCCTGCATTCATCTGTGGGGAGAACAAGTCTCAATTTTTCTGTGGCTCTCAACCATACGAAAAGAGAGGCAGTACAAAAAATATCGGGTCATATCAACGTAAATTATATTGAAAAAAGCCAACTAGAGGTATTTTTAACATTTTTTTTGGAAATATAAACGAGATCCAACATAAAAGGTGAAATATAATTAGCAAAAATTTTAAGTCGCCAATATTTTAATTCTAGGAGTTTAGCCCCTGGTCTCCCGTACTTTTCCTCATGTCTGTGAGCATACCTAAGACAAGGATGATAGAAGAGAAGATCACAAAGGGAATTTTGTTCTAGATATTTTATGGCTTTTGACATCTGCCTAAATAAATCTCTTGAAAAAGCTGAGCTGCGAACTCATTGCTAATACAGTTATAAAATTGATTAAAGTGATTTGCCTGTTCAAAAACATTATCGCTGAGCTGTTGACCATTGATTGGACAAGAGATAACAAGCAATCACCAGGCTTCACTTTTGAAATACGTTGACTTGCTTTATTGAACATCTCAATTCATAATAAACAAAGTACATGTGTAAAAAGCAGACCAATCATCACGATTTTCCTGACGAAGAAATGTTATGTTTCAAGAAATCTCCCTCAATATTTTCATGTTCAGCCCAGCATAAAAGAGAAAATAAGATATCAAGAATAAGAAATTGGCAGAGATACTACAGGACTCTTGTGGAGGTGTTGATGATGTGTATGGACTATGAAGTCACTGACCTCGCCATCGTTTCACGTTTGTGCTGTTTGTTTACATGAGCATTGTACCACAGCATTTTATAACTATTTAGAAATGAAACGAAAAACCATTCTCATTCATTCATTTTTTGGCCTGTTTCTACTTCTTCCTGAAGAGAATAAAAAAGTATTTGTCAGCAAATAACCTTTTTGTCTCATTAGCATCTCAATGGCTTATTTAAGCTGACCAGTTATGACATGTACAAAAATGTTTGATAATATATTATCAATAATTGATCATTGATCTCATTTTAGTCAACTCTTGCAGATACAAACTTCGTTAATTAACAACTGCTCTAAACAACAAAGATTACCTCTGAAAGAAGCATTCACATTACTACAAACTAATGATTCTCGCGGAGATTTCCTCTGGAAATAAAAAAAAATGATGGTTAATGCAATGTCCTCACGTTAGAATTAAACTTCGTTAGGTTTTTTTTTTGCTTACTCGGATAAGAAATGCTTATTCGCGTCAACGTTTCTTCAAAAGCTGTAGAATATTACATTTAGAATGATAAAATTATAGAATGCCATAAACGAAAGAAAGAAATGCAATTTTGGACTATGTCCCAGCACCATTAATATATTCTTAATTGGCAGTCACAACCGGTAACGATTTTTGAAGATTTTTTTTTAATTAATTTTTTTTCTTACGCTAAGGCTACGTGCGATGTTTTTATCCTTATTTTAAATGTCGAGACCGAACATCAGTTGCAAATAAGTGTTTGCCCCTGTCTTCTCCTTCTTATTCTTTTAATAGATCTCAGATTGGGTTGCTTTTAAATCAAGTTTGAATAAAATTTAGGCTTAGCATTATCCCAAAATTTATTTTGGCTAGGTGATCGGGATTTGCAGATGGTTTTAGTTCTCAAGTAGTACCTATTTTTAATGAAATTGAAGCTCAGTGTTCTAACAGAGCACGTTGTTGTTAAAAAAAAAAAGATTTAATATTAGGCAGATAATAATCATCAACACTTAAATAAAGCCCTACTCATGTTTATATTTTTTTCCATATCCTATATACTCCACATAAAGCTTGGAATTAAAATGTTTAAATCACCATGTGCTCACCTGACAGGAAATATGTAAACATCACAAAAAAGAAATGAAATATCATGCTCTTCATGGTCAGTAAACATTTCAAAAAAAAGCACTGATGGTCAAAATGATCATCCTGAAAGAAATTTGTCTGATTATTATTTAATTTTTAATATCACCGTGATTAACGATCTACCTTTATTTTAAGTTTTGCTGTCTTGAGTACAATTTACCCTCCAAACAACTATCCGAGTAAAACATCGTAAAACCTAATGTTTTGACAAATTATGCCCAGAGTGAAAAAAAATTAAGCAGTATCTGCCTTAAATGAAATCTTAACTTTACAATTAAAAAATCAAATAATTTGAGCCCATCGTGGTCTCTCCATACTAAATATGTTTACATAAGACCTTAATGCATTTTTATGGCTTAGGAAAAGAGTATTTATGGTTTTTAGTTTGATCTTTTCATAGAGCAAAGATATCGTATTTTCAGAGAGCAGCCAACATGATAATATACTTCTAATTCTAAAAACCAAAATGCTTTAAACACTAAAATCCAATTCTTTAAGATAAAAGATATTGAGCAAGTAAATATTAAATAGAAAAATAAATCAATGTTAACGGAAACGGTATTACTATACAAGAGAACGGTAGCAGAAATAGATATGATACCTTTTGTCTTCTGAAAAGTCTTGACTTCTTGCTCTTTCAAACTGAGGTGTCTCTCCTTAAACCACCAGTTTTAAAACCACGAGAGTCTGCTCGACACTATCCTACAGACCTTTCTTCTAATCTGTCAGTTTGGTAGAAAGATATTAATATTGAATACCCACTATTATGTAAAAGAGCAGGTATTTCTTGAGCCCATTCTCTTATCGATCAGGCAAATGGTCTTCCAGATCAGGGTCAATATCGGAGGAGATAATTGGGTGGTCTTTTTATTGTAGGCATGAAAAAGCAACTTTACTAACATATGTTTAAAAGGAGTCTGTTGTAAGAAATAGTAACTTTTGCTATGAAGATTCATGAAGTTAACTTGAAGAGCACTAAGTTAATTTCAATCTTTATGTAAACAGGTTGAAGAATTTCCTGTCCAAAATAGATAGTGGAACATTATTGTATCTATTGCACAAGCGCTCTAGCAGATACGCTAGATAAAGGCCATATCTTGATTCATGGTCCTGAGAAAAATTATCTACTCAATCTATTTTTTGATAAACTACATTTCAGATCTCCAATAGATTTTTAGTACACAAGTGCAAAAGGATAGAGTAGATTGCTTAAGTCCACAGAAAGCAATCAATTCCAATTCTAAAAGATTTTCGGTCCTGAGGAATAATAAGTTATTATTGTTTATTTTTCAACTATCCAAGGAATGGGCGTTCATTTTATATATAAAAGGAAATAAAAAAAAGAAAAGAGTAGCAGGCCATTTTTTTTATAAGATAAACCATTGTTCAACCAACAATAGAATCAGTGAAGTGTTATAATAAATATAATAACAGCACCACCCTTATCAAAACGTATAACACATACCGGTCAACAAACATATAAATATGTAAATTTAGTGAGAAAATTTCCCGTCATAGAAATTCCTGTTAAAACTTGACATTTACAAGAAATCTTTTGGAACACTTAAACAGTTCAGAACACTTAAAAGTACCTGTTTTAAATAGCATATGTAATGGTATATGCACACTGAAACTGCAGCTATTTTTCTCAGTATATGATCATCAATATTATATATTTAACAAATTGATGCATTGTTACGTTAAATGGAGAAAATGAAATAAATGGTTAATGCTATATGTAATTACATCAGGATTTTTTGGTGGAAGGCTTTTTCTTGGCTCATAGTTAGACTAAGCCACCAGCATGATAAAATATAAACTAAGTCGAATTTAATTAATGAGAAAAAAGAATAGAGAAGGTTGAACTAAGCTCAGCAGTTTTGTGGTTGACTAGCTTGAAGAATTGAAGATCACGTGCAATTTTTTTTCTTCTTAAAGCAAAAATGACAAAAATTGGACATGAATAACTTCTAACTCTTTAAAAAAGGGGAGAGGGGGAGACATTTTGGTTGGAATTACTATTAACTGTTAAATTTGGAAATTTCCACCACATCCACTGTTTAGCAACGTTGTACTATAACAACATTATTATTATTATTATTATTATTATTATTATTATTATTATTATCACGAATTGGCAACTAATGCCTTGGCAGATTTAAGCCTTTCTGTGTGTGAGAGAAAGAGCCGGTTACAACCAGTAACCAAAGGTCTCTCATCATGGTCTTTCCCATTCAGTGTTCTAATTCCTTCCACAAAATCCTAGCTGTTCCTAATAGAGTTGTTTTCTGGACTTCGGCATTGTTGATATCAATCCCAATCTTTTCCATGTATTTTGTGAAATTTTCGTCACACTCCCAAGACAACAGGTACAACGCTAACTTTTTTCAGATTCCAAAGTCTTTGGATTTCTCTTTTAATTTCCTGTTACTTGCCAATCTTTTCCTGTTCTTTTTCACTTATCCTGGTGTCTCCGGGGATGAAAACGTCGGTGACGATCGCAGTCTTGTCAACTTTATCAATAATTACGAGGTCTGGTCGTCGTCTGGCCTCAATGACATTGTCACACTGGATGTTCATGTCCCATAACAGTTTGTGACTTCCATTCTCTAATACTGTTTGGGGTTCATGCTTATACCATTTCTCGGCTCTTTTAAGATTCAGCTTTCCATACAGCTTCCAATGGACAATTTTAGCGACGTTGTCATGTCGTCTTTTGTACTCTTTCTGAACAATCTTTTTACACTCGCTCAGGGTATGGTTTACTGTTTCTCCCCTTTCTCCACACAATCTACAATTAGGTGAATCAGTTCTTTTTTCGATGTTATACTTAACATAATTTGTCCATAATGCTTGCTCCTGGGCAGCAAATATTAAAGCTTCAGTGATTGTGTTATCCAGATCCACGATTTCACCTCGTCAGTATTTTCACTTTTATTCCTGATAAATTGCCCATACATCTGCTTTCCCAGTCATTTTTCTTTTCTTTTCTCCGTATTTGTCTTCTTGAGATCTTCCTTGTTAACCGTTGGTTGGTATTCAATTATACCAACACGTTTCACTGCTTGACGTAATGAAGCATTGGAATTTTTGAGGTACCGTCCAAGATTATTCTCTTCACATCTAATTGAATCTTCGCAATTCATAAGTCCTCTTCTACCCACATTCCTATCTAGGTATAATCTGTCCACATCACTTTTAGGGTAAAAAATTTTATGCATTCTTGGGAGCTTTCGGGTTTTCCTGTCCAGTTCCCTCAGATCATCACATTTCCATTCTTCTATTCCTGCCTCATACCTCAATACTGCCACTGCCAAACCATTTATGGCGTGTATTTTGTTCTTTTTAAAAACAATCCGCACTTCTTTATCCAGAATTCCATTTCAATATCTTCACTGAACATGTATACCGTTTTCACGAGTGAATCAATTTTCTTATGCAACTTTCCGAAGAGTTTTAGACCGTCCATGAATAACAAATGGTTCAAACGTGTGACTTTATCACTAAACTCANTTCCTGCCTCATACCTCAATACTGCCACTGCCAAACCATTTATGGCGTGTATTTTGTTCTTTTTAAAAACAATCCGCACTTCTTTATCCAGAATTCCATTTCAATATCTTCACTGAACATGTATACCGTTTTCACGAGTGAATCAATTTGCTTATGCGACTATCCGAAGAGTTTTAGACCGTCCATGAATAACAAATGGTTCAAACGTGTGACTTTATCACTAAACTCATGATAAACTTTTATTTTCATTAGTATTAAAGTTAAGGAGATTAGGACAAGTGTAAACAAAAGTGCCGACAAACTGTCCCCCTGAAATCCCCCCTCTTTATTTGAACAGTTCCAAGAGATGTACCACGCGATGCTAGTTCCAACTTCCACTTACTAATACTACCTAACAAAAACGTTTTGTTGTTCTCAGCCACTCCAAACAATTTTAAACACTTTCCAATCCAGCTATGTGGTATCATGTCATATACTTTACGGTAGTCAATCTATGCCATAGCAAGCTTCGTATTTCTTCGTTTGCAATCTCTAAGGACTGCCTTGTCGATAAGCAATTGATCTTTCTTGCCTCTACAATTTCTCTTACATCCTTTCTGCTCATCAGGTATTATTTCTTTTTCATCAAGAAATTTGTAGTGACAGTTCGATATGATACCTGTTAGCAGTTTCCACATCAGTGGAAGACAAGAAATGGGGCGATAGTTATCCACTGCATTACCTTTACTGGCATCTTTTTGGCACAACACTGTTCTACCAAAAGTCAACAATTCAGGTAGTTCTTCATTCCCATTCAAAATCGTATTTTAATTATTCAGATATTCTCTCGTGAAGGCTAGATAACCTTTTAATCCAAAAACCTTGTACACCATCTCTCCCAGGTGCCTTCCAATTAGAAATTTTTCTATCTTGCTTTCAGACCATTTCTATTGTAATAACTGGTGCCGTTTGGTTTTGGGTAGTTACTCTCCTCCTTCAATCTTTGTAGCCATTCTGCTTTCTTGTTATGACCTTTTTCTTGACTTTCTGCTGCACCTGGAATTCCACTTCTTCCAAAATTACTACCATTTAGTCCCGCAAATAACCTTTTCCGATCGAGGTCTGGTCGTCGTCTGGCCTCAATGACATTGTCACACTGGATGTTCATGTCCCATTATAGTTTGTGACTTCCATTCTCTAATACTGTTTGGGGTTCATGCTTATACCATTTCTCGGCTCTTTTAAGATTCAGCTTTCCATACAGCTTCCAATGGACAATTTTAGCGACGTTGTCATGTCGTCTTTTGTACTCTTTCTGAACAATCTTTTTACACTCGCTCAGGGTATGGTTTACTGTTTCTCCCCTTTCTCCACACAATCTACAATTAGGTGAATCAGTGCTTTTGTCGATGCGATTTGGGACCTCTTCTTGTGATCTTGATGTATTTTGAGTCTAAACAATGCATAAGGTTGATGTATGCTGATGACACAGTACTTGTGTTTTCCTGCCAGACTATTGACTTGGTTTAATAATAATAACTTAGTACTTTACTCCAGACCTTGTTTCTTTTCGATACTGTTAAAAAGCTAAATTTCAAGCACCTTGCAATCTGATGATTCTCGATTCTTTCAAAAATAAAGAAAACAAATAGGACTATGTTGTGGTAACTCCTGACCACCATCTAGCATTGACGGAAAATTTATCATTGGTCTTAAAAGGAGTAACCCAAGGTCTCAAATTGCTGAAAAGAGTAAGTTCTAACATTACTCCAAAAACAACAGCCACAATATATCACACAATTATTGAACTGATAACGTCATATTGTGTTCCCATTTACCCTGGTCTCGCGTCATTCCCTCATAGTAACATGGGAAGAGCGTATCAGACAATCGTTGTTAATATGAAGAAATCGATCCTATTAAAACTTTAAACGCTTAATGAAAGTCAGTGAATAAAGTTCATCTACAACTCCCTTTTGTCTACATTTTGGTGTACGTGGTTACGCAAGTTTAGGACTGCATCTTAGGTGTCTGTATTTACTGAAGGCCTATAATGTCTTTATAACAGAATTTTTTATTCCAGAAACCCTGTAATTTGGACGGATTATTTAGAAAATATACTCGGCAATGTTTGTCTAGGTTTGCCTTTCAACTAAAACGCAGTCTCTGGGTTTCCGCGTCCCTGATTCCCCAGGGAATTTAGCAACAAATTGCTCCCTATTCCCTGGGAAATTAAGTATTATATAAAAATTGGCTTTTTTCCAAAAGTGAATAAATTGTAATGTAAATAATTTGGAAACGCTGTTTGTGCATGACGAAAATCATAAACAAAACAAAAGCTTGTCAAATCACGTCGATAACCTTGCAAAATTAATTCAAAAGCAAGAAATTTAAACAGTAAACACTCAGTTTAAAATGACGGACTTTGAAGATATTAGTGCCCAAAGGAAATCGGATGCGTGGAATTATTTTATTTACAACCAAGAGCAAGAAGTCTTAAAAATGTCCTAAGCAAATCAAAGTTGGTGGCTCGAGTAGATGATGATAAGGATGATCGGACATCTGAAATTTAAACACAAAATTGAAGTCAAATCTTGTCTCGAAGAAGCCTGAGAACGAAAAACAAAAACTGCCAAAATTGACTCTTCCTTTAAGCCCAAGCAAAAAGGTTCCCTCAATGAAGTCATTGCAAAACTTGTGGCTGTGGATGGATTGAATTTTAATCAAATTGCATCCAGTGATACAATGAGAAAAGCATTCAAATCAGATGGCTATTCTATTCCGAAATGTCGAAAGGATGTCCGCACACTCTTCATGAAGTAATTTGACGTTGTGAAGAACAAAGTATGTGATGAAATTAAGCAAAACAAGGAGGCTGATGTTCGATTTTCAATCAGTTTTGATGAATCAACTTCAAACAGCGACAGGAGGTTTTTTAGCTTGAACCTTCATCTTCCAAGGGGCTTTTCATCTTTAGGAATGGTTCGTGTCAAAGGAGGAATGAACACTGATTCAATCTCGTTCAGAATAGACTCAAGTCATTCGGACTGGACTTAAACACTGATATTATAGCTACAATGACAGGCGGAGCAAGCTTGATGATAAAATTTGGTCGCAAGACTGCAACTATTCATTTTGCATGCCTGGCCCATGCTATAGATCTGTGTGTTTGTAATGTATTGATTCTTACCTTACCTATCCATTTTGTGCCATTTGGCACATAAGACCTCCACAATCTGCCTCGACGCTGCCCTGTCGAAGGGCGTGTTGCACGCCTCATCTAAGGATCTCCATCCACCAGTCTGTCTCTCTTTCTCGACAGTCCTTCTCCAGGTGGTTTTTGGTCTCCCGCGCTTTCAGGGGCCCAGGACATGGCTGTCACACTGTCGTCGTTGGGATCTTTCCTCAGGATGTGACCGATGTATTTCCATCTCCTTCTTCTCACTCCACTGCTCATGCTCTTCATCCTATCTTTCTCCAATACAACTTCGTTTGTTGGGTGCTCCTGCTACCGTATCCTCAGTATTCGCCTCAGACATTTGGTCTGGAATGTCTGAGGCGAATTCTGGAAGATGTCCAGCTTCTTGTCGTCTCATTTGGTCATCTTCAATGTTTCGCAGCCATACATCTTGACGGTTGTTATCAGAATTCTGAAGAGCCTCAGCTTGGTGTTTTAGCTGATATTGTTAGACTTCCAGATGTTCTGGAGACCGACAGACGCAGCCTGTGCATTAGCTAGTCTGTTTTCCAGGTCCATGGTGCCACCTCCGACGCTGGAGACGTACGCTCCTAGGTACTCAAATCTATCGACGTCTTCCACTGGTTCTCCATTCATTGTGATGTGGTCATGATTTCTGACGTTCATTCTGAGGACTTTGCATTTCTCAGTGTTTACCTTAAGGCCTGTGTGCTCTCCATTCTCTACCAGTTGGTCAGTCTTTTGCTGTATCTGCTGTTTTGTTTGCGATGTCGACGGCAAAGTCGAGGTCGTCTACCTTTGTTACGTACTTCCACCTGATGCCATTCTCTCCACAGTCCTTCTCATGTTCCAGTCAATGACGAGTAGAAACAGGAAACCAGACATGTTGCACCCCTCTTTCCCCCAAGTCTTGATCTTGAATCAGTCTGTGTTGTCCTTCTCGTCAATGATGGCGCTTTCAAAGTTGTCATATAAGGCTTTCACTACTGCACTGATCTTCTTGGGTATGCCGTAATCTTCGTTATAGTCTAAAGGCTCTCTCTGTGCATTGAGTCGAAAGCTTTTTCAGAATCTACGAAGTTGATATTCAGTGGAGCTTGCTATTCGTTGGACTGCTCAATGCTGTTTCGCAAAATGAAGATATGGTCGGTGGTACTTCGCCCTGTTCTGTACCTTGCCTGTTCCTTCCTCAGTCTCCTGCCTACACCACTCATAATCCTGTCGACTAGGATTCATCCCGGTATTTTGCTAACGACTGGCAGCAGAGTAATGCCACGCCAGTTCTTACAGTTCTTTAGGTCTCTCTTCTTTGGCAACTTGACTATGAGGCCTCGCCTCCATCTTCTTGGTGTCCTCTCCGGTCGCCAGACTTCATCTAAGACCTGTTTCACCTTCCGTGTTGTAAAATCTTTGTCTGTTTTCAACAGCTCCGCCTGTATGAGATCTTCCCCAGCCGCTTTGCCACTCTTCAGCTTTCCTGTGGCGTTTTGGGGACTTCTGCAAGTGTGTGTGGGTCTGTTCTGATGTCAGCGATCACATATTCTTCTTTGTCTTCTTCTGTTACATTGTTTGTCGGTTCGTCACAGTTGAGGATCTTACTGAAATGCTCCTGCCGTTTTCTCCTGTCTTTGCTGTTGGTGATGATGTCCCCATTCTTATCCTTGATGGTAGTACTTTGTCGTGGTCTTTTTTTACAAAGTATTTTAGTCAGACTGTATAAAATCTTCATGTGTTGGCTTTTTGCTGCCTCCTCTGCTTCTTTTGCGATGCTCTCCAACCACTCTTTTCTATCTCTTTTGATCTGTCTCTTCACCTCTTTGTCCCTTTTCTCTGTGTTCTGTCCTGTATCCCTCCTTCAGTCTCTCTGATCTAGCTCCTTTGATCTTGAGGTTATTCTCTTTCCTCTGGTCGATAAGTTCCCAGGCTTTCTGACTGATCCAGGGTTTGGCGTTTTTCTTGTCGTACCCTAGCACCTCTTTTGCAGTGTCATTGTATGCTTTCTCCATCCTGGCATGTAGTGTTTCAATGTAATCACTGTCTTCTTGCAGGTCTGGTACCTCCACCTCTAGCACTTGGTATTTGTTGCTTAGTTTCAGGCCGAAGCGTCTCCTGATTTCTTCTTTCTTCAGTTTATTGTTGTGTACCAGTCTGCCTTTGTTTATTTTTTGGTACTTTCTTCAGTTTCAATTTGATGGTGGTCTTCACCAGATAGTAGTTGCTGCCTATATCTGCACCCCTGTAGGCTCTGGTGTCTAGGATTGATTATCTGAATTTTCTTCTCATTAGAACGTGGTCGATCTGGTTGGTTGTGTTACCGTCTGGTGACAGCCATGGCAGTTTGTGAATCATCTTGTGTGGGAAGAGTGTTTTTCATGAGAAGCTCGTTTTGGATGTCATGAAATGTGAATTTTTCTGTTTTCCTTTCAACCATACTTTCAGTTTCGGGAAGTCTCTGCTTCTCACTTTAAGCAACTGTATGAAATTGGAATTTTCGTCATTTTCGTCTCCTCGTAATGCAAGTCCTTACCGACCAACAAAAAGCATTGTTTCAATTATTTTGATGAGGCATTTTCGGTTTTCTTGGATATTAGATTTGATTTTCTCGCTGACATTTCTTGGATATTTCCGCACTGAGGTATTGTTATCTCGAAAGTTAATGCTGCAATGTGGCATTTCGACTTTTGATCCTCTTTGAAATAATCAGGTGCTTTTTTCCAATTATGAAAGCCAGTATTTAGAAACGAATCTTCTTTGTTGTTCTCCATTACAAGGTTTTTCACGTGTTTTTTAACACAGTCTTTCATTTCATCGTAATCTAACCAGCTAAATTCGGTGAAGCAACGAGATTGATAAAAATGGTATTGCTTTCCGACAGCTGTTTTTGGAAAAGCAAATGTGTTGTTTGGACGGCATGGTTTTTCAGCTGTCAGTAATGTTTTCTTATCGATAGAGGATGTTGTTTGACTTTGTTCCGGTAAGATTTCGTTTCCAATGATGTTAATTCCCTCGTTAGTTTCTTTTTCTGTGAATTCGCTACTAGCTGGTTTAAAGTAGTTTTTGATACTCTTCATGTTGAAACTTTGAAATGTTCACGTCTTCTCTCGTTTCTCTTTCTCCATTATAATTGAAGCCTTTACATTGAAACTTTCTACTATATATTTGAAACCTTTACATTTCGTACATTGAAAACTTCTACATCAGACTGGGACAAATACTCTCCTTAGATATTCTCCTCAGGATATTGAATATGATGCAGAGCTGGCTGTTTTTACAAGGAAAAAACATCTGCTAAGGAGATTCCCCTTTATATTGATATAAAATACAAACACTTTTGCCACATAATTGCAACAAAAACACATAGCACGTGTCTCGCCATTTATAAGAAGATCATCAATTTTAAAAAAAGTTAGGAGAAACAGGGACGCCCAGCCCCTCCGGCTCGTCCGGGCCCCTTTTTTCCGCAGCATTCACAAACTGACTTTGATTCGGTTTCTGTGGGTTCTTCAGGATATGAACTTTCGTTAATGTTCCTCTGTGTTTGATTGACTTTGTGAAGCCAAAATGTCCGAGTTTTTTGTTTCTCCACTGGGGTAGCAATCACACTGATATTTTTAACACTTCTCTTACACAACTCCACGAAAAAAGAATTTTGTCATAACAAACCATACACTTTCAACAACGTCATTGAGTAGAATGTCACTTGAGAATCGAATTGTGACATTGTGATCATTCCATGAATTTTCAGGCTGTTTGGAAAAACTAAAAACTAAAATAAAAGAAAATATTAAGAATATTTCACCACTGTATTTTGTCAAATCATAAGAATACTTCACCCTCAACGAAATTTTACTATTCTATAAAAAGAAAAACGTGTAGTTAAAGATCGCCATGTCCTCGACTGATTTTTGTTGTGACATTGATCGTTTCTTCATTTTAGTGAATTTGTGTATTAACCAGCAACAAAGGATTTGAACAATAACCTTTTATTAGGTACCAGGCTACTCTTATGACGCAGATTTTGTACAGGGGAGGAATTTCACCAGTTCCAGAGACACCAAAGAAGAAACTCCCCCTCCTCCGAAACACAGAGAAAGGAATTCCACCTTTTCCACAAACATATTTTATAACTATTCCAAACGCGAAACAAAGTTCGAGACAAAAATTTTTTTTCCCGAAAGTCGTCATGTTGTGTAAATGAATTTAAGCTTCACTGAGAACCAAAACCGTCAGCTGCATGTAAAACACCACAAACATGTCGATACAAGTGCTCTCGTTCAATGCTTTTCTTATCTGCGATAGTTTTCTTTTATGCCATTCTTCGGCTCGATTATTTGAAAGCACTAATTCTCCGTATATTCCATAAGCCTATATTCTTATGTATGCTTCTCGTGAGGACAAGGTTTGTGCCAACAGATGTGCACATCATTCTCCCAGATAATTTAGGGGCAAGTGAATGGCTTACCAGATGGATGCCTGGGTTGATCTATTTACAATTTTTTCTTGTCGCTCAAGAAATACAATAGTATGCTTATATTTTACAAACAAAATTTACAGGAAACAACTTCCTTAAACGTAACAAAGAAAAATCCGAGGTAATTTTATAAAACAAAGTCCTGAAAAGTCAATCAGTCAAACAAGAAAACAGGCAAATTCATTATTTGTAGGAGCATTTTAGTGAAATAATTTCATCCGACTACCGGTTTTTAAAGAAAAATTGTTCTGATGTCAAAATACTAGCATATACTTAGGAAGCCCAAATTGTACCTTGCCCTTGTGGGCAGTGGTGTAGTGGTACCATTTCACGAAAGGGTAAGGCAAAGGCTAAACACAAAAACAGAATTTCACTACTTTTTTCATTACGAATATTGATATGCCATCTCCTACGTAGCTTCGCTAAATGTGGAATTGTAAACTAACTGTGTGTTTAAAATATTGAAATCCGCTTTTGAATTCAATCAAATACCGCGACAATTTTGAAAATATTGCAAGACAAAAATAAGTAAGAACTGACATGTATATCAGTCCTTTGCCATATTTTAAAAGTAATATTGTTCGTTCAGATCATACATCTTACTTCTGAACCATTTTCTTAGCTAAATTCTGTGATCTAGTGTCGTCTGTAGATCAACGCAGGAGCAGCCATGACCTCAAGGGTGACTTCACATCAACTTGTGTAGGAGGTCCATCAGCATTAATGAATATGAAGTCATACTAAAAGGCAGACCTCTCGAGATAATATTCATGTGGCAGTAATCTTGTTCGCATTCAGGAGCCGTACAATAGCTCCGTAGCCAGATGAACATGACAGGGAGTATGGACAAAGAAAGCTAGTCGAAAGGAGCTTCGGGTTTTTGGGTTATGTAAGCTTCCAGTGGGGGTACGGATGAAGCCTTAAAGACGTGTCGAAAATATTGCATTTTACTGTGAATTTTAAGCTATATTTTAAGCACAAATATATAAATATTAACAGTTAGCATTTTTCGCAAAGGGGGCATTGTCCCTTCGATTTTGGAGGAAGGATTAATGCACCTTAATGGCCCTGCGGCTATGAGGACTGCCTTTCAAGGCAAAGCCCGTGCTGCAAAAACTTTACGCTTTTCAGGTTTCTAGATCCCTTTCACCATTGACTGACTCGCTCCTCCCAGAATGTAACTCTACTCTGGAAGACAAATGAGTAATCTGCTGTTCAGCGTAATGCAAGTCACTTACAATCTGAGGGAACTTAGACGTATATGAACTAAAAAAATTGGGACAAAACTGCTTCCAATTTACAGAATACTGCCAACTGGACCAAAATTTAAACACTGAAGTGCCAAGTATACACAAAATTTATTGAGGTTTTGGTTTTTTGCAGTGGGGAGGGGCTACTGACTGTAAATGCACCACACTCCATCACGGTCGAAAGAATACCTTGACTAAAACTTCACCCATACACATGTAACATGATTTACACTTGTGATATCGCTAATTATACCACTGGCAACCAGTACAAAACGGTGATTTATGCAATGCCACCCAAAAACCGAGGAATACGATGAAGAAGTTTGGGTGCAACTAATAAGGTTGTGCGTGGTATGCACTGGCATTAGCACTGATATAACCGACCTGATTTTCCTGCAGAAAACTTTTCACTGAAAATTGATCTTTACGTATGTCGAAATAACAACGACGAATAAAGAAGATGTCCAAGGAGCCAACTCATTGAGCCAAATATAGAAATTCAGGATTGCCAACACCAAAAAATATAAACAGTTAGTACATAATTTTTGATTGATGTTAACAAGATGTCGATAAGAGCTCCAATCTGAGGTTTTTGCAACTAACATTTCAATTTCTTCTTTGCTTCATCCGGGATGCAATATGCTTTGTATTTGAGTGACACGTGTAAGACAATATACAAGTCAATGCAAATATATTTCTAAAGCTTCGTAATTTAAAACAAAGTTCTGATCACCTTCCCTACACTAGAAATGAGAAGCTAATTTAGATTCTCAGTGGGTCTCATTAATCGACCTTTACTTCTTGTCTAAGAAGTATATGCTGTAATAGCACGTGTCTAGAGCTCACGTTATTAGAGGGTACAACCATGCAGTCCGTCCACTTCTTCAGCGTTGTACTTGGGAGACTGACCATTCAAAAATTGTGTTAGAAATTATCTCCGCTGGTTCAGTTCCTGTGGTAATAACGTAACAAAATAATAAAAATTATTATTATTATTATTATAATTACATACGAATTTTTTTACAGGATGTATCTACTGTCATATCATATATACACTATGTACATATATATACTGTTATCACAGATGCCCTGTTAAAAAAAATTCTGTTATTTATTAGTTAAAAATCGCTAAAAATCAAAAAGCAAAACTAAAAGAGCTTCGATTGGCAGAAGAAACTAAAATATGCTGTTTAAAGCTCACTTCGAGAAACAGGGATGCAAATCGACATTAATGAATAAAGGCTAAAACCGCATCACGTAGATTTAGGTGTCAAGGAAGCCCCAGGCAATTGTAGGACGTTTCTAGGATATCACGTAGATTTCGTGGTAAGTTCAACCTGAATCGTATTAATGAGACCATCACATCACTTAGGCATACAAAGTGTCAGAGATATCCTAGAGATCCTTGATATTTTAGGAATCTTCTAGGATATCTCTGAAACTTCCTGGTCGGATAATGTTATGTTCTGCCTAAATATTGTTTAAAAATTCTAAAATCATTCTCTTTTCTTAGATTGACGGGGAGCTCATTGAAAGCAACTGCTCCCTGGTAGTATAAAGATTTTCTCGCTATTTCTAGTTTGATTTTCGGTATTTCAAGAATATTTCCGTTATTTCTGGTGTTAATGCCCATTTGCCTCCATTTATAGTATTCGTTGAATTCACCAAACACTTCATCAGAATAAAGACATTTGTGGACAAATGTACATAAATTCTTCTTGTTGGTTGATAAATTAATAAGCAGACAAGCAGAGACCACCCCAGCGGGTTTCAGGAGCATTTTCATTACTGTTTTTTGGTTTTTGGCGAGATGGGGATTATTTTTCCCTTCTTAACTGCGGTTGTCCACTTCTGTTGTCCCTTGGCTTCAGTGCACATGTATTTACACTCCCTTGGTCCAGTATTGGTCACATGGAAAATTTGCTGGCTTTTTCCTGGACTGAAGATGGGTTTCCTTCTTAGAAATATAGGGCAAATGGAAGAATGTGCACCCAACGTTTTTTAATATAAGGTAGACTTTGCATGAAGTGCGATCACCATTACACGTAAAAAGCACATTACAAGAAATGTTAAGATACCTAAATTCAAAATCAGTTTTAAAAATAGTAGTATTAAAGGCCTATTAATATTTTTTTCAAAATAAAGACTTAAAATAGTATTCTAAGTTAGCTGGCATTGGTTTACTATAATCTATGTAGTATGGCATACAACATTCTTGTTTTGAATAATATACATGCTATAAGCATTCATACATAAAGATAAAGAAGTCTTACCATAATTTATACAGTTATAGCTATATTTTTTATCGTAGTGTGATTGAATTGGTGGTGTAATTGAATGAGTACTTTTGATTGTTTACACTTAGAAAGCGTGCAAAATTGGGGATAAAAGACTGTGACTGAATGTTGAAAAGGAGGATTTTAGGAAGAGAGAAAGGGTAGATGTGAGGGAATGTGAGGAGTGTAGAAACTTTACGATAGTTATTGCAGTTGTGCTTTGTGCTAGTTTAAGGGACGAGTTAAATGGCAGTCAGGCACACACATACATATGTACTGACTGCTAAAGACAAGGGTCATCGTGATTGACGAAGTGGTTTGTCTGCCGGAAAACTTGTCGGAGAATGATATAAAGTTTTTTTTAGTTAAGTTGGTGTAAGTAAAATAAAAACTTCGTAAAAAACTTCAGCAGTATTGAAACTTTAGCCCCGTGATTTCTCAAACCACCTAGGTTTAGGGATTCAACATTAGATATTAGCTTTATAGTTACATGACTGTTCTTTAGAGTACAGCTACAAGTAATAAGTATGTGCTAGATAAAATACAATAGATTTTAAATAAATTAACAATTTGGAGCATTTGATACATCTCATGGTGATTAGGAGAGGAGAAAGGATATTTAGTTACGATGAATCGCTACGATACAACATCTGGTTACGATTAGATTACAGCGATTATTCAGTTTCATACTGCAGAAAATAGCTAAAATGAACTGAAGAAGAAAACACCAAAATTAGCAGTATTACTCTCAAATTGCTAAAAAGAAAATCCTGGATATCCTGGATGAATAAATATCTCATTTATTTTAGTAGTTTGATGTGGTAAATAGGTACGGTAGTAGAAAGTCAGAAAGTAGATTCTAGCATGGTTTGAAAATTAGTGTGGAGAACAGTTTTGAAAATCCTGGCTCGTTTTTACAACACACGTCGTACATTCTTTGAGATCAAGTTTTCCCGCATCTTTATGATCGGTGGGAGAAGGCTAGGGGCAAGATCTACGTGAGATGTTTGATTTATATATGTTCAGTGTTCGCCTTTTCAAACGTTTCCCTATTCCCTTTTTTCATCCTTGTTCAGTCACCTGAGGAAAAGAAGAAATAGACCCTAAACTTGTTTTTTTATTCCCAACCTTTCATTTTTGTTGGAATTTTCAGAATTTTTGCCACGCGAACTTTCTTTAATATATATAGTAAGTTCATCGTGGAACAGAAGTTAGGTTTAGTTGTTTAACTGGTCTATACTCAAGTAAACGTTTTCTTGACTGTGTTAAAAATTATAAGAAATGCAACGATTTTTATGTAGAACATCATAATATTTCTACATATAGACGTACTATGTATGGATTGTCTGCTAAGAGTCATTTAATAATTGATCTGATTAAATGACTACCATTTATAATCTCTCTAGTTTCATTACAAAACTACATCGTTAGTAAAAAAATAATTTGTTTTATTTGAAACTAGTATCCATTTTAAAACAATAATCACGTGTATGCAATTACGTTATTCTGCAGTTGATTATCGCAATACGCACACCTTAAGTGCATTTACACAAATATCAGTTTGGACACAGTTACACATACAATTTTTGTAAAAAAACTGGTTTCCAAGAAACTAGTATCCGAATATCCTAAAAATGAAGAAGGTATGTAACTGCCAACCTCGTAGGCATTGAGTATTTTTGCTACGTTACTGCTTGAAATAAATCCCAGAGGCCCCAAAAAAGGAAAAACTCAATTAATTTTACTTTAATAAAAAACTTGTACTTTTCGTTTTGTTTTTAGTTACAAAGTTTGACGTAACGTTGGATAAAATAAGAGTTCTTTATGAAGCTGGCACGGATGATTATACAGAGTTAAACGAGGTTGATTGTGTAAAACTGAGTAGAGATTATCAGTAGTTTTTAACAATAGTACCCTGCCTTTGCACTGGTCTTAATGTCCATTCATGTCTTTTGCTTTATGCCATGCTAAACACGCATTAAACTCATAAATCAATCAAAAGTTTAAACAGAAACTGTGCCAGGAATATTCTCGTATAAAAATGTAAATATTTCGAGATGGATAAGTTAAATTCTATGGGGTTTAGTGAAATTGATAATCAGGGGATGGGGATTGTGAATCAAGATGCATTAAAATTATAAGTTTAATATAAAGGTTTTATTGGAAGTCCTTTTGCAGGGAAAAATGTGCAATTTCTGGACAATAGTCACATATATGATGTAGCCATAAATAGTATACTGCTGATGCTGAAACTGATATGTTTATAATTTTATATTCATCATTAAGTCAGATAATCGTGGAGTTTGTTGTTCTCTTGTCATGGTGAATATATTCCTTGAAAAGATGTGTATTTTTTATAGGCTGTATTCTTGTGGATGCACTTTACAGGTAAAGCCCACACCCCGGTTATTCTTTTTCTTCTGATCTCCCCACAATAAACCATCCTGTCTTGACAAAATAAATGGTATCCGAAATCGCTGGTTTTCGGTAGACTGTAACCGTCAACAGAAATTGTATTTTCAGCGACGTGAAATTCCTTTTTCTTTCGTTTGCAATCGGTGAACAAATTTGTGTTTTCGAAGGAGGTAGAATTTCTATTTCTGTAGTTTGCCATAGTGGGATTCCACTTGGGTTGTATTTCTTCGGTGGTATTGATGTTGTATTACAACAAAATCAGAGCATGAAAATTGTACCTTGTGTTTTGCCAGTTTTCAAATCCTTCTCGACCGCACTTAAATATGTGAACATTCAGCTGCAAAAAATGCTGTTCACCACATCTTCATGGGGACTTGCATCCTCAAAGGAGGTGGTATTCCTCCCCTGTGGAAAACTCTATGTTTATAGCTTTTGTGGGCATTTTTCTGAGAAGTCGATCACATTGAAGTGCGGTCGAGAAGCATTGGAAAACTGGCAAAGAACAAGGTACAATTTTCATGCTCTGATTTTGTTATAATACAACATTAATACTATGTTTTGTATTTTAGTGGAGAAGAGAACTCACCAAAACCCTATCAAGAAATAGTGTCAGCAAAAACATCTGGTAACTCTGAGAATGGCATCTTCAATAATTAATGTCTCAGGCCGTTGATGGTCAGCTGTACTGATGGTGTCACAGGGAAATAATCACATCATTGATCAAACCGTCAAACCCAGAAAATTGTTTCGTTCTGTATCTATATCTGTATAAATACGTTGAAGGGCTTTTCAGCATAATTTCAACTGGAAATGTACAGATGTTTTTTTTTCAGTAGAATCCAAGCTGAACGATCTGATACAAATGTTTAGAAAAGGTATTAAGCCACTAAATAAGACCACAATCTGTATTCGATGCCGTAAGACAGTAGTATGATTATGTATAAAGCAATTTCACGAAGTGGGAAGAGTGGAAGAAACGAAACGTGTATCGAAACTTGTGATGAATAAAGCTTGGATTCCACCAAATCACTTGCCGCCGTTGTTGTGGTTATGTTATGTTCTTTCGTTTCTACTCTTGCTCACAATTCCGAATTTTATTTGGCTCATCCCATGTCGACAGANATGTTTTTTTTTCAGTAGAATCCAAGCTGAACGATCTGATACAAATGTTTAGAAAAGGTATTAAGCCACTAAATAAGACCACAATCTGTATTCGATGCCGTAAGACAGTAGTATGATTATGTATAAAGCAATTTCACGAAGTGGGAAGAGTGGAAGAAACGAAACGTGTATCGAAACTTGTGATGAATAAAGCTTGGATTCCACCAAATCACTTGCCGCCGTTGTTGTGGTTATGTTATGTTCTTTCGTTTCTACTCTTGCTCACAATTCCGAATTTTATTTGGCTCATCCCATGTCGACAGATATTTATTTGTGTCTTTTCATTTCTGACATTAAGTGGCAGTTTATTGAACATCTCGAAAGGAGAAGGGTTTTCGAGTGGTCTAGAGTCACTTGTTAAACCTAAAAGAGATCAAGAATTTCAGAAATTACTGTTTACATCTTGTTTAATGCACTGATGGACAAATATGACCGTTTTCTTCATTTTAAGCCTTTAGAATAGAATAGGAATAACACACATAAAACGAGCTGAGGCGATCTTTGATGCTCTCTCATTGAGTGTTTGTGAACAGGAAACAAACAGAGAAACAGTACATCAAAATCTGTACAACTAAGACCAGATATGTTGCATCTGTTTGCACCCTTAACAGTGAGAAGCTGTTGAACTTTTGATGTCTCAATTGACTAGATGCCTTTGTGTAGCATTTTTGAAGCAGTTGTTCAGTAACACTGTTGGGCCCAAGACAGTGCCCAAACATGGTTGGGCACTGTCCTGTGGTTTCACTGGTATTTTTTATTGGAGTGCAATGTATTCAAATTGTTGTTTTTCAGCTTTTGAGAGGTTCAAACAATGTGCATTCAGTTTTTCCGTTTTTTAAAATTTAGATTAATTGATTTTGAACAGGAAGTCAATTTGCAAGTGTTCATCAGTGATGTATGACTGGTTCATCTCTTTTATTGCGTCCCAGTAATGGTTTATCACAGCAATACTATTGTTGAATGATATTATGAACACTGAATATTTGCTGATATGATAAATGTCTTCATGATTGAACTTTTTTTGTATTATCATGTCAGACTACATTATGATTTTTATGCAAATTTCTGCTATGGGGGTGATAAGTCCTTGAAAAAGAACAGAGAAGCTACACAAGCTAGAAAAGGAACTGAGTATGTAGGTTTAGGATGTTTCTGCCATTTCTCTTATTAAGAGAATTTTTTAGAAGTAAAGACTACATTTATTTGGTGTCTTGTTTTGTTCTTCCAATGTTGTTTACATCACCATGTTGGATTTTTCTTTTTCTCTCCATCAGATCAGTACAAGGTAGTGAGAGACTTTCTTTTTACTTTCTTTTGCCAGTAAGACGTTTTATGATATTTTCTTTGAAGTCCACATGATGCAAGAAATCTCTGTTGGTGGAAAACTTTCAGTATCAATAGAAGGCATCTGTAAGAAACATTTAGAAAATATGCACCCCTGTTTTCTTATACCACCTTAAGGTCTTTCTGAGTACTTATTTACTTACTTATCCTCTGTGTTCTGCTTCTTTGGTAGTCGAGGACATCCCATAGATGCAATCAGACCTTCGTTGAAACATTTCCAGTTCTTCTTCTCTCTTGCTTTTTCCCTTAGGCTCTGGAGCTGTTTTCTGGTACGGAGATGCCCAAGTCCAGAGTTTTTTATGTCTTCACAGATGGTGCTGAGAAGATTTGTAGAGTGGCATCCTATTCTGGCTTTATACATTGTTGCTCCTGATATGGCAAATTCAAGGGCTTTCTGGGTGGGGGAGTTGATGTCCATGCGTAGGACATGACCTAGCATAGACCATCTTCTCTTTGCCACTAGTGTAGATATAGGATCCGTTTGGCAGATTTTATACAGTTCTTTATTACTGATTACGCTTTTGGGCCATAGGTGACCTGTTATCGTTCGCAAGTGTTTACGGTGGCATATATCTATTTTATTCATCATAGCTTTGTTGGTAGCCCAACTGTCGCAATTATATAGCATGATGGAGAGGCAGTACGCGTTATAAAGTTTGAGTCTGGTTTTGAGCGGAATTTTATTGCGGCGAGACCAGATTTTTGATAATAATTTAAATGCTATGTTGCCTTGGATGCATCTGGCAGAGATGTCTGCTGAACTACATAGCAGGGACCCTAACGTTTTACACTTACGCCAGTTTTCGCAGCCTCGGATAGGTGTTCCTTCTGGATCAGTTTCAGATATTTCGGCAAGATATATGTGTGTAAACTCAGTTTTACTTTCGTTCATAAATAGATTTTCTTCTTTAAGTTTTTCTGCAGCAATTTTTTGTAATTTTTCCAGAGGTTCTTTTTCTTCATCTAAAAAGTCGATATCGTCTGCATATTCCATTTCCAGTGGCATACCAAGGCAAGAAACGAGAGGATTTGGTCTGATGGAGTTATTTCTTATTTTTCTTAGAGCGTGTGAGAGATAACATGTGAATAATACTGGTGATAAACCATCTCCTTGAGGTGATCCTATGGAGGTTTCAAATGAATCGGAGAGTGCGTTTTTTATTCGAACACGAAGAGATGTTCCTGATAGTAGTATACGCACAAGTCTTAGTTCGTCTTCATTGCATCCTGCGTGTATAAGAATCTCGAGTATACGTTTGCGTTTGATGGTATCAAAGGCTTTTGACATATCGATACCCATCTTGTGGAAGTCCCATTTTCTAGCAAGAACGACGGATGTTAACATGCGTTGTGCCCAGACGATGTCGGCACAGCTTCTACCTCTTTTGAATCCGCTTTGATGTAATCCTGTATATTTGTCTACTTTATCCCTTATTCTATTCAGAGTAATGGTGGATAAAATTTTTCTTGTGCTGTTCAGTAGTGTGATCGGACGGAGGTTTGCAGGGGGGCCTTGAGGTTTTTTTGGCTTTGGTATGGTTATCAAGATGCCTTCCTTTAGCGAATCAATCGGTGTATGTTGAGCAAAGGCTGAGTTGAATATATTGGCAAGTGGGGCGGCAACGACTTCTTTACCGTACTTAAATAGCTCATTGTTCATGTCATCGGGACCGGCTGCTCTATCATTCTGGAGGTATTTGATGGCAATATCTATTTCTGCTACAGTGATCGGTTTATTGAGTGGTCTTGGATTTCCCTCAAATGGTTCTAGTGGGATGTCAGTATCATCAGTGAATTGTCGTTGAAACCATTCTTTTATTATTTGTGCTTTGTTTGTATCTGAGCCCATGAAGTTGCCTTCTTCATTCTGGACGATGATGGCTGGTGTCGGTTTCATGGTACGAAGTTTCTTTGCGGCTTTGAACATTCTACGACTGTCATCAGTAGATGCGATTTCATCTGCCAGGCTGTCTGCTTCTTCTATGGCAATGTTTTTCAGTCGTTTGTTGATTTGGCGCAAGATATCGTTGCGTTTCTTGCGGAGCTCAGTGGTATCTCTACTAACACCTTTTTGGTAAATTTTTAGGCGGAGCGATTTTTGTTGTTCCGATAATTCAACAACAGTCGGATCGAGTGTTTTAGATTTTTTGCTGTATTTGACAGTGCCAGCTGCTTCTTTTGCAGAGGTTTTTATACATGTGAGCAGATTTGAGAGAGCTTTGTTGGGATTGGGATCTGTAGTTTGTTGATCCAAATTAATTTGCAAGAGCCTTTGGTAATTGTATTTGATATCGGTGTTTCTGCGTATGTTTTCTATGTTGATTTTTTCATTGGCGGGTTTCTTTGGTCGTTGCTTATGGACCAGATGAAGTTGATTGATTCTTATCCTGGAAACTACTAGTTTGTGATCCGAATTGGTATCTGTACCTCCGTATGATCGAGAATTTTGTATGATTGCGGTTGCTGACTTTTGGCATAGGATATAATCAATTTGATTGAAGACCGGTTTAGTGGCTTTAGAGCCTGCCTCACGGTTTTTATCAGCGATGTGGCATATCCAAGTGGTTCTGTGCCTACTGGGATGTTTAAAGGCTGTGTTGGTAGCAAATAGCTCATTGTTTGTGAGAAAATTTACGAGAGCTTCTCCATTTGTGTTACGTTTGCCTATACTGTATGATCCCATACAGGTTTGTAAACCAGCAGTGATATCATTCGGTGTTAACTTTCCTAGCTTGGAATTGAAATCACCACAAACGAATAGTTTCCATCTCGATGGTATCTTGATGGCTGATGTTAATTCCAAGTAGAATTTTTCGAGCATAGCCGGTGATGCTGATGCACGTTCGCTAGTTGGACCGTATACGTTTACTACTCTTGTTTTGAGAGGAGTACCTTTCCGAGTGGGTATGCTAATATCTAGAAAGCATACTCTGTCGCTTATGTATTTGTATTCATACCCACAGCTCGATAGTCTGGGGCCTATTATAAAGCCCATGCCGCGAAAAGTGGCTTCTTTTTGTTCCAAAAGGATGATTTTATATCCTGCTGGTGTGGATTTTTCAAAATGTTCTTTTGTTTTTGTTTCTTGTATGCAGAGGATGTCAATGTTGTATTGGTTGCAATCTTTAATTAGTGACTCTTGTTTAGCATAAGCAGTGAGGCCTTTAACATTCCATGTGCCGATACCAAATTCCCATTGTTTTGGTTGTTTTCTTGGATGATGAACTGTAGATTTTGTTCCACGAGGGGTAGATACTTTTGGAGTGCACCGAGGGGTTATCCTTTTACCACCCATAGCAAATACGATGATCAGTTCGCAATCCTGATAGCAATTGGTTTCACAGTGTAACTGCTACTCACAGGAGAGACCACGAGAAGGTTGCCATCTTCCTCTCCCTCTTTCTGAGTCCTGAATGGTAAAAAGGCATTTGATCACTACTATCTATGCCAGACATTAAATCATTGTAGTCTTTCACTGTGTTAGATTTTAGTTTTTCTTTGCCTCTTCAATTTGAAACAGACATCATCTTTAAAATATGAGTATCAGATATAACCAAAGAATCTCTCTTTTCTTTCCATTTTTAAAGCTTAGTTAAAATGACTTGTGTGTCTGTGTGTTGTTGTTATTGTTGTTGTTGGTGGTGGTGGGGTTCCTGTACATTATAAAGGAATTTCATTGACTATAGTTTGGCCGCAATAATTCTTATTAAGACTGGAATGGACTTGAGAGCAACAGGTAGCAGAATCACTTTAGGTATCACTTTAGCAATTTGCCAAAATCATCATTGTTTATAAGAGCTTCAAAAACTTCTTCAGCAGTATATTGGTGAGCCATGTTCTTTAACAACAATATTCAAACTGCCACAGGCAGAGATTGAAATAGGTACAGAATTTTCAATGCATAAAAAAATAAAATTTAAAAAAACAACTCACCAAAGACATACTTGATGAAATACAGTCAAAAAAAGAGATTTTTCATGAAAATTGTTTAATTTTAATGCATCATGTACATTCTTATTGGCCAGAAAGTTCAGTGAACAATTTCATTGGATAAAACGTGCTGCAAGTATACTCTTATTCTGTATTGGAAAGGTATGTCACAATGCACACCACAATGAATGAGTTATCTCATCATGAGATAATTCATTTTCCATAGTCCACTTCCAAGTATTCATTTCTACTATGTATGATGATTAAAGTCATCATCATTGTTCACACGAGCTAAGATTAAAATATCATTTTGGAAGCCTCTGAGATTAAAAAAGGTTTTGTTGTGGAGGTCCATATCTTGCTTCCTCTGCTGTATTACAGCAGTGGACATCAAAATAGTTTTCCTAACCAACATGTTGAACTGTGCATGCATATTTAAAATGTGTAGTTTATGGTCTGAATTATATGCTTGACCATACCATTACTTTCTGGATATGCTGGATTACTGGTGACATATGTAGGACCCTTCTTTTTTACAATTTCAAAGTATTTATGATTGGTGTATTGATGACCATGGTGACTGATGATTGTGGAAGGGATGGCATGTCTTGATCGGTAATTTTGGTGTGTACAACTGTTGTTAATGATTTGTGTTTGTTACCTTTTTACAAAGAACTTTGAAATGTAGTCAAGAATAATTAGGTAGTCATCAGTGTTAAATTTGATTAAGTTGCTACCCAATTCAGTCCAGACAGCAGTTGCTATGTTATGAATATGAGATTGAATTTTTTTCTTTGAAAAACTATATATCAGTAATCCTTTCCAGGAACATAATTCAGAACAAAGTCATATTTCCATAGGAACAATAAGAATCACTGGATACGAGGTAGAGCTTTGCACAATGGTTTTTATGTAATAAGCATTAGGTGGTTGTGGTCAGTTTCTACTATGATCTTGCAGCTATACCCATGCTCAGGAAATTTGTTGCATGTAAAGACAAGGACAAGGACTTGTTTTTTTAACTGACTGTAGACTTGTTCTGCTAATGTCATAGTTCTAGATGCAAAGGAGACTGGATACCATTGATTATTGTGATACTGATCTCATGGAGTACCTAACCCATGCTGTAATGCATTACCAATGGTCGTTGCAGCTAGTTTGGGATCAAAGAATCGAACTGAGGTGGTTGAAACAATTAAGCTTTTGATCTCATCAAGTTATTGGTGGTATAAACAGTTGAAAATCTAGGATACATTTTTCTCAAAACCTTCATGTAAGGTTGTCTTTGCTTTCATTAACTGAGGTATAAATTTGGCTATGTATTCTACCATTCCAAAGGATCTTTGCAAATTGGCTTTGTTTTGTGGTGCAGGCATGTTTTGTATTGCCTTAATCATCTTTGGGTCAGATGATATTCCATAGCCAGATGGATTGACAAGTAGAAATAGTTGGCCATACTTTGGGAATATTCAGTGTCAGTTGTACCTGATATTGACCTCAGCACCATTGTCAGTTTTGAATGTAATGTAAGTCTAATTTTATGCAATGTAGCCATCCATGTAAGGTCAATATTTTTGGATATAAATATATTTGTGTCTGCATTATTGCCCATAAAATCGGTTATCACTGGATTGATTGTTATTGCTTGTGGTTACAACTTGTGCTGACTAATTTCTCTCAGAGATTTTAGTTTAAATTAGCATGCAGAGGCAAAGTGGCTTTTCTTGTTATGCAGTTTGCATGTCTTTTCATAGGTGGGACATGACCAAATTTTTTTGGAACCTGTACAATACTTGCAGTCACAGATATATGGGGTCTTTTTTTAGTGGCAGGCCATTGTGAAACGTAGTTAACTTTGGCATCTTCTTCTTATTCTAAACCCTCTTCATGCTTTGAACTTTCTTCATTTAATTGCCTGTATTAAAAGACTTTTGTTAGTGCCAATTTTAAGTGCCTTTGCATCCTTTCTTGCAAACTCTCACCCAAAACACCAAGGAAAATGACATCATGAATCAAAGAGTCCATACTCTTCTCCATGTCTTTTTACCATTATGACAAAATCTGTTGTGACTATTGTGGTTTTTGCTTTTTGGAAAAGAACAAATGACATGTTAATGACATTTGATGCTCTTTCTTGTATTACAGTTGTTATCAGATTTTTCAAAGGTTTTGAAATATGACAAGTATTTATCAGTGGCAACCCAAGTAAAGGTGTTGTATATTTCTTTGCCTTTTGAGCCAACACAATATAATAATATGCAGGACTTTACTGTGTCTGACTATGAATCTTTTTCAGTGGCTGTTAGGGAAATGTCTAGTTTCTGTTTCCACTACTTCCATTGTTGTTGGACATTTCCATGACTCTGGTACAGTAAAGCAATCCATGACTGATATGAAGTAATTGTAGTTTTAGAGCATCTTGGATTTAATTTTGGTATTCTCAAATCTCTTGTGACACCATGTTATAAACTATCTTGTATATCTGTTGAATAAAATCCTGTACAAGAACTCATACACTAAACATGCAAGACGAGGCTATCATGGGATGATGTAAAACACAGAAAATGGAACATAATGGTAGATATAAGTGGAAGAATGGACAAGAAACAACACATTGTAAACAGCATAAGACAACAATAAAAAAACTGGGCATTAAAGGTTATAAAACTTTATGAAGTTGCCATGAAATAATACAAGAATGATACATTGAATGTGAAATATTATCATGAAAATAAGAATTCTATTGGTAAGGGTTTGTTTTAAATTGCATAAGATGTAGCAGGCTGAGATATTAGGATAGGTAGTGTTTGCCTAGTGATGAAGTTGATGTAGCTGGTTTTTGAAAGCTCAAGACATAGAGTAATGCAATGAAAGACTTGTTTTCAAGTCACTGATGAAAACATTAAGACTTAAGGTAGATATGGTTGGTACATTTTGTAGTGGGTATTAATCATATTGTATGCCCATCTTGGCCATTCTGGCATGCAAATATGTTGCTGCTGCAGATGATGATGATAATGATGAAGATTAAGATGATGGATGAAGGTCCAACTATTGACCCATCTAGTATATTGGAGTATAATACTTGACACAACTGTGATAGTGTTTGACTATTTTGTGAGAGGTTAGATTACTTTGAACCAGGTGTATTGTTTTCCATTAGGTTTTTTAGGCAAATTTGAAGGACTTCTGTGTCAGATGCTTTGTTTAGCTCAGTAACAATTGCCTTTATTAAGTTACCATCTATAATTTAATAAATTTAATCCAAGGAGCATTGCTGTTGGCTCAACTTTGCATGAGCTTATAGTATCTGCAATACAAGGCATATAGCAATATAACAGCAATCCAGCAGTAAAGAGACGATGGTTACACTCCACACCTAAAAGCAAGGTGCATCTGTCTTTCTTCTCCTGAAGACCAATAAATCACTCTCTTATATACATAATTTTTACAAGGTAAATTTATCCACAACATCATCATTCCAAACTAAAAGACATTAAGTAAGCACTCTTGAGTGACCCATAACTCTTACGCATTTTTGATTACACAATTAATGGGACACTAGCTATGTCAACAATGCTAATCTGTGTGACATTAATGCTTGATGTCTTGCACAAGGAGTTTCCATGGTAACCATACACATCAGAGCTATACTGAAAGTGTGATAGTAAAGGGTTTTAATCCAGGATGTTAAAGATGAATTGGCAAGATTAAAATCAATTTCCCATTTCATGATTTTTGTATTACTAGTAGAATTTAAGCAGATATATGTGTAAGTGGCTTAGACAGGTCTTTGTCAACCCCTTTATTTAACAGAATGGTTAGTTAGCAGCTTCAGTTGGATGTGATAGGTTTTAACAAATACATGGCCTCAGGTCTTAAGAGTGACCAAAGCATGAATACTTTGCTAGTCCTATTTTTATACCGAGTAATTGTTGCCATATAAAGTAGAACTTTTCTTTTCAGTTCCAGGTAATACTTGCAAAGTGCATTTTAAAATGCAATAGAGATTGAATGAAGACTGCATACTATAAACTCCTGGACATCAAATAATCATATGCAATGCCATCCATACCTTATCTCTCCCCCCTTTTCATTTTCAATATCTTTTGGGATCATTGGAATGTTTCATTAGGAGATTCGTTTTATGGACTGCATTTTGAATACCTTTATTGCTTTTATTCTTTTTTCATTTGCAAATTTCAGCATTTGTTCATTTTGATTTTGACTTCCTTTGTAAAAGTTGATACATTCTAACTGAACAGTTCATTTGGTTGTTTTATCAAAGAAACCCATACATGTATGATTTACTTTTTTTAAGTATTCAATTGATTTCTTTGCCAATTGCACAAGCCTCAGGTTTATCAATTCCTATAATTAGTTCCTTGGTATATATTTAGCTGTTTTTTACATATCTACTGATTTCTTGATCACTAGACCAATTCAGAGTTATACCCTTAACAATCAAATCCATTCTGTTGTTTGTTGAAATAATGCCATTTATTGATTTTTATCCAATATCTATTTAGGTATACATTTCCCATACACATTTAGACATAACCCTATTTTTAAGTGTATACTCATTTTTGGGTGACCTAACCATTGACAATTCCTTTTATCCCCAGTCAAATGATATTTTTACATCTTTTGCTAATGTTGCTTTCTTTGTATTTGCTATTTTACTGACCTTCCCATGTACAAGTTAATTTGATAATTTTTAAGAGTGGCATCATCATCATCATCATCATCATCATCATCATCATTCGGTTTAATGGCCATTTTACATCCTAGCATGTGTTGGACGATTTCTTGAAATTGACTTCCAAGTTATTGTATCCTTCACCAGGTCTCTGCTGACACCTTTTTGTTGCAGATCCATCCTTATCACTTCCTCCCATCTTTTCTTTGGTCTTTCTCTGCCAGTGGTTCCTGTCACCTTGATTGTTCTGCATCTACTTGCCCAAGCATTCTTGTCCATTCTTTCCACATGACCAAACCAACGGAGCCTCCTATTCTGCATACAGCTGCCAATACTGTCCAGATTCAATTTCCTTCTGAGTTAATTAGAACTGAGCCTGTCCCTAGACTTACGTTGCACATCCATCTTATCATTGTCATGTCATTCTGCTCCATGTGGCTGACATCTTCAGCTTTCACTGGCCAAGTTTCACTGCCATACATCATTGTGCTACGTACACATGCCTGGTAGACTCTACCTTTGGTAGGTAATGGCAGA